>CM017781.1:38192439-38511835 GCA_008121275.1 Drosophila lowei | reverse complement strand
CATTCGCTGAATTCCTAATCTATTACAGAATCTCTTGGTCACTGGAGGTCTGCCGTGCTTTGGCGCTCTCACGCCTAAACCCCCCCACGCAACCTCCAGTGTCTTATTTTTGGCCGCTTCGAATTACCAGCGTTTCCGTTGTACGGACGATCTGCATCGACTTTGAATGCCCTCTAATCGTATCTAGCGAGATGCAACTAGACATCTTTGCTACGAAATCGACAACGCCTAGGAATTGAAGTGGAATTTAAGTCAGCTAAAATTGAGCAGAAGATGTGAATCCAGATCAGGAATCGGAATCTAGGGTGACCTGTGTCGTGGACAACATGTGATCATCGAGTCGTGAGTACGAACATACCCGCGAAATAGCAGGGTATAGCAGCGGTGCAGCGCAATGAAAGGGAAAGCGTGATAACTCACACGCCAAGAGCGAGCTTTCGTTCGAAGAGAATTCGAGTCTATGCATGCGTATGCACACACATATAAACGTGCAGTAATTTGATCATCGACATTCTCATTGCTTTGTCTTGTTCTTTTCTTTTGCTTGCATTCGTGTGTTTGCATTTCAATTAATTTTGACTTTAAATGTAAAATCATATAGACATATACATTTATATTAAGGAAGATTAATTTCTTTATCATATTATATAATAAGTTCATTTCCTAATCAACTCAATGTTAAGCCTTAATTAACTCTGGCAATGTCGGCCAAAATATCATTCTTTAATTCTTTGCTATTTTTATATAATTAATATTGTTCCACAGTTACCGAAGCAGTTCATTGGGCCCAACGAGCTCGTCAAGGAAAGTGTTTGAAGTCGGTAACAGGGACCGTAATCATTATAAGTTATATAATAAAAATTTTTGGTAATGATCATATTTCAATTTTTACGATTTTCTTCACAGATAAACATTACTTTTGAGTAATTTGATGAAACTTAGACTTTATCATTCTTCTTGATCAAAAAATTAAACTCAAAAATATTGAATATCTATGGTTTTATTTTTTCGTTTAAAATAAAACTCAACAGGAATTTACGGCTTCTGTGTTAGAATGTTCGCCAATATTATTGCATATCCTTGTCAAAGGACCACAAAGCTACCCCTGCGCTAAAATTTTTTATGAAAATACATTTAAAAATAATAAATTGATATATTATATTAAATTTTATATATTATATTTCGCTCAAAATAAATCTCAGCATTTATTTGTGTTATTTATGTAAATATATATATTTGTATTTATTGAAACTACGTTACAACAAACATCAGCTTCCGATCGGCAACTGCTGTTATGTATCAATAACAAATAAAAGATAAGGAAAGCTAGTTACTCATAGTCGTACCTGAGGGGAAGAAGACTTACGAAGACTTACTTGCGCTTGTCTACGCTCATGCAATTTATTTATCTATTTTAGAATTGCTTATCTTAAGCCGCGAGTGTTAATGCATTGATACTTAGTTTTTGGTGATTATTCTTAGTCGCGTTTCAAGATGGGTCGCAAGCGTAATTATATTCCGCGTAATTTTTTACATTCCACGCGGAAAGTAATGTTTCTGAGTGTAAACTTTGCAAATTGACTTTGAGTGGAAATTTTGTGTGCAATCTAAAGCGGCACTTAGAAAAGAAGCACAAAGGCGAATATGAAACCGTGCCCGAAAAGAAAAGAAGTTTTCGGCGGTAATGGGGCAAGATGATATCAAGAATGCCTGTATTGACCTGGTGACTGCCGCAAAAGTTCCGTTTGCTGTACTAGACTCAAAAGGCTTTAAGGCGTTAACAGCTCACATATTTAGCGGCTTAGATATGCCCACTGTAACTTCAAGAAATATTATGAGCTTAGTCGAGGAAAAGTACAGCCAAATTAAATGCGACATGGTCAAAACATTTAAAACAGAATCCTCTGCCTAAAAATGGACACGGCCACAAGATGCAATCGCGGAATTCTTGGTGTTAATGTCCAGTTCATCGATCACGGTGCAATATGTGTACAAACTTTAGGCCTGATAGAGCTCAAAACATCGCACACATCCCAAAACCTCTGTACTGAAATACAGTCCATATTGCATGATTTTAGCATAGCAAAGCAACAAATTTATAGCATCACTACAGATAATGGTCGAAACATGATCAAGACAGTGGAGCTACTAAATGTTTGCGAGGATGAAGATGATGACGAACAAGAAGGTGCTGAGGATTTGGATGAAGAAGAGCTGCTCAAGAATTTTAAAATTTATTCCATTAAGTCGATGAAATGTGCAGCACACACCCTTCAACTTGCTGTAAAGGATTTTTTACAACGCCTGGAATCGGTTGAGCTTATCGACAAAGCACGACGAATTGTTAAGCTTTTAAGAACGCCGGCGTACAGGTAAATTTCTTGGCCTATTATTAACATATAAGCTCAGAGAAAACCAAAAATGTTTTATACAATGTCGTTTTTCTTTGTAATGTAGGTATTTAATAACTGAAGAGTCATTGCCACAACCAGTGCTAGATGTTGCGACTCGTTGGAATTCAACATACAATATGCTGAGCAAGCTGCAACACTTCGAAGATTTTTGCGATAGGCGCCTAAAAAGCTCATTAAAATTAACTGCAGCTGAGTGGAGTGACTTGAAAGGCTTGTTAATACCCTGGAACCGGCATACCTTGCAACAGTAAAATTACAAAGCACTCAATTATTCATGGGTGACTTCTACAAGCTATGGCTGGAGCTCAAGCTCACTGTGGCAGCAGCAAGTACCAGTGAAAGCCAAGCTTTGAGCCAGTGCATCCGTGACAGGGAGGAGAGCCTTTGGGGTGCGATGCAATCGTTTGCAGTATCTACTTGGATCCACGGATAAGACGAGTATTGCTGCAGAACCCAATAAGCCTGATGCTCGCCAGAGCTCAGTTAAAGCAGCTTTTCTTGCAGCTTTTTAATTTGAAAGAACCCGTTAGTATTTATATCATTTATATGCATATAACATAACATATTAAAAATTAATATTTCAGACTAGTGCAATAGCACAGCCTTGCTCAAGCAGCTCAAGCGCGACAACTTCGTTCGGTACATCGCAAAACTCAAGCACCTGCTCGCTATTGAACGAGTTTTTGCAAACTATTGAGGTAGCTTCAGAAGACGAAACTGAGGATGGAGAGCGAGCAGACCTCATCAAGAAAGGATATGCCGAAATTGACGACTATACCCCAAAGTCAATTTGCTTGAACTCCAATATTATGGAGTATTGGGAGGAGCATCGATACAGTTTCCCTAACTTATACCAGCTGGCCAAAGTGGTGCACTCAGTTCCTGCGACTCAAGTTAGTGTTGAGAGATCATTTTCGGCACTCAAAATGATGCTCACTGATCAGAGATGCAACCTCGCGGACGAATCATTGTCGAAATTACTTTTGTAAAATTAAATAATACTTATTAATTAAACGTATTTCCGACAACAAAACCAAAATAACAAAATTTTTAATGTATTTTCATAAAGAAAATTTTAGCGCAGGGGTAGCTTTGTGGTCCTTTGACAAGGATAGGCAATAATATTGGCGAACATTCTAACACAGAAGCCGTAAATTCCTGTTGAGTTTTAAACGAAAAAATAAAACCATAGATATTCAATATTTTTGAGTTTTATTTTTTGATCAAGAAGAATGATAAAGTCTAAGTTTCATCAAATTACTCAAAAGTAATGTTTATCTGTGAAGAAAATCGTAAAACCAAAAGTATACAAATCATGGCGGCAATGCAGAGATTGTACAAAAATAAAGATTTTGGTGTAAATAGTGTTTTTCTAGGTCCATTAAAAGTAAGAGATTTTTGTATTAAAAAAAAATAATGATTATTTACGGTCCCTGGTTGGTAATGATCATTATTTTCGTATTGAATGGAAATGTTGACCTTCGTGAGTAAAAAGGCTCAGTTTTTCTGCTATGAATTGTATTTTATATTCTTAAGCTAATAAGCCTTTTGTTATATGATGAATCTCTTCAATCTTGATTAATAGAACCTTTTTGAATTAACATAAATTTTGAATAAATAACCACGATTCTGTCTAAGTACATAATGCCAATGATATATCGAGTGTAATAATGCAGCGGTAGTTACGTTAGGGGCCATGCCAACATCGTTCCACGCATTGCCGAAGGTAGGTTGGGTATAGAGTAACTAGTGATCTCCTACACCTATGATCACTAAATTAAATACGCGACTACCGGATTCCTTCTTGCCATCTATGCCGATCTGGGATTGATTACATTTGTTTTTTTTTGCTTTTGTTTTGATTAAAGTAGATTCTGTGTAAGTGCACTTAATTTTTATAATATGGCGAGCACAGGAAGTATAGGGATAGGAAAGACCCCGACCCCATCCGGCGAGCTGAGCCCAGAGCGCAGTATAGTGCACTAAACCCGATTCCCTTTCCTGCCGAGGCTGCATTGCCAAAAATACTTAGCTAGCCCGTGCCAGTGCCGAGACATTATACACTTGACGGTGCAGTAACTGCATCGCCTCTTGAAAGATGCAGTCATTGCATGTCAACGTCCAAGCAGAAACCACATAGTCCCAAAAATGACTTAATCTGTTTGGTTGTTTCTGGTATCGGGAACCTAACTATTGCTGAAATCTTGTTTGGATTCGGTACTATTCCCTCTGGTGTGACTATATGACCAAGGAATTCGGTTTCCTTCTTCATAAATTCACACTTATTCATTTGCAATTTTAGGTTTGCGCCCCTTAACTTTCCGAATACTTTTCTTAAGGATAACAAGTGTTCATCCAATGAGGTGGAGAAGATTATTATGTCATCTAAATACACTAAACAATCTGTGAAGATCAGATCTTCCAATAGATTGTTCATGCATCTTTGGAAAGTTGCGGCTGCGTTTGTCAGCCCGAATGGCATCAGAGTGTATTCGTAATGACCATGTTTTGTTGAAAACGCTGTTTTCATGATTGAATTGGGTTCCATGGGGATTTGATGGAAACCTTTAGCCAAGTCAATCGTTGTGAAATATTGACATTTTCCTAGTTTGTCTAGTATCTCATCCATCCTAGGAGTAGGGAATTTATCCTTGATAGTTATCTCATTAAGACCTCTATAATCCACAACGAGTCGGTATTTCTGCTTTCCTGAAGCATCGATCTTTTTCGGGATCATGGAAATGGGTGAACAGTAAGGCGATTTCAATTTACGAATTATTCCTTGCCTGATCATATCTTTTATTTGCTGATTAACTTCCTGGTCATGTATTTGCTCATACTTATATGGCCTCCGGTATACCGGATCTTCATGCTGGGTTTGTATAGTATGCTTGACAGTACTTGTGAAAGGCAAATTATCACCTTCTCTGTACTGCAAGTCGTTATACTCATACAAGACCTTTTTCAGCTTTTCCTTTTCTTCACCGTTGAAATGTTCTAGCCTTAATTCGTTACTTTCCCTTAATTCATTATTTAGTGCGGAAGTGAAGTATTGATCCATCTCTAAGGATGGGCTGGGATATTCAGAGGTGATCATATCCTTCTTTGACGATATATCGTCGCTTTCAGGTGTTGTTTCGCTTACTTTGATAACCTCTCCGCCTGACATGATTGGGAATGTTCTTTCTCCTAACCTTACAGTATTATCTCTGTAGCTAATTACTGCTTGACTGGCCACCAGATATTCTCGGCCTAGCAATATATTGTAGTTGCTAGAAAAGTTGAATATGTAAAACTTTTGCTCGGACGGACAGACTTTATTAGGCCGTCTTATTATACTTTTGTTAGGTTAACCGGTCCATTGATCGTGTGGACTTTTACATTTTCTTTATTTATTTGGGTATTCGTGAAATTCTCCTTCATGATGTTACTAGAAGATCCCGAATCTACGATACCTCTGAATACTTTGTTATTTATAGTAATTTCTATATAGGATCCCCCTCTGTTTCTTCCGAGGCTATCTGATGAATCCATCCATGATCCATCTTCATCTGATCGCTTTGGCTTTCCCTAGCTCTTTTAGTAGGTTGATTGGGCCTACTGCTACTAGCTTGGTTATTCTGGCTATGGTAATTCATAGGATTTTGGGATTGCCCTTGTTGCAATGAATTTCGGAGCTCTTGACGAAGTCCTTGGTTATTATTATTATTCCGAGATGAACTCGTTTGAACATGCAAATTCTGCGATTGTTGCTGGCTATTATTATTTGTATAATTTGGATAATAGTTTCCCGTATTCCTACGATTAGACTGCTGTTGTTTCTGCCTATCTTTGCTCACATTTTTCTCTTCTGTATTATTTTCATATAATCCCTCTTCTTGAGCTGCCTTTTTAGGTTAAGTATTGTTGATATATCTTTTATCGATAGGGTCATAAATAATCTATCAGGTAGTTTCCTGGATATTACATCTTTCACAGTATTTTTTAATGCATTATTATAGATTAATCTATTGGATGGATCTTTGTCCAGTATCAACTTATTACTTATAATCAATGATTTGGTTTCTAATTCCTCGATGAACTTACGTAGGCTTCCGTTATAGTTGGTGTGGTATAGACGCCTTAGCAGCTCCTCTTACGGCGTATGGTTTTTAAACTCGTTGATCAGGGCTGCCTTGAGTTCGGTCCAGGTATTTGGTTGCACCATCTGCGATGTTCTCTGTGCGTCTCCTGCCAGTTGGACTTCGATTGCCCCGAATAATACCCTTTGCTGTCGAGCTTCTCAGTTGGATATAGCTCTTGGATATATTCTATTCGCTTGATGAATGAACTCAGTTGTTCAACTGATCCATCATAAGCGGGCACTTGTCGGATCGACAACAGTGCTTGATTCAAATGAATGAATTTTGTAACACCAGTGCGGTGATGCACTTAGATTCTTATGCGGATTCTATTTTACGAACACTATCCCGGGATTACTATGATTCTAGATAATCTACTCGTATAGATTATCCTTAGCGAATCACTGACCTGAATATTTTCGCGTTAGTTTTGTTAGAATCCTACCGGCTGCGCCAATTAGAATTCCAATGTTGAAGTTTGGTTTTAAAAAAATGTTTTATTTAATCCAAACTCATATTTAATACAATGGATGTTTACTGAGTTATCCCTGACTTTTATGTTGAAAGTCTCAAACGGAACTGATTCTTGTATCTTCATCTATTTTCCAATAGGCCTAGCTTGGGAAGCTTTCGAGCTTTGATTCCAAGCTTTGATCTTCGGCTGCAGCTTTCTTCTTCGGTTGCACTTCGGCTGATCGCGGCTTTAGCTCTCGGTGCGTTGGCCTACGTGAGTTGGCCAACGTATGGAATTGTCGGCTCCGATGAAAGGATTGCCTGCAGCTGGTGATCTGTATCATCTTTCATCTGGGTTGGTCACTTGTTTATATGATTGGATTGTGGGAGCCGAATTTGTTTACTTGGGTATCTATGATTCAATTTGGTCGTGGGAATCAAATTGTTTATTCTATTAGCTTGGAATTTATGTGATTTCCTGTTGACAGCTTATGATTCATTTGTTCTCTGGTGTTGGGGATCTTATTACTGGTTTATCCTAATTTATAGGTTAGTGCTGAAGCATACGTATGAATGCGTTACTGATAATGAAGTCCAGTGCTTAACGGCTATAATGGGTAGGTATTGGTAGATATGTTAATATATATGGCTATTTTCGTGATAGCACCGCAGAGTGAATGGTGAAGACGTGAAGTTATATAACCTTTCAATTTCGCTATTATCCATCACTCATTTATTTTCACTAATAAATCAGAAGGGCGGCTATAACTGAAATACACGAGGAAGTGAACACAAAGGAAATTCTGAGAGAAGCAAAGGTACGTTATTCCACCGTGAAAGATAAGCACTTGATACAGTTTTAGGATAGAGTACTGGAAAATCTTAATGAAGCCAAGGGCCACCCAATTTACGGTATCAACTACAAAATGAATAAGTCTGACTGTTTGGGAGTTAGTGCAGTGCACATTCATGGCGACAAAGTGAAGTGTGTTTGCGAAAGTGCTTGTTTGCGAAGTGAGTAGCTTCTTGAGTACATTAACAGTAATAACGAAGACAATTTAAACATGAGAAATGAACCAACATCTATAAATGGTATTTGGAGGGAACTGCTTGACATAGCTCTCGGTAGTCAGAACATATGACATTATTTGTCATATCCTACTAGCATATCTCACCAGAAATTTCTCACCGATAACAAAGACAGATGAATTAGAGTATGAGTAGAGTAGAGAATGCTAATCAACTTCATTCTTGCATTGAATCCGAGCGGAAACCCATTCCGAGCAGGGAGAATAGCACAAACCTTATAGCCGGGTTCGAATGGGCCTGCTTTTGTTTGAGGAAAAAACCGGGAGGTATCCTGATCTCCGGTGAGTATCTTCCTACTAATGGCCTCGCCGCACAGTGGGACATTCGGCCGTTTCAGCTTGCTAAATTAATAACTTCTGAAAGAATAAAGAAATCTTCATGAAACAAACTGCATTTGAAAGATGCTTGATTATGCTCAATGTCTAAAAGCTTCACAATAATGGGTTAAAGTTGAACCTTGCTGCCTCTGCATATTTTCCTATGTACAATGATAAATTTTTATTTTTTTAGATCGATAAACTACTTTTAATGGTAAATTTTACTATAAAATATAATTTTTTATTTAATTTTCAACTTAACGTAGCTTACAAAATTTTTCATTTAAATTTTTTGTTTCTGTAAAATATTCCTCCACTTCCTGTTTAGTAGCAGGAATATCTAATCAACTTATCATTTCTGAAGAATACCTGCTTGACGAGTTATTTTGTGATCTCACATATCTAATGGATGAAATATATGGATCTGAAGAGGTTGCCAACATGTTGAACAGATCTTGATTTTGCTTAATTCGTACTGTCTTGCACGTATTTCCTGTATTTTTTGTAATCTTTGTTTCTCGTTTCCTGGGCTTCTTCTGACAACTCTCCAATTGGTAGGCTCTAATGTTCAATTAAAGTGACCATGTGACAGAATTTTATGAAGCGTTAGCTTCCTTTCAGAATATTTTTCCAGTAGCTCTGCCCTGTCTCGACGGAACCAACCTGCTATAGAAGAATTCGTTGCCAATAGTCCCGTGATTGATTTACAGTCAATTCATTTTAAGTCGCCGGAATATCTTAGAGTGATTCAACGAATACAAGAGAATCAGTCAAAACTGCTTGACTTAAAAGTTATTGATGGATATGTTTATAAAAGAACCGAGTTCAATAGAGATAATGACGGACACGAGGAATCCTGGAAACTTTGGGTACCCTCCGCGATGATCCCCGAAGTATTGCAACAAGCACATGATGTGCAAAGATCTGCACATTGTGGTATGGCTAAGACGGTAGAAAAACTCAAAGGTATTTCTTCTGGCCCCGAATGGTAAGCCAAATTCGAGAGTACATCTCAGAATGCCATATTTGTCGATCTACTAAGAGTCCGAACCAAATCTTAAAACCTCCAATGGGCCGACCATTAACATCAGACCGCCCCTTTCAATGCTTGTATATGGATCTATTAGGTCCGTACTCCCGTACTAAAAATGGAAACATTGGGTTGTTTATAGTAGTAGACCATAACACGAAATTCCATTTTCTTAGCCCTCTAAAGAAGTTCACGGCACCAAAAATGTGTGAATACCTGGAAAGCTCCATATTCCACACCTTTGGAGTGCCGGAAGTTGTTCTAACGGATAATGGTTCGCAGTTTAAATCAAGTTTTTCGAGGCTTTTAACAAGTTTTGGCATTACCCATCGGTGTACGGCTATATATTCTCTTCAGGCCAATGCCTTTGAAGTCCTCTTCAAAAACTCCCTCTCTTCACCAGTAAAGGTTTCTTCGGGAGTACCACAGGGCAGCCATCTAGGCCCCTTACTCTTTACACTCTTTATTAATGACTTGCCTTCGGTATTAACATATTCTCGAGTACTTATGTATGCGGATGATGTTAAACTCTGTGTCCAGTATAAGGACATTTCATTTCATTCTCGCTTGCAATCCGATCTCAATAACTTTCAGTCATGGTGTTGTGCAAACTTGTTACAACTTAATGCCGCGAAATGCAAAGTAATGACATTTCATCGTTCTAGCCCTTGTTGGCTCCCTATACTCTATGTGGCGGTTCTCTTGAGAGAATTACCCTGGTGAATGATCTTGGTGTCTTATTAGACGCAAAGTTAAAGTTTTCGAACACATTTCTACCATGGTAAATAAGGCCATGGGCGTGCTTGGGTTTATAAAGAGGTGGTCAAAAGAATTTGACGACCCTATATAACAAAGACTCTCTATACTTCGCTAGTTCGTCCGATTTTAGAATACGGCTCCTGTGTATGGTGCCCTCAGTACAAAGTACACCAGGACCGTATAGAATCAGTACAGAAAAACTTTTTACTCTTTGCTCTGCGGGGCCTTAACTGGGATGCGGGTGTAAGACTCCCATCTTACTCTAGTAGACTTCTATTAGTAAACGTCCCATCCTTAGTTAACCGTAGAAAATGCTTGGTGTGATATTTATGCACAACTTGATCAGGGGTGACATAGACAGCCCTGATCTGTTGAGCCGCATAAACTTCACGATTCCTATTAGACTGACTAGAAATTTTATACCGTTGTTCCTTCCACTTTGTAGATCGAATTATTCCTTGCATGAACCGTTTAGGGTCTTATGCTCGGATTATAATTCCCTCTACCATATTATATCTACCACTAATTCTCTTCCTCTTATTAAATTACTAATCCTTACACACCTTTCTAGTAATTAGTAATTGTAGAGGTATTTGTATTTTGATTGCATGCTTAGTTTCTTAGTAAGTTTAGTGCTAATTTTCCTCGAACAGCTATCTTTCCTGCATGCTCGCGTTCGGCTCGGCTACGCGCCGCGCGTTATGCGGCAGCGCCCCTCGGTCGGTTTGCCGGGAGGAGGGCTGCGTTTTGCCTGGGATCCGCGCGTAACAGCCTTCTGCTGGTTTCACACGGGCCACTTGACGGTGCAGTAACTGCATCGCCACTTGAAAAGATGCAGTCTTTGCATGTCAACGTCCAGATTAAAGCAGATCGGTTCTGGCGGCCATTCGCTTATATTGGAAGTGACCATTCCAATTGGGACGCTAATTTGAACGCTATCAATGGTGCGCAGAACTTGGCGGTACGTCGAAGTACCAGTTTATTCACCTTATTTCCTTGTTTTTTGGTGGTGATTCTGAACGGAGAAGATTATACCCTATTGCGAAACATGGATCTGCTAAGCAACGACGTCCGATTAGAACACTCCGATATGTTACAACTGGCAAGACAAGACGCTAAGAAAACATAAAGAAATCGCATGAGCTTAACGCGAAGAAATATAATCTACGGAGTAGGAACGTACAACTTAAAACGAGTGATGAGGTTTTTGCTCGTAACTTTACCCAGAGCAAACGCGAGTAAGAAGTTTAGTTCGAAGTTAGCTCGGCTTTCATTCTGCAAAGGTTCTCAAAAAAGCCCCTATTATTATGAGTTGGTGAACCTAGCACAAGGAAAAAGATTGAGTTTTTCCATCCAAAGATATTAGGTGAAGAATAAATAACAGCATTTCTTTCAGATAATCTACCTTCGAGCAGGTCTTGTTTCATTATCTGTGGTTGTAGTGTCCAACTATTCAAAAAATCAAAAGAAAAAAAAGGAAAACA
The DNA here is from genome assembly GCA_008121275.1 of Drosophila lowei. Taxonomy (NCBI): domain Eukaryota; kingdom Metazoa; phylum Arthropoda; class Insecta; order Diptera; family Drosophilidae; genus Drosophila; species Drosophila lowei. The sequence goes on along the minus strand of CM017781.1, from coordinate 38,500,168 downwards.
TCGAACAAGTTAGGTACACTTTCTAGAAGAATACTTTTCATACCGGCCTGGCTAGCATAGCTCGAAAGAAATTGGTGGAATGCAAGAGATCAAGAAATCATCCGATTACCCAGTTATGTTAAAACTTAAAGCCAGGGACCGTAAATAAGAGTTATGAGTTTAAAAAATTGAGGCACAAAAACCACAAGAAGAGGTGGGAAAATAGACATATGTTATTTTTTACGGCAAATTTCAAAACAGGATAAACTTTTATTTGCAATTTTTAATTTAAATTTATTTTAAAATATTAAAATTAATTTAAATGATAAAATAAAAATATTTGTTATATACAAATTTTGATATAAAAATAAAGTCATAAAATTTATTTTCAATTTTTTTATAATAAAATTTTCTATGACTTTATTTTTATATCAAATTTGTATATAAAAAATATTTTTATTTTTATCATTTAAATTCAATTTTAATATATAAAAAACTTTTTTTAAATAAATACAACAAATAAAATCTTTATTTCTTAATATTTTCTATAAAAATTGTAATACGGTCCCTGCTTAAAAGCTTATCCTTAGCGAATCACTGACCTGAATATATTTTTCGCGTTAGTTTTGTTAGATCCTACCGGCTGCGCCAATTAGAATTTTAATGTTGAAGTTTGGTTTTAAAAAAAAAAAAATGTTTTATTTAATCCAAACTCATATTTAATACAATGGATGTTTACTGAGTTATCCCTGACTTTTATGTTGAAAGTCTCAAACGAACTGGATTCTTGTATCTTCATCTATTTTCCAATAGGCCTAGCTTCTAAGGCTTTGAGGCTTTGATTCCAAGCTTTGATCTTCGGCTGCAGCTTTCTTCTTCGGTTGCACTTCGGCTGATCGCGGCTCTAGCTCTCGGTGCGTTGGCCTACGTGAGTTGGCCAACGTATGGAATTGTCGGCTCCGATGAAAGGTTCACCTGCAGCCAGGATCTGTATCATCACTTTCATCTGGGCTGGTCACTTGTTTATATGATTGGATTGTGGGGAGCCGAATTTGTTTACTTGGTATCTATGATTCAATTTGGTCATTAGGAATCAAATTGTTTATTCTATTAGCTTGAATTTATGTGATTTCCGTTGACAGCTTATGATTCATTTGTTCTCTGGTGTTGGGGATCTTATCATTTGTTTATCCTAATTTGGTAGGGTTAGTGCACAGGCATATGTATAATGTATTGATATGTCCAGTGCTTAACGTATACATAATGGGTGGGTGTAGGTATTATGGATATGTTACTATATATATATATTTTCGTGATAGCAATCGCAGAGGAATGGTGAAGACACGTGAAGTTATATAACTTTCAATTTTCGCTATTATCCAATCATCCACTATTTTATTTTAATTAATAAATCAGAAGGTGGCTTTAACTGAAATACACGAGGGAAAAGTGAAAACAAAGTGAAGTTCTGAGAGAAGCAAAGGTACGTTATTCCACCGTGGAAAGATAAGGTTCTGATACAGTTTTATTTAGGGATAGAGTACTGGAAAATCTTAATGAAGCCAAGCGGGCCAACCAATTTACGGTATCAACTACAAAAACAACAAAGTCTGACCGTTTGGGAGTTAATTGCAGTGCACATTCACGGCGACAAAGTGAATGCAGAACCGTTGGCGTTAATTTAGCTCAATGTCGGAAATCATTTACAGCTCGTGAAAGACCACCATACACACCATTGCTGGATGTCTGAACTTCAGCTTGAACCTGTATCAATCTCAAAAGCCGGAGGACATAATCGTCACCAACCTACGAAAATTTACAAAGGATTGAGTAATTAGGGCTAGCCTAAACCACATTGCCTCAGAACCACTATTGCTATCAGCAAATTTTTGTTTTATTTTGATTCCGGTGTTTCTCCAAGTTTTAATTTCATGCACGTTCCCGTTTGCCTTTATCATTATCACATAAAATCTATACGCTGCTGCTCTAAGAACCCTGTTTATATTTACATATTCATATCTCGTTTACCATTGTGTTAATTAATGTATTAACTATATAGCTCCTCAATGAGTAAATTTTGTAAAGTAACTGGAAGATTTTGAAAACTGAGCAATATGAGTTTGGGATAATGTGTTTCTCTTTATATATATATATACATTTAAGCTGACCAACCTCTTAAAATGACACAGCGTATACAAATGAATCCATCAAAGTCATCTTGGGCCCAACGATACACCGATGAGTTTAATCAATTACTGTGAGTACCACTAGTGGCTGAAACCATAATGCCTATACACCAATGCAGGCGTAAAGTGTTTTTTTTTAAAGTAGATATATATATATACTGATTTGAAAGAATATTTTCCCTCAAATGCTCAAATAATTAAGTTTTTTTTGCTGATATAAGAAGAAGGAAGTCTGTATATTTTTTCATCTGTCCAGTATAAGGAATCGGATTATATCTGTAATTCATGTGAAAAAAAAAAAAAATATATCAATACAATCTCTTATGGTTAGGACATTTAACATAAAAATAAAATGAATTTGTTATCATGAATATGTCTGCCTAAACTAAATATTATGTCCGTCCGTCAAGTACTTATGCTTATCTCTCTCAAAATGCACTAGATGATGTTGAATCTTTGAATTGGGACAACGCCCGAATGTAAACGCGTTTGTCATGGTTGCGGGTAAAGACTAGGGACATATATCACCGCTGTTCCTCCATCAGACGAAGACGAACTACACCTTTTTCTAAGCGTTTTCTAAATGCGTATCGGCGCAAGTGGAAATGAGTTGTTTTTGGTTATTGATATTAACGTCGAGATCCTGTTTATTTTTTGAAGCGCATTATATTGATTTGTTTCAGGAAACTGTGTAGCTAGGGGAGAAAGAACACCGACCAATCCGACGAGCTGGACACGAGCACAGCAAGAATGCGCGCCTTCGAACCTAGCTTCCTATTAACATAAAGTCAGGAAAACCCATCTATTGGCCAATGTCGGGTTAGAGCCTAAACAGGCTCTGGCCCTAACTCACTGGCGAAGACTGAACACTACAGGGCGGAAGTTGGCATGGCGAAGCTTTGAAATACACTTGTAACAGTGACATATCACAGTAGTCTGGATACAAAATGTCGCTGCTCAGGGGCTCTTATAGTCTTTGAGCACTAGGCGCTCATAGAGACGGACAGACGGACGGACAGACAGACAGACATGGCTCAATTGATTCGGCTATTAATGCTGATCAAGAATATATATATACTTTATGGGGTCGGAAACGCTTCCTTCCGGACGTTACACACATCCATTTTCACCATTAAATCATTACATACCCCTATACTCATTTTGAGTATCGGGTATAAAAGAAGGATCGACTTCATCTCGCCCCTCTGCTGACGACCACGCCATCAGAGAACTGGGACTATTAAACCGTTTTTAGAATGGCTAAAACGGAATAGTGCCTGCTAAAACTGTGTACAAGTGCAAACTCAAATGTTTTCGTAGAGGCGGAGATTCCGAGGCCTCAAATATAGGACGGGTACTTCCCAACCGTGGAAAACGTTAATTCTTTCCTCCCCACCCCATCTTCACCACCCGACGCCAACCAGCAGGCAATTGAATGCCTCCAGGCAAACGTACATCATGAAAAATTGAGCTCTGATGTCATGACAAGCACGTTTGCTACTGGACTACACTGACATAGCCCTCATCGAAGAACCTTTGCGTCACGATAAGGTTAATCTATGCAGAAAGCATAAACGCACTTCTTGTTAACAAGAAACTAAACTTTATATCTGTTTCGCAGTTCATAACTGAAGACCTGGTGGCTATTTGAGCGACTTTCGCAACATCGCAAGGCATAACAGAGGCCTTGTGAGCCTCCGCCTACCTTTCAGGAGATTTGGACGGAGTGCTTGTTTGCGAAGTGAGTAGCTTCTAAGTACATTAACAGTAATAACGATGACAATTTAAACATGAGAAATGAACCAACATCTATAAATGGTATTTGGTGGGAACTGCTTGACATAGCTCTCGGTAGTCAGAACATATGATATTATTTGTTATATCCTACTAGCATATCTCACCAGAAATTTCTCACCGATAACAAAGACAGATGAATTAGAGTATGAGTAGAGTAGAGTATGCTAATCAACTTCATTCTTGCATTGAATCCGAGCGGAAACCCATTCCGAGCAGGAGAATAGCACAAACCTTATAGCCGGGTTCGAATGGGCCTGCTTTTGTTTGAGGAAAAAACCGGGAGGTATCCTGATCTCCGGTGAGTATCTACCTACTAATGGCCTCGCCGCACAGTGGGACATTCGGCCGTTTCAGCTTGCTAAATTAATAACTTCTGAACGAATAAAGAAATCTTCATGAAACAAACTGCATTTGAAAGATGCTTGATTATGCTCAATGTCTAAAAGCTTCACAATAATGGGTTAAAGTTGAACCTTGCTGCCTCTGCATATTTTCCTATGTAAAATGATAAATTTTTTTTTTTTTAGATCGATAAACTACTTTTAATGGTAAATTTTACTATAAAATATAATTTTTATTTAATTTTCAACTTAACGTAGCTTACAAAATTTTCATTTAAATTTTTGTTTCTGTAAAATATTCCTCCACTTCCTGTTTAGTAGCAGGAATATCTAATCAACTTATCATTTCTGAAGAATACCTGCTTGACAATTTTTTTTTCTGATCTCACATATCTAATGGATGAAATATATGGATCTGAAGAGGTTGCCAACATGTTGAACAGATCTTGATTTTGCTTAATTCGTAATGTCTTGCACGTATTTCCTGTATTTTTGTAATCTTTGTTTCTCGTTTCCTGGGCTTCTTCTGACAACTCTCCAATTGGTAGGCTCTGATGTTCAATTAAAGTGACCATGTGACAGAATTTTATGAAGCGTTAGCTTCCTTTCAGAATATTTTTCCAGTAGCTCTGCCCTGTCTCGACGGAACCAACCTGCTATAGAAGAATTCGTTGCCAATAGTCCCGTGATTGATTTACAGTCAATTCATTTTAAGTCGCCGGAATATCTTAGAGTGATTCAACGAATACAAGAGAATCAGTCAAAACTGCTTGACTTAAAAGTTATTGATGGATATGTTTATAAAAGAACCGAGTTCAATAGAGATAATGACGGACACGAGGAATCCTGGAAACTTTGGGTACCCTCCGCGATGATCCCCGAAGTATTGCAACAAGCACATGATGCGCAAAGATCTGCACATTGTGGTATGACTAAGACGGTAGAAAAACTCAAAAGGTATTTCTTCTGGCCCCGAATGGTAAGCCAAATTCGGAGTACATCTCAGAATGCCATATTTGTCGATCTACTAAGAGTCCGAACCAAATCTTAAAACCTCCAATGGGCCGACCATTAACATCAGACCGCCCCTTTCAATGCTTGTATATGGATCTATTAGGTCCGTACTCCCGTACTAAAAATGGAAACATTGGGTTGTTTATAGTAGTAGACCATAACACGAAATTCCATTTTCTTAGCCCTCTAAAGAAGTTCACGGCACCAAAATGTGTGAATACCTGAAAGCTCCATATTCCACACCTTTGGAGTGCCGGAAGTTGTTCTAACGGATAATGGTTCGCAGTTTAAATCAAGTTTTTTCGAGGCTTTTTAACAAGTTTTGGCATTACCCATCGGTGTACGGCTATATATTCTCTTCAGGCCAATGCTAGGGAACGATTAAACAGATCGGTTCTGGCAGCCATTCGCGCTTATATTGGAAGTGACCATTCCAATTGGGACGCTAATTTGAACGCTATCAATGGTGCACTTAGAGCAGCGGTACATCGAAGTACTGGTTATTCACCTTATTTCCTTGTTTTTGGTCAGAACATGATTCTGAACGGAGAAGATTATACCCTATTGCGAAACATGGATCTGCTAAGCAACGACGTCCGATTAGAACACTCCGATATGTTACAACTGGCAAGACAAGACGCTAAGAAAACATAAAGAAATCGCATGAGCTTAACGCGAAGAAATATAATCTACGGAGTAGGAACGTACAACTTAAAACGAGTGATGAGGTTTTGCTCGTAACTTTACCCAGAGCAACGCGAGTAAGAAGTTTAGTTCGAAGTTAGCTCCGGCTTTCATTTCTGCAAAGGTTCTCAAAAAGGAGCCCCTATTATTATGAGTTGGTGAACCTAGCAAGGAAAAAGATTGGAGTTTTCCATCTCAAAGATATTCAGGTGAAGAATAAATAACAGCATTTCTTTCAGATAATCTACCTTCGAGCAGGTCTTGTTTCATTATCTGTGGTTGTAGTGTCCAACTATTCAAAAATCAAAAGAAAAAAGGAAAACATCGAACAAGTTAGGTACACTTTCTAGAAGAATACTTTTCATACCGGCCTGGCTAGCATAGCTCGAAGAAATTGGTGGAATGCGGGAGATCAAGAAGATCATCCGATTACCCAGTTATGCTAAAACTTAAAGCTTATCCTTAGCGAATCACTGACCTGAATATTTTTCGCGTTAGTTTTGTTAGAATCTACCGGCTGCGCCAATTAGAATTCCAATGTTGAAGTTTGGTTTTAAAAAAAATGTTTTATTTAATCCAAACTCATATTTAATACAATGGATGTTTACTGAGTTATCCCTGACTTTTATGTTGAAAGTCTCAAACGGAACTGATTCTTGTATCTTCATCTATTTTCCAATAGGCCTAGCTTGGGAAGCTTTCGAGCTTTGATTCCAAGCTTTGATCTTCGGCTGCAGCTTTCTTCTTCGGTTGCACTTCGGCTGATCGCGGCTCTAGCTCTCGGTGCGTTGGCTACGTGAGTTGGCCAACGTATGGAATTGTCGGCTCCGATGAAAGGATTGCCTGCAGCTGGTGATCTGTATCATCTTTCATCTGGGCTGGTCACTTGTTTATATGATTGGATTGTGGGAGCCGAATTTGTTTACTTGGTATCTATGATTCAATTTGGTCGTGGGAATCAAATTGTTTATTCTATTAGCTTGGAATTTATGTGATTTCCTGTTGACAGCTTATGATTCATTTGTTCTCTGGTGTTGGGGATCTTATCATTTGTTTATCCTAATTTGGTAGGGTTAGTGCTGGGCATATGTATAATGTGTTATTGATATGTCCAGTGCTTAACGTATACATAATGGGTGTGTGGGTGTAGGGTATTATGGATATGTTACTATATATATATTTTCGTGATAGCAATCGCAGAGTGAATGGTGAAGACACGTGAAGTTATATAACTTTCAATTTTTCGCTATTATCCAATCATCCACTATTTATTTTAATTAATAAATCAGAAGGGTGGCTTTAACTGAAATACACGAGGGAAAAGTGAAAATAAAGTGAAGTTCTTGAGAGAAGCAAAGGTACGTTATTCCACCGTGGAAAGATAAGGTTCTGATACAGTTTTATTTAGGGATAGGAGTACTGGAAAATCTTAATGAAGCCAAGCGGGCCAACCAATTTACGGTATCAACTACAAAAAACAACAAGTCTGACCGTTTGGGAGTTAGTGCAGTGCACATTCACGGCGACAAAGTGAATGCAGAACCGTTGGCGTTGGGCTAGCTCAATGTCGGAAATCATTTACAGCTCGTGAAAGACCAACCACCATACACCATTGCTGGATGTCTGAACTTCAGCTTTGAACCTGTCAATCTCAAAAGCCGGAGGACATAATCGTCACCAACCTACGAAAATTTACAAAGGATTGAGTAATTAGGCTAGCCTAAACCACATTGCCTCAGAACCACTATTGCTATCAGCAAATTTTTGTTTTATTTTGATTCCGGTGTTTCTCAAGTTTAATTTCAAGTGCACGTTCCCGTTTGCCTTTATCATTATCACATAAAATCTATACGCTGCTGCTCTAAGAACCCTGTTTATATTTACATATTCATATCTCGTTTACCATTGTGTTAATTAATGTATTAACTATATAGCTTTCTCTAATGAGTAAATTTGTAAAGTAACTGAAGATTTTGAAAACTGAGCAATATGAGTTTGGGATAATGTGTTTCTCTTTATATATATATATACATTTAAGCTGACCAACCTCTAAATGACACAGCGTATACAAATGAATCCATCAAAGTCATCTTGGGCCCAACGATACACCGATGAGTTTAATCAATTACTGTGAGTACCACTAGTGGCTGAAACCACAATGCCTATACACCAATGCAGGCGTAAGTGTTTTTTAAAGTAGATATATATATATACTGATTTGAAAGAATATTTCCCTCAAATGCTCAAATAATTAAGTTTTTTTTGCTGATATAAGAAGAAGGAAGTCTGTATATTTTTGTTTATCTGTAGTTTATGTAAAAAAAATATATATATATATATTAATACAATCTCTTATGGTTAGGGACATTTAACATAAAAATAAAATGAATTTTTATCATGAATATGTCTGCCTAAACTAAATATTATCTCCGTCCGTCAAGTACTTATGCTTATCTCTCAAAATGCACTAGAAGATGTTGAATCTTTGAATTGGGACAACGCCCGAATGTAAACGCGTTTGTCATGGTTGGGTGGGTAAAGACTAGGGACATATATCACCGCTGTTCCTCCATCAGACAGAAGACGAACTACACCTTTTTCTAAGCGTTTTCTAAATGCGTATCGGCGCAGAGTGGAAATGAGTTGTTTTTGGTTATTGATATTAACGTCGAGATCCTGTTTATTTTTTGAAGCGCATTATATTGATTTGTTTCAGGAAAACTGTGTAGCTAGGGGAGAAAGAACACCGACCAATCCGACGAGCTGGACACGAGCACAGCAAGAATGCGCGCCTTCGAACCTAGCTTCCTATTAACATAAAGTCAGGAAAACCCATCTATTGGCCAATGTCGGAGTTAGAGCCTAAATAGGCTCTGGCCCTAACTCACTGGCGAAGACTGAACACTACAGGGCGGAAGTTGGCATGGCGAAGTTTTGAAATACACTTGTAACAGTGACATATCACAGTAGTCTGGATACAAAATGTCGCTGCTCTAGCTCTTATAGTCTTTGAGCACTAGGCGCTCATAGAGACGGACAGACGGACGGACAGACAGACATGGCTCTATCGACTCGGCTATTGATGCTGATCAAGAATATATATACTTTATGGGGTCGGAAACGCTTCCTTCTGGACGTTACACACATCCATTTTCACCACAAATCTAATATACCCCTATACTCATTTTGAGTATCGGGTATAAAAAGAAGGACGTGACTTTGGTCTTCGGTTCTCTGCTGACGACCACGCTATCAGAGAACTGGGACTATTAAACTCGTTTTTTAGAATGGCTAAAAGGAATAGTGCCTAAGCTAAAACTGTGTACAAGTGCAAACTCAAATGTTTTCGTAGAGGCGGAGATTCCAAGGCCTCAAATATAGGACGGTACTTCCCAACTGTGGAAAACGTTACTTCTCTCCCCACCCCATCTTCTCACCCGACGCCAACCAGCAGGCAATTGGAATGCCTCCAGGCAAACGTACATCATGAAAATTGAGCTTCTGATGTGCTTATCATGACGTTTGCTACTGGACTACACTGGACATAGCCCTCATCGAAGAACCTTGCGTCACGATAAGTTAATCTATGCAGAAAAGCATAAACGCACTTCTTGTTAACAAGAAACTAAACTTTATATCTGTTTCGCAGTTCATAACTGAAGACCTGGTGGCCATTTGAGCGACTTTCGCAACAGCGCAAGGCATAACAGAGGCCTTGTGAGCCTCCGCCTACCTTTCAGGAGATTTGGACGGAGTGCTTGTTTGCGAAGTGAGTAGCTTCTTGAGTACATTAACAGTAATAACGAAGACAATTTAAACATGAGAAATGAACCAACATCTATAAATGGTATTTGGAGGAACTGCTTGACATAGCTCTCGGTAGTCAGAACATATGATATTATTTGTCATATCCTACTAGCATATCTCACCAGAAATTTCTCACCGATAACAAAGACAGATGAATTAGAGTATGAGTAGAGTAGAGTATGCTAATCAACTTCATTCTTGCATTGAATCCGAGCGGAAACCCATTCCGAGCAGGAGAATAGCACAAACCTTATAGCCGGGTTCGAATGGGCCTGCTTTTGTTTGAGGAAAAACCGGGAGGTATCCTGATCTCCGGTGAGTATCTACCTACTAATGGCCTCGCCGCACAGTGGGACATTCGGCCGTTTCAGCTTGCTGAATTAATAACTTCTGAACGAATAAAGAAATCTTCATGAAACAAACTGCATTTGAAAGATGCTTGATTATGCTCAATGTCTAAAAGCTTCACAATAATGGGTTAAAGTTGAACCTTGCTGCCTCTGCATATTTTCCTATGTAAAATGATAATTTTTTTTTTAGATCGATAAACTACTTTTAATGGTAAATTTTACTATAAAATATAATTTTTATTTAATTTTCAACTTAACGTAGCTTACAAAATTTTTCATTTAAATTTTTGTTTCTGTAAAATATTCCTCCACTTCCTGTTTAGTAGCAGGAATATCTAATCAACTTATCATTTCTGAAGAATACCTGCTTGACGAGTTATTTTGTGATCTCACATATCTAATGGATGAAATATATGGATCTGAAGAGGTTGCCAACATGTTGAACAGATCTTGATTTTGCTTAATTCGTAATGTCTTGCACGTATTTCCTGTATTTTTGTAATCTTTGTTTCTCGTTTCCTGGGCTTCTTCTGACAACTCTCCAATTGGTAGGCTCTAATGTTCAATTAAAGTGACCATGTGACAGAATTTTATGAAGCGTTAGCTTCCTTTCAGAATATTTTTCCAGTAGCTCTGCCCTGTCTCGACGGAACCAACCTGCTATAGAAGAATTCGTTGCCAGTAGTCCCGTGATTGATTTACAGTCAATTCATTTTAAGTCGCCGGAATATCTTAGAGTGATTCAACGAATACAAGAGAATCAGTAAAACTGCTTGACTTAAAAGTTATTGATGGATATGTTTATAAAAGAACCGAGTTCAATAGAGATAATGACGGACACGAGGAATCCTGGCAACTTTGGGTACCCTCCGCGATGATCCCCGAAGTATTGCAACAAGCACATGATGTGCAAAGATCTGCACATTGTGGTATGGCTAAGACGGTAGAAAAACTCAAAAGGTATTTCTTCTGGCCCCGAATGGTAAGCCAAATTCGAGAGTACATCTCAGAATGCCATATTTGTCGATCTACTAAGAGTCCGAACCAAATCTTAAAACCTCCAATGGGCCGACCATTAACATCAGACCGCCCCTTTCAATGCTTGTATATGGATCTATTAGGTCCGTACTCCCGTACTAAAAATGGAAACATTGGGTTGTTTATAGTAGTAGACCATAACACGAAATTCTATTTTCTTAGCCCTCTAAAGAAGTTCACGGCACCAAAATGTGTGAATACCTGGAAAGCTCCATATTCCACACCTTATTTCCTTGTTTTGGTCAGAACATGATTCTGAACGGAGAAGATTATACCCTATTGCGAAACATGGATCTGCTAAGCAACGACGTCCGATTAGAACACTCCGATATGTTACAACTGGCAAGACAAGACGCTAAGAAAAACATAAAGAAATCGCATGAGCTTAACGCGAAGAAATATAATCTACGGAGTACTAACGTACAACTTAAAACGAGTGATGAGGTTTTGCTCGTAACTTTACCCAGAGCAACGCGAGTAAGAAGTTTAGTTCGAAGTTAGCTCCGGCTTTCATTTCTGCAAAGGTTCTCAAAAAGAAGCCCCTATTATTATGAGTTGGTGAACCTAGCAAGGAAAAAGATTGGAGTTTTCCATCTCAAAGATATTCAGGTGAAGAATAAATAACAGCATTTCTTTCAGATAATCTACCTTCGAGCAGGTCTTGTTTCATTATCTGTGGTTGTAGTGTCCAACTATTCAAAAATCAAAGAAAAAACGAAAACATCGAACAAGTTAGGTACACTTTCTAGAAGAATACTTTTCATACCGGCCTGGCTAGCATAGCTCGAAGAAATTGGTGGAATGCGGGAGATCAAGAAGATCATCCGATTACCCAGTTATGTTAAAACTTAAAGCTCAGCTTAGGAATGCGATAGGTACAGGCGAATAGACTTTCTTCATGTGAAATCATTCCCCTGCATAGTTTCAATTACGGCATACGTATATATATATTTTCGTGATAGCAATCGCAGAGTGAATGGTGAAGACACGTGGAGTTATATAACTTTCAATTTTTCGCTATTTTCCAATCATCTACTATTTATTTTGATTAATAAATCAGAAGGGTGGCGATAACTGAAATACACGAGGGAAAAGTGAAAATAAAGTGAAATTCTTGAGAGAAGCAAAGGTACGTTATTCCACCGTGGAAAGATAAGGTTCTGATACAGTTTTATTTAGGGATAGGAGTACTGGAAAATCTTAATGCAGCCAAGCCGGCCAACCAAATTACGGTATCAACTACAAAACAACAAGGCTGACCGTTTGGGAGTTAGTGCAGTGCACATTCACGGCGACAAAGTGAATGCAGAACCGTTGACGTTGGGCTAGTTAAATGTCGGAAATCATTTACAGCTCGTGAAAGACCAACCACCATACACCATTGCTGGATGTCTGAACTTCAGTTTGAACCTGTCAATCTCAAAGCCGGAGGACATAATCGTCACCAACCTACGAAAATTTACAAAGGATTGAGTAATTAGGCTAGCCTAAACCACATTGCCTCAGAACCACTATTGCTATCAGCAAATTTTTGTTTTATTTTGATTCCGGTGTTTCTCAAGTTTAATTTCAAGTGCAAGTTCCGTTTGCCTTTATCATTATCACATAAAAATCTATACGCTGCTGCTTTAAGAACCCTGTTTAGATTTACATATTCATATCTCGTTTACCATTGTGTTAATTAATGTATTAACTATATAGCTTTCTCTAATGAGTAAATTTGTAAAGTAACTGAAGATTTTGAAAACTGAGCAATATGAGTCTGGGATAATGTGTTTCTCTTTATATATATATATATACATTTAAGCTGACCAACCTCTAAATGACACAGCGTATACAAATGAATCCATCAAAGTCATCTTGGGCCCAACGATACACCGATGAGTTTAATCAATTACTGTGAGTACCACTAGTGGCTGAAACCACAATGCCTATACACCAATGCAGGCGTAAGTGTTTTTTAAAGTAGATATATATATATACTGATTTGAAAGAATATTTCCCCTCAAATGCTCAAATAATTAAGTTTTTTTTTGCTGATATAAGAAGAAGGAAGTCTGTATATTTTGTTTATCTGTCAATGTAAGGAATCGGATTATATCTGTAATTCATGTGAAAAAAAATATATCAATACAATCTCTTATGGTTAGGGACATTTAACATAAAAATAAAATGAATTTGTTATCATGAATATGTCTGCCTAAACTAAATATTATGTCCGTCCGTCAAGTACTTATGCTTATCTCTCTCAAAATGCACTAGATGATGTTGAATCTTTGAATTGGGACAACGCCCGAATGTAAACGCGTTTGTCATGGTTGGGTGGGTAAAGACTAGGGACATATATCACCGCTGTTCCCTCCATCAGACAGAAGACGAACTACACCTTTTCTAAGCGTTTTCTAAATGCGTATCGGCGCAGAGTGGAAATGAGTTGTTTTTGGTTATTGATATTAACGTCGAGATCCTGTTTATTTTTTGAAGCGCATTATATTGATTTGTTTCAGGAAAACTGTGTAGCTAGGGGAGAAAGAACACCGACCAATCCGACGAGCTGGACACGAGCACAGCAAGAATGCGCGCCTTCGAACCTAGCTTCCTATTAACATAAAGTCAGGAAAACCCATCTATTGGCCAATGTCGGAGTTAGAGCCTAAATAGGCTCTGGCCCTAACTCACTGGCGAAGACTGAACACTACAGGGCGGAAGTTGGCATGTAACAGTGACATATCACAGTAGTCTGGATACAAAATGTCGCTGCTCTAGCTCTTATAGTCTTTGAGCACTAGGCGCTCATAGAGACGGACAGACGGACGGACAGACAGACATGGCTTAAAAATGACGCATGAGCTAACAAGAAATTATACTAGGGTCGGAACGTCCTTCCCGAGTTACAAACCTTACAACAGATTGCAAACTGCATTTGATGGAGTAACAAAGTTTCTCTGGAAGGTCCAATTGAATAGATGCCAATTTGTCGATTCTAATCAAGATTTGACAAATCATTAAACATCGCACTGCTCAATGCTTGTAGCCATTATCATAGCGACTCCGTACTAATAGGCATTGGTATGTTAATGACATAAAGAAATTTTTCTAGGTCTAAAGTTCAGGACCTACCAAATGTTAATACGCAGCCCTAAAAATTGGAATGTGAACCTGCAAGTCGATAATTCACATTTAGTTTTCGGAGTTTTAAAAGTATTCGGATAATATGGTTCAGTTTAATAATTTTTATCCAAGTTTACAATTTTACATAAATCCGTAAATCTTGCATAAGGTCTCAAATCCCTTTAACCTTTAAATTCCTTCTTACACCAGTATTATTATCTTGGTATTAAATCTGCATATCTTTATTATTTTATCTTAACTTTAGTATGATTTAAACTTTCTATACTTAATTTTCCCTGAATATTAATTCATGTTCTTGTTAACTTTACCTAAATCGCGACTAATACCATATTTGTTCACCTTGGTCTCCTTTTCATTGAGGGTTTAAAGTCTTGTTATCAACTCTATTAATGCAAGCTGAGTTTATCTGAAAATTTACCTATTAACGTCTTTCATGGGATTGTGACCCTTATTTTCTCATGCGTACCCTATTTAGAATTACGTATCTTCGTTTGTGCTCTTGGGCAAGTCAAGTGACATCGCTTGATCGTAGAACTTCCTTTGCTCGTGCCCTTAATGACGGGTTAGACCATACTTGAGATTATTATGAAACTTCCATCTAGTTACTAGAATGTCTTGATTGGATATTTCATTATAGGGTGACATAAATACTTGGCCATAACTTAGATCATTAGACTCTAATTTTATCCGTTGTCCTTACTTGTAGATTTCTATCCTTATCTTTGTCTTATGTCGGATTTAATTCCCTTCTAGTTAATCCTATTGATAATCTTGCTTTTATTAATGTTATAATCTTAGACTATTAGTAATTGTGTAGTATTTGCATGTTGTCTGTTATTTCGGTACATGTCTGAAGTTTCCTGCAGTTCTCGTTTCGTGTACGCCTCGCGTTATCACGCCCCTCCTTTTGCGGAAGGGTCTGCGATCCGGACTGACAGTACAGTCTTGAGTACACGATCGTCATTCCGCCATGAAGTGCAGTATTGCAGTAAGTAGTACACTTGGACTTTGGCTAATGGTAATTAGGGTACATAATTGACTATTATCAATTCGTGGTGACTTAGAGCAGTACATCGAATACTGGTATTCCTTACCGTTTTGTCGAATCATGTTCTGAAGCGAGAAGAATACCTATTGCGAACATGATCGCTAACCGACGTCCGAAGAACACTCGATATGTTACAACTGGAAGATCAAGCGTAAAAAGTAAGATTCGCATCGGCATACGGAAATTAATCTCCGGTAGACTCACAATTATAAGGTTTAGTTGCTTTACCAAGCAACGATAAAAGTTTATTCGAAGTACTCCGTGCTAAACTTCTAATTCTATTAATCGTTTAACTGATGTAATATAGATAGTAATACCAAAGATATAAGTAGAAGATAATAACAGCATTTCTTTAGTAATTACTTGATAGGTGATTATACTTGATTGAAGTGTCAACTTTAAAAACAAGAAAATAAACATCAAAGTTTAGACACTTTGAAGATATTCATACGGACAATAGCTGAAAGATATGTGGAATTCAAGAGTAGAATATATCGATTACCATTATGTTAAAATTAAATTTATGCGTAAAAAGAGTTATTGACGTATTAAAAAAGTTAATCAATTACAAAAGGTGAAAATATACAATGTTATTTTCTTTAAAATTCAAATTAATGATAAACTTTATTTAATTTCAAATTAAATTTATTTAAATCATAATATTTAATGATAAAATAAAACATGTTGCTTTACAATTTAGTAATAAAAATCGCTATTTATTTCAGTTTATAATAATTTTGATTTAAATTTTTAAATAAAATATGTTATAAATAGTACTTATTTTGAAATTATTTAATTACGATAAATTTTTATAAACAAAAATAACTTGAAGTTCAGATTTCTAAAATTGTTAATCTTAAGCGGCCCTGCTTGCTACAGCGATATACCTGAATATTGGTCGCTTATGGAAGATGAACGCTCGCAATTAGAATTCAATGAAGTTGTTTTACAAATTTTCATCTAGTCAAACTTTTTATACATTGGATTTTCTGAGTTACCCTGATTTTATTGAAAGTTAAGGAACTGATCTAATCATTTTATTTCATAGCTATGGAATATTGCTTTATTCCAAGCTTTGATCTGCTGCACTTTCTTCTTCTGCTATTCGATCTTAGTCTCGTTGGTATAGTGGCAATTGGTGTCGGTCATGGGAGCTATGTATTGTATCATTTCATACTGGCTGTGCTTGTTTATAGATGGTATTGTGGGTAGGTAATTGTACTGGTTATATATCAATTCGTGAATATTGTTATAACAATGACTTGAATAATTTATTTCCTGTGCAATTTACTTCGATCACTTGTTAATTAATCTTGGCTACTGAATGAGTGATGGTATATGTTAATGGTTTTGGAATGTCATGTACCACGTAACATAATGGTTTGTGAGATTAGATTTTACAGTATAAATTTTTGAATCAGAATGAATTGGTAAGCACTAACTGAAGTATAAATTCTTTTCGCATTCCATCATCACTATCTTTTAATAGATAATAGAAGGTGCTTAACTGAAATTACAGAGGAAAGACAATACGTAATTCTGATGTGAACAAGCTAGTACCTCGTGGAAAGTAGGATATGTTACATTATAGGATGATCGAGAAATTTTAAAGCCAACGGCCAACCAATAGTATCGAACTAAAAAATCCGTGGTTTGGGTTAGTGCAGTCTTCCCGAAAATAATCAAACCGTTGGCGTTCTATCAATGTCAATCTTTACAGCTGTGAAAAACCCTACACCTTCTGGATGTGAACTTATTGAATGCAATTAAAGGGGGACAATTTTCACCCTAAAATTTACAAAGGTGAAATTACTACCAAAAATTTAATTCCTCAAATTTCTTTGCCAATTTTTGTTTTTAAATTGATTCCTGTTCCAAGCTTAAAATATTAGTTTTTTCCTTTTTTATTTATCTTTAAATTCTAATTGTTTTCTTATATTTAAAAAGGTTTATTGGTTATATGTAATATAAGGTTTATAATGTAATTCTTAAAAAATAATTAAAAATTTGGGGAAACAGAAATAAATGAATTTATAATGTTTTCTCTAATATATATTCCGTGAGCAATCCTTTCTTAAACATAGTGAACTAAACAAATAATCATTCAAAGTTTTTATATCATTATCATGATTTAAAATTTTTAATGTATCAAGGGAATGTTTTAAATTTTAGTGATTTAAAGGAATTGTAATTTTTGAAGGAATTTCTTAAAATCTCAGTAAAAAGTGGAAAAGAAAATCTATTTGGGTTAAAGTAAATTAAGAACAAATTGGAAACCAACAATTAGGGTTAATACAAATACTCTCCAAGTGGGATTAAAAAAGGGAATTGCAATGGAAGCTTGTAATTGGTTTAAGTACTATGGAAATTTCAGCTTTTCCACAGCATAAACCTTTGGTTAACAGGCTAAACGTATTCCCAGAAAGGCAATGATTTTTATGGTTTCATGGTACAACGCGGAAATTGTTATTATTTAACCTTATTACCTAATATTTTTGTTCAGGGAAAAAACGCCTGCTGCTGACAGAACACGATTCGAACCGGTTCATTAACTTTAAAGATGGCAACCCAAGTTGCCTTAACATAACAAAACAATCTTTGGCTTGGGAGACCGTAAAACTTTTCCAATGGGAAGTATTGATCACTTTCCCGGCAAAGAGGCTGGAATTTGAAAGTAACTGAAAGTCTTTAATAGTTGGCAAAATGGGCTCTATCAAAACTCTGAAACCATAGAAGCAAGCGCTTAACGAAAAGAATATATATCGATTTGGCATTACATTCCTGAAGTTAAAATTGTGACCCTCTGGATAACCATCCTTTTTAACCAGAGTTAAAAATATAACGTGATTTTATACTGGTTTAAAAAAAGTTCTAAGGTCTTCGGATATTAAGTTTTTTATTGAAAAGAATTGAATAAAATGTTTTGAATGAAACAATGTCTGCGAATTAAAGGAAACCAAATTTAAATCAACTATGGAGGGTTAACCTTTTTTGGGACCCATACCGTCTCCAAACTAAATCCTCCGCAAGCCTCTCCATGAATTAATTCTTCCAGTAAATTCTGACTTTGCATGGAAACTGAAGCCCTCATTAAGTTTGCTTGGTTTGGAAACAGAAAAATACCTTTTTTAACAGAAAAACTAACCTTTTAAACAAAGAAATTTTTTTTTGGTTTAAATAACTGGGTTTTTTTTCGCAAATTTTAAATTTTCGGGGTTTGGGTGTAAAAGAAAAAGGGGGCAAAAACAAAAACCCCAAAATTAAATTTATTTGGGGAAAACCCTCTTAAATGGGTGGAAATTGAAATTTTTTCCCCTAATTTTTAAAAAACCCCATAAGGGAAATTTTAGGGAAAAGAAAAATTTAAATTTGTAAAGGGAAACAAATTCCCGTTTAACCACCAACCGGGCAAGGGGGGGAAAAAACCGGGGAAGGTTTTTTGGAAATCTATCCCTTTTTAAACTTTTGGCCGGGGCTTCCCTTTTTCCAACTTTAAAAATTAATAACCCTTTTTGAAAGGCGTAAGTGTTTTTAAAGTAGATATATATATATACTGATTTGACAGAATATTTCCTCAAATGCTCAAATAATTAAGTTTTTTTTGCTGATATAAGAAGAAGGAAGTCTGTATATTTTGTTTATCTGTCAATGTAAGGAATCGGATTATATCTGTAATTCATGTGAAAAAAAAAATATATCAATACAATCTCTTATGGTTAGGGATATTTAACATAAAAATAAAATGAATTTGTTATCATGAATATGTCTGCCTAAACTAAATATTATCTCCGTCCGTCAAGTACTTATGCTTATCTCTCCAAAATGCACTAGATGATGTTGAATCTTTGAATTGGGACAACGCCCGAATGTAAACGCGTTTGTCATGGTTGGGTGGGTAAAGACTAGGGACATATATCACCGCTGTTCCCTCCATCAGACAGAAGACGAACTACACCTTTTTCTAAGCGTTTTCTAAATGCGTATCGGCGCAGAGTGGAAATGAGTTGTTTTTTTGGTTATTGATATTAACGTCGAGATCCTGTTTATTTTTTGAAGCGCATTATATTGATTTTTTTCAGGAAAACTGTGTAGCTAGGGGAGAAAGAACACCGACCAATCCGACGAGCTGGACATGAGCACAGCAAGAATGCGCGCCTTCGAACCTAGCTTCCTATTAACATAAAGTCAGGAAAACCCATCTATTGGCCAATGTCGGAGTTAGAGCCTAAATAGGCTCTGGCCCTAACTCACTGGCGAAGACTGAACACTACAGGGCGGAAGTTGGCATGGCGAAGTTTTGAAATACACTTGTAACAGTGACATATCACAGTAGTCTGATACAAAATGTCGCTGCTCTAGCTCTTATAGTCTTTGAGCACTAGGCGCTCATAGAGACGGACAGACGGACGGACAGACAGACATGGCCCTATCGACTAGGCTATTGATGCTGATCAAGAATATATACTTATATACTTTTTATATACTTTGTATATATACTTTACGCTTCCTTCTGGACGTTACACATCCATTTCACCACAAATCTAATATACTGTTCAGAGCAGCAGCCGTTAATGTCTTAAAATTACGTCTCTTAAGTTTTCTGTTATCGCGCTCATCCTATGTACGCTTGTAATGTGCCGAAATTCATATCCTTAGAGGTGTGGGATTGTATGTACGGATGGAGGTTGTACATACATTTTTTGACAGTCGAGACACCAATAGTATAGCAGGATTTCGGAACGTGTACCTCTAGCTATGCTCTGCTAGTTCGCCGGAATGTCGTGGGATCTCCTACTCCCCTATTTGCCATACGAACATTCGCAAAGATGTTTTAGGTACACTTGATTTAATGTTCAAAAGGAACTCTATAAAAGAAATAAAAAAAAAAGAATGGGAATTTTAACTAACTGGTTAACCGACTACCGACAAATAGTCAGGCTATATTCCGTCGCTCTTGGGGAACTCAGATGACCTTGACCCTTCTCTACCTCCCTACCTTTTAGTATGCCGTTTAATCGACAGCATAACCCTAATCAAGCGTATCTCTATTTGATCATCGGACTTCCTCAGGCTCTACTCAGGACAAACACAAAAAGGTTTAATGTTCCATTATTATCTACTAATTATTATTTAATAATTCAAAATTTACGGGTTTGGACTTCGCATGATTTTCGGGATATGTATAAACTTAGTACAAAAATAATTAAGTTAAAGAAAGAGGAAAATAATAGCAATTTATATCTAGTTTTTTGCGTATACGATATGTATTTTTTTTTACGTTTTTTTTGCACGGTTTTTAGGACCGTGTAAAACAGAATTAGGTGCGTATGTATATGTATATGTATATAGGACGAATAAAAAGAAATTAAATTGGAAAGAACAGAAAAAATATGATAATAATATAACAAGAAGGCAAACGTAAAAGAAAAATTACTAGCCGATCTGTTTTAATTATGGCACGTATGTATATGGTGGTTTAACATACCGCAATAGAAGTTTTACAAGACGTATATATGTATTCTGAAAATACTCGAGATCTCCGTTTAAGGAAGCTCGTAACTAACTCATACTTTATACGAATTATCCGGCGTGTCCGTTGAGCTCAGGGCGACATTGGAAACATATTCTGAGGGAAGGAGAAAAAATTATGAATATACATGTCTTCACTTCTAATTCGGATGAAACACCGATTTTATCATTTCCATACCAGTTCGACGACGATTTGCAACTTAACGGCTGATCTTAAAAAATATGTTGCTTTCACTTGCGCTGATTTTTTAATTATGGGTAATTATATACATTGTTTGTTTTTTCTCTTTAAATCTATACAATAAAGAACTAAGATGAATAGTTAGTACGGAATCTAATCTTTAATAAAACCAAAACAAAAAAAATGGAAAATTCATGAAGAGACTCAAAACTGATACTTTGGTACATTTTCATACGACGACTGTTAAACGGCAGTGGGATCGCAGCAGAATAATGTTTTATTTTCACAGCTTGAGAACCCTCCACACTAATTGCGAAGAAACTACGTGCGAAAAGCTTTTTAGCCGCGCGCTTAACTCTTAAGGCGGCATATTAGTTTCTCCGAATTCGCAAGAAAACCATTCTTCTCGTCTTTCCAAGATGTACTTCAGTTTAAGTATGCATCCACATAACTTCGGGTTTCACTTTCAGTATATCTTCGGACGGCTTTTGCTAGTTTATTTGGTTGTAGTTATCGTTGGTTTATGTCGATGCTGGTTCCTGGAAAATCGAGGTCTTTCCCAGATCTACTAAGAAATCGATGGACTTTGACGACCTCGTTATTGGAGGGGTCAATTGGTTATTTTTCCCGATGTCGAACGTAGTAAGATTTCCAGTCCTAGGAGACGAGACTGTTATAACTATTTCACTATAGTAAGATTCAAATACCCTTTATCTTCTTTGAACCAAAGCGAATAATGCAGTCCACCAGAACTTCAATTTAATTGGCACGTGTTTGATTGCACAACGTTTTCAAATTCACTGGGTATATATATATTTGCATAGAAAAACACCTGAGTTCGTACAAGCCACTATAGCAATGATCCATCTAGAAGTTCTATCACTAGCATTAGCCCCTTGCGATCGGAATTTACCTTCCACAACCAACGGGAAATCATACGATACTGGCAAAGCTTACACGTAGCTTCCACGACTAACGGAGCAATCGTATGATTTCTAGTAAAGCTTTAAAACATAACTCCACAGAACCACGCTTCTCTCAATTAGATCTTAAGCTCTTCAGTGAAAGCTTTAATCGCTTCTCTTATAATCAATCTCTATCTTGTTTTAAAAAAAGAAGAGTTAATGTTGACCGTGAGGGCAATACTTTAAGCTGTTCGCTGGAGTTTTAGAGGATCAACTGGCCACTACACCACAGTTGAGAAGCGCTAGTTTGAACTGGCGAAGGCCTAAACAGAAGAAGGACAGTTGCCTAGGGTTGTGAACTTGTATGTCTTTGAGGTGAAATATTCCTAACTTTTTACCATGTTCTTCCAGTTGATAATAGGATGAGCCAACTCGTCTAGATACCACGGCTGAATTAAAACCGGCGTTAACTTTGCATTGAACTTTTTAATAGCATTGCTTTGGCAGAAATTGCGGGCAAGCACTGGCTCTCAACTTTAAACTCTACTTTTCGACAGCGTAGATTATATCTCCTAGAATTTTGTTCATGTGACTCTTTCACCTTTTTCTTTGCCAATTGCGAATGATTTGTAGTGCTTCCGGATAACTAATGCGGCTATCCTCCGATAAGAGTTTTAAGCGGCGAAGTATCTCATAGTCTTTGCCATTCAGAATCATATTTTTCCAAAGGTTAAGAAATAGGGCGAGTACCTTGTGCTTGGTGAATGTTGGATCTGAGAGCAGCACTGATTTCCGGTAATTTGTTATCCCAAGTGGAATGATCCTGGCTTATGTAAGCTCTTATAGCTGCTAACACCGATCTATTGAGTCTCTCACTGGCATTCGCCTGTGGTGAATATACCGCCGATACGAACATGTTGTATTCCAAAGCGGGTTAGAAAGAAAGGGCTCCAGAAACGAATTGAGATCCGTTATCTGTTAATATCACCTCGGGGACTCAAATGTACAGAACAAATAATTTTCAAGGTATTCGCACAACCCGATTGGAAGTAAACACCCTAAGAGGGCATAGGAAATGAAATTTTGTGAAGTCCTACGACGATAAGTAAACCAATATTTCTTGGATCGGGGATATGGACCCAGCAAATCCATATAAAGCTTTTGAAACGGACGATCAGACACCATTGGTTTCCCATGGGTGGTTTCAACACGGTGTTCGGGTGTTTGGTGTGACGACACACTTCACAATGAGTTACATACTCACGTATTTGCTTGTTCATTTTTGGCCAAAACAAATATCTTTTAATCTTTTCGACGGTTTTCCCTACTCCACTGTGAGCGGCATTAGGCGGATCATGGGCCCGCGAGATTACACCTTGTGGTGAGTTCCCTAAAGGAATCCACAATTTCCAAGATAGATTATCTACACCATTATTCCTGATCAGGTTCTGATATTCTTTTTATAGACAAAATCATTGAGAATCTTCAAGTCTGGTAATTTGTCTTGCTTAGCGCGAACATTATCAATTAAGGTCATATATTCTGGTGATTTAAATTCTGCGGCAGATAGATCAACTATCGGACCTTGCTCTTCCATTTTCAGAAACAGTAATTTCATCTTTACGCGATAGGGCGTCCGCTACCACGTTTAGTGAACCCTTCCGGTGCGTTATTTCAAAAGAGAATCCCTGTAGTTTATGGCCCATCGAGCTAATCTGCCGACAACTCCTTCGGACGC
This sequence comes from Drosophila lowei, assembly GCA_008121275.1. Lineage (NCBI taxonomy): Eukaryota > Metazoa > Arthropoda > Insecta > Diptera > Drosophilidae > Drosophila > Drosophila lowei. The sequence goes on along the minus strand of CM017781.1, from coordinate 38,476,439 downwards.
TTAAGCCATTGTAATGAGGCATGATCGGTTATCACCTCGAATGCCTTGACCTTCATAAGCACAGAAACTTCTTAATTCCCTTTATCACCGCTAAAATACTAATTCCGTAACTGTGTAGTTTTGAGCTTTAGATAGCTTCTCGGACATGAATGCTACGGGTAGTTCTTCTCCTTCTTCGTTTTTCTGAATAACACACAACCAATTCCTACAGTACTAGCATCACATAACAGCAAAAGGGTTTTGAGAAATCAGGAGTAGACAAAATGGGAGCTGACGTCAAGCACTGTTTAAGTTTTCAAATGCCTGATTGCCCAAAGGGTTCCACGCATACGCTTTCGGTTTCTTTAATAGTTCAGTGAGGGCGCAACTTACCGTTGCATAATTGTCGACGAAACGACGGTACCACCCAGCAAGACCAAGGAATCGTCGCAATTGTTTCACCGTCTTGGGAACGGGGGAATTCTTTAATAGCTTCAATTTTACTCGGATCCGTCTTTACCTGTCCGTATCCAATGATGAACCCAGATACTTAATCTCACGCATGCAAAAAGTGCGACTTGGCAATGTTTATCGTAAGATTAGCCTTTCGTAAGTGTACTGCAACTTCTCTCAGTAACATTAAATGGGATTCGAAATCGTCGGATAAAATTAGTAAGTCATCGAGGTAAACAAACACTCTGCAACGCAAAATAGCGGGTATTACTTTTATAGATTAAACGACAGAGGGTTTGTGAGGCATTGGTTAGACCAAAAGGCATAACTTTGTATTGATACAGCGGTCGGCTAGGTATGGTAAACGCGGTGTATTGGCGTGAAGACTCCTCTAGGGAATTTGCCAATAAGCATGCTTCATATCGAATCCCGTTATGTATTTGGCAGGTGGCAATCGACTGAGTATCCCATCTATATGGGGAAGGGGTATGCATCTTTTCGGGTATATTTGTTGATCTCTCGAGAATCAAGGCATAACCTATTCTTGTTCCTTTCTTTACTGGGGACGCAATTGCTACTCCATGGACTATTTGAAGGTTCTATCCTGCCTAGCGATCTTCTCTACTTCTTCGAACATCACTTTCTCTTTCGCGGGTGAAATGGGCCAATGTCGTTGTTTGACGGGTACTTCGGCATTGATTACCATAGAATGTTGTATTAGGGTGTGTACGACCTAGTCCGTCGCATTCATATGACGGGAAGGTTCTTATTACCGCCTCTAATTGGTTCCTTTGTTCTTCATTTAGAGAATGCATTTTAGGCGTTTCCTTCATAACCGTGTCGTCTCTATTCTCCAAACAGCTCACAGTTCCTTCTCGGGTCAATAATTGGGATAGAAGACCGAAATCTTTCCAAAGTCAACTCCTAAATAAACATCTTGTAACTCCACTTCCTTAACTATTTTACGAATTCAATCGGAAACACCAATTTGGACACTACGGTACAAGCTTCGTTGCTGGCAGTGCGTATGGTTCCCAAACACTTCTGAGATTGTGGGTGATGTGCTAAAAGGTTGCTGCTCTCCACCCAAACAACTAATGGTTGCTCCTGAATCTAGCAAAGCCTTTTATAGGTTTGCCCTTCGATCATTATCTCCGTGTACAATCGGTTATCTGAACTCAGAATAACTGCTGAGACTAAACGTTTTCGAACAGATTGGACCTTTTCCAGAATGCTCGTCTCCGGACCGTCGATCGTTTGGGCTTGCTTTATCAATTTAAATAACTTATTCACATTTTCTGAATCTAACTCTTTGCTCTCCATCGTTTGAGTCGCTACATCTATACCTGTACAAATATTGTGTAGTATCATTATCCGGTTTTACGTCAACTACCCTTTGGAAAGCCCTCTTAAGGTAGTTGGTTTACTTTCGTTTAGTTGCTGTTGTTGGTCGGATGTACTGACTGGGCTCCGGTCGGTACATCCCGTTTTAAGTTTTTCGCTGAGTTACATTTGACGCATCGAGGTTTATAAATATCCTTAGCACCACAACCATAGCAGAAAATTTCTTTCTCCTAAACAATCATCAAAACGATGCCCTTCCTGGTCGCAGTTCCAGCATTCTAGTTTCTTACGATAAATCTGCGAAACGTCTTCTTCCTCTATATTTTTATTGTCCGTAAGTATTTCACCGCTACATTCGGTTTGCCGAATTAACCTCGTGGAAAAGGGTTATGGATTTGTCTTTACAGAAGTTTTCATGCTTGCGAACTTCTTCTCTCAGACCAGTTCGATCGCTGATTTTGAGATGTAGAGTTCATATCTGAGGCCGTTTTGCGTTACGTTTAAAATGTCTACTAACTTATTTTCGCTAACCTCCGTGGAGAGCCTGGTTTTCCAGTTCTTCGACGGCGTCTGGTAATCGTCAAACGATTCACTATCTCTCTGATGGCGTTTTCTTATCAACTCCCACAAGTCGAAATCATCCTTAGCATCATCGAATCGTTGTCGAAACGAGGAAAAAAAAACTTGCCAAAGAAAACTGTGGGTTCTTCCTATGGAAGTTCCAAAACCAATCGCTGGCTTTAGATGAGAAAAGCGGATGCATATTGTCACAGAGTGATTCGTAATCGTTATTTTGAAGTGGAGGATGTAAGTGAACGAACCCCAATACAGGAATTCGTCGACGTGCATAGCGTCTTTGGATCCAAACTTTAGTCGCCAACTGGCCAAGATATTAGCGGCCTTTGAGCTATTGCCCTGTTAGAGACATTTTGGATGGTAGTCCCATTTCCTTCCGTTTTCTGAAGACAACGAGTTTCCTGACATTAGGCTCGTGATTTTGCCTTGTCGCTTGCACAGGCGTGCTATCTGAAGCTATAGTCATCCTACCTAATTGTCCGCGTAGATTTTCTTCGATCAAATTCTTAACGAATGAACTTAGCTCCACCATCATATCTTTCTGCTGACCTTTTTATCAGGGGCTTGTATAACCTCAATGATTCTTTCCGGCATATCTCCTTCGGCTGACCTGGCTGATACTGCCCAAAGAATTATCCCGAAAGTGTTGAGACTGCAACCCTAGTATGCATCCCTTTGCACGATGTAGTTCCCCGTCCTGTTTTAGGCCTAGCCCTCTTGACTTTTGATGTCCTCTCTCTGAAGCGTTTGACTCCGGATTGGATCCCCCTCTAACGGCCTATACCCGAACCCATGTCGGGTAATAATTCGGCTGCTAAGTATTCTCATCAAACCTCCGGATTCAACTCCGCCCTACAGCGGCAATTTCTGTTATTTTTCACGAATTCTTTCATGCAAGTATCATGATACCGGTGACCACAAGACGCAGTACATATTAGTTGATTTCTTCTTACGGGCTCTTGACGTATACCACAGATCTGAGCGTCCACGTCACACCCGACGCCTTGCCCCTGGGGTACGTTATTGCTGGTGACATGTTAAAGGTAACCCAGTAATACGAGTTCTGATCACTAAATGTGAAATCCTAATTATAGGACCAAAGCTTCAATAAATTCTACAAATTTTTCCTAAATATCAATATTTGTCCTTTTCGAGCATGACTCCGTCCGATATACGCTTTCTCTTGTCGCCGGAATATAACCTCAATGAAATCTAAATTGGTCTATGGTATGTTTATGTGGTCAGTAACTTTGGCAATGGCTAATTTCCAAATCTATATCTAGAAAGTTAGACTTAAACTTCGAGACTTCCATCGATACTCTTCCTTCATAAACTCTTTTTGGGGCTATCCTATTATAATTTGGGCGACCTATCCGCCTTTGTGAATAGCTGTCGTATGTTCACATAAATTAATACTGGTAACCTTAACAAAAATATCAGTTTCCATCCCTTGCTACCTGGCGGATTCTATTTGGTTAGGTATTCGAAACTCAGAATCTTAAACCCAAAATTCCATCAATATCCTCCGTTACAGTAGTTGGACTGGACTTATTAATTTTAATGTGGAAGTTAAAAATTGCAACGAGCTAAGATTTTTGGGGGTTTTAACCAGTAGTAATTAGTACTCTGGCCCCGTTGGGCGCCAATCTATGTAATGTGCCAGAAATTCATATTCTTAGAGGGTGTGGTGTATGTACGGATGGAGGTTGTACATACATTTTCTTGACGGTCAGACACCAATGGTATAGCAGGATTTCGGAACGTGTACCTCTAGCTATGCTCTAACTAGCTCGCCGGAATGTCGTGGGATCTTTCCTACTCTCCTATCTGCTATACGAACACATTCGCAAAGATGTTTTAGGTACACTTGATTTAATGTTCAAAAGGAACTCTATAAAAGAAATCAAAAGAAAAGGGAATTTTAACTAACTGGTTAACCGACTACCGACAAATAGTCAGGCTATATTCCGTCACTCTTTGGGAACTCAGATGACTTTGACCCCTTCTCTACCCTCCTACCTTTAGTATGCCCGTTTAATTGAAAGCATAACCCTAATCAGGCGTATCTCTATTTGATCATCGGACTTCCTCAGGCTCTACTCAGGACAAACACAAAAGGTTTAATGTTCCATTATTATCTACCAATTATTATTTAATAATTCAAAATTTTACGGGTTTGGGCTTCATGATTTTCTGGATATATAAACTTAGTACAAAGTAATTAAGTAAAGAAAGAGGAAATAATAGCAATTTTATATCTACCTATATATGTATATGTATGTATATAGGACTTATGTGTAGAGAATATGGCGTAAAAGAAATTAAATTGGAAAGAATAGAAAAATATGATAATAATATAACAAGAAGGCAAACGTGAAAGAAAATTACTAGACGATCCGCTTTAATTATGGCACGTATGTATATGGTGGTTTAACATACCGCAATAGAAGTTTTACAAGACGTATATATACTTTGAAAATGCTCGAGATCTCCGTTTAAGGAAGCTCGTAACTCATCATACTTTATACAGATTATCCGGCGTGTCCGTTGAGCTCAAAGGGGCGACGATGGAAACATATTCTGAGGGAAGGAGAAAAATTATGAATATACATGTCTTCGCTTCTAATTCGGATGAAACACCGATTTTATCATTTCCATACCAGTTCGACGACGATTTGCAACTTAACGGCTGATCTTAAAAAATATGTTGCTTTCACTTGCGCTGATTTTTTTAATTATGGGTAATTATATACATTGTTTTGTTTTTCTCTTTAAATCTATACAATAAAGAACTAAGATGAATAGTTAGTACGGAATTTAATCTTTAATAAAACCAAAAAAAAAAATGGAAAATCTCATGAAGAGACTCAAAATTGATACTTTGGTACATTTTCATACGACGACTGTTAAACGGCAGTGTGGATCGCAGCAAGAATAATGTTTTATTTTCACAGTTTGAGAACCACTCCACACAACAAAGAAAACTACGTGCGAAAGCTTTAGCCGCGCGCTTAACTCTTAAGGCGGCATATTAGTTTCTCCGAATTCGCAAAGAAAACCATTCTTCTCGTCTATCCAAGATGTACTTCAGTTTAAGTATGCATCCACATAACTTCGGGTTTCACTCGCAGTATATCTTCGGACGGCTTTTGCTGGTTTATTTGGTTGTAGTTATCGTTGGTTTATGTCGATGCTGGTTCCTGGGAAATCCGAGGTCTTTCCCAGATCTACTAGAAATCGATGGACTTTGACGACCTCGTTATTGGAGGGGTCAATTGGTTTTTTTTCCCGATGTCGAACGTAGTAAGATTTCCAGTCCTAGGATACGAGACTGTTAAAACTATTTTACTATAGTAAGATTCAAATACCTCTTATCTTCTTTGAACCAAAGCCCGAATAATGCAGTCCACCAGAACTTCAATTTAATTGGCACGTGTTTGATTGCACAACGTTTTCCATTCACTGGGTATATATATATATTTGCATAAAAAACACCTCCGAGTTCATTACAGCTTCACTATAGCAATGATCCATCTAGAAGTTCACTAGCATTAGCCCTTGCGATCGGAAATTTACCTTCCACAACCAACGGGAAATCATACGATACTAAGCAAAGCTTACACATAGCTTCCACGACTAACGGAGTAATCGTATGATTTCTAGTAAAGCTTTAAAACATAACTCCCCACTGATCGCTGCTTCTCTCAATTAGATCTTAAGCTCTTCGGTGAAAGCTTTAACTACTTCTCTCTTATAATCAATCTCTTATCTTGTTTTTAAAAAGAAGAGTTAATGTTGAACGCGAGGGCAATACGCCCCGCTGTTCGCTGGAGTTTTAGGAGGCACAACTGGCCACTACACGCTCTCACCGCATACACGCACACACCTATGTAACCTTTTTACTTCTTATTATCCACTGCTTCGGCCCTCCATCAGTCTAGTCGGTCGTTTCTCTTCGAGGCAGTCGGTCAGCAGTCCTTTTTCGTCGCCCAAAACGCCTAAAACCCAAATCCGAAGTCCACGGCCACGGCCTCTAAGAAACAATATCGCAATTTTTTAATTGTAAATGTGGAGTCAGAGTTGCCGCCGAAAAGCTCGGCAGCTTCGAGCATTTTGTTGACCCCGACGTGGACTTTTCGTGTGTTAAAGGTGTTTCAAGTAGTTCGTTAAATCAAATTCCAAGGTTTAACATGACATTTTGTCGAAAAGTAGCGAACCAAAGATCGTTTGTGGCCGACCGTGGCAGTTGTAAAGCGACCCGCCAGTCGTTTTCGCTTCCTCTTTTCGTCGTTTTGCTTCAGCCAGCTCTCGTGACCGGCTGCACATATCTCTCTCTTGAATTCGAACTCGAAACAGTGCAAAACATCTCGGTCGTTCGTTTGTGCATAACTGTCGGTTCTTTTTCGGTCGTCACTTCGTTGCTTTGCCGGCGCATACATTTTGGACATACACATAAAAAAGTTCCGCGAAAGTGAACGCAAAACGTTTTTAACTCGTCTGAACTCGCCCGTTGCATCATTTTATTTAACTGTGATCGACTCATACCTCCGCGTCAACAATATAGCCAAAACCATGGGCAAAAGGAAAAATAATAGAAGGAGTGGATCGTTGACTATGGGCAATGATAGTGATACAGTGACAGTTGGCGATGCTCCACCTGGTGAAAGGGTTAGTGCGAACGCAGCCACCACCCAATTCCCTGCATCGCGGATTTCCTTCATGGGGCTGAAGGCTAGAGCCATTTTCGACAGGCTAGAGTCCATACACAGAGATGGATCGTGAAAAGCTGCGCCAAATGGATGAATATAGATCTGCGAGGTTTGTTGGAATCATTGACGGAGCTGAAATCTAATTTTACCAGTTTGGAAGAAGTGGATTTTTGAGTCTATGTCAGTAAAAATACCAGGAAAATTGGACTCGTCCATCCTATCTTTGAGGACCATTCTACAGCGTGAGTTGGGCAAGCGTTCGCAGCCCACGCATTGTTTCATGTTTCAAATGAATCCCAATCCGCAATGTACATGGCCAATCGATCGCGCTTGCCACAGCTGCAGCTGCCCAAGTTCAGCGGAGCCTATACAGAGTGGACAAGCTTCATTCCATGTTCACAGCTGTGATTGATAGTGAAGCTGAGCTGACTTCTTTGCGGTCTTGTTTGAGCGGAGCGGCGTTGGACACCATTAGTTCATTGGAGATGGTGAGGCTAATTACAATACCGCATTAGATATTCTGAAAAATCGATTTGCTAATAAATGTCTCATTCTACAGGCACATTAAATATTTGGGCTGGCGCGTGGGGACTCATCTGTTGTTTCGCTGCGGGCGTTTACGGACGCCGCCACACCTTCGCGCGTTGGATGCGCTGGCAACTAAAGAGGAAATAGCTGATCGCATCATCGTCCACGCATGGAAGAATTTTTGACAGGCAGACTCAAGTTAAATGGGAATCAGCGTCGTCGAATCACGATCTTCCATCCTGGGAGAAATTATCTGCCTTTCTGGAACAAAGATGTCGTACCCTTGAAGGCATTCACCCTCCATGCAAAGGGCAAGATGGTCAGGTTGGCCGTCAGGGAAAACCGTGAGTATGCATCATCGAAAATCGTTTGTAGCATCGTGCGCTCTATTTCCTGTGTGTTTTGTGAGGGCACGAACCATATGATTACCAATTGTCAACGGTTCAAAACTCTATCGCCGAATGATCGTCACAAAGGAAGCAAAGAGGCTCTTTTTTGTGCGTCAATTGCCTACGAAAGGGTCATCACTTGAAAGATTGTAAATCAGGTCCCTGCCGTACTTGCCAATCGAAGCACCACACTCTTCTGCATTTCCTTCGCCCAACAGAGCCCTTCCATACTGTTTCTTCATTTGAGCCGCAGCCAAATCATACCGCCATGATTGCATTCTCGCCCTCATCGACGCAAGCTCATATCCCAGCGTCCGTCTGAGCCTGTTCTATTAGCCACCGTCATCGTTCTCGTCACAGCGCTGAAACTTTCACGCTAAGCGTCGCGCATTGTTGGACTCAGGCTCGCAATTGCATTTCGTAACTACTCGTCTAGCTAATCAGCTTCAACTGCGAAAAACTAAGCTGCCTGCAGTCTCTGGCATAGGAGATGCTAGCTTCTCAACTGAAGGTATCTCGGTGGATCTCGTTCACTAGCATCACTGCCGCCGTTGCCCAGAAGATTACGGACAGTCAACCTCGCGTCTCAATTAGCACTGCTAATTGGCGTATACCTGAATATCCAGCTTGCTGACCCTTCGTTCCATAAGCCGCGGCGGATAGATCTGCTCATCGGGATGCACTTTCTTCGAGTTGCTGTGTGGGACAAATTCAGCTGGCGCCTGGATTACCTCTGCTGCAGAAGGCACATATCGGATGGATTCTATCTGGTGGCGGGCACTCGGCCCCCAACTCCCTCGTCGTTTATGGCAAACCCAATCTTCGGATAAGACCAATCCACAGCACTCGGCTCGATGACTTGTTCGTCAATTTTGAAAGTGGAGCACATCTTTGAGCTAATCGCTAGGGCAACCAAGGGAAACTTCACTGCGAGAACACTTCGTCAACCATCACACTCCGCTAACCCTCAGGGGAATACTCTGTTCGCGTGCCTATGAAGCGAAGTTTAGAGTCCTTGGGAGATTCATATTTGCAAGCAAAGCAGCGCTGGCAGCGAGTCTCCTGTGCCCAGCAGATATTTTGGAAGCGTTGGAGGAGGGAGTACCTGACTCTGCTTCAACAACGTGCCAAATGGCGCACACCACAACCCTTGATCCAGGTCAACGATGTCGTTTTGCATCAAGGATGAAAACTTGCCACCGTTGAAGTGGCCCTTAGCGCGGGTGATCGAGGTTATCGCTGGAGCTGATGGCGCTGTGAGAGTTGCCATCCTGCTGACACCCTCTGGAACCACTCGTCGAGCCGTCAACAAGCTGTGCGTCCTTCCAGTTAGGGGATCCTGTTAAAAGCCCTGGTCTTTCAACGGGGGAGTATGTTCGGAGCAGCAGCCGTTAATATCTCTTAAGTCACGTCTCTCTTAAGTTTTCTGTTGTCGCGCTCATCCTATGTACGCTCACCGCATACACGCACACACCTATGTAACTTATCTTACTTCTTATAAGCCACTGCATCGACCCCCTCCATCAGTCCTAGTCGGTCGTTCTTCGAGGCAGTCGGTCAGCAGTACTTTTCGTCGCCCAAAACGCCTAACACCCAAATCGAAGTCCACGGCCTCGGCCTCTAACAAACAATATCGAACAATAAACGCCAAATTGTAACCTAAAACAACGAAGCAATTTTTTAATTTGTAAATGTGGAGTCAGAGTTGCCGAAAAAGCTCGGAAGCTTCCAACAATACCCTCCTATACTCATTTTGATTATCGGGTATAAAAAGAAGGACGTGACTTCGGTCTTCGGTTCTCTGCTGACGACCACGCTATCAGAGAACTGGGACTATTAAGCTCGTTTTTAGAATGGCTAAACGGAATAGTGCCTAGCTAAAACTGTGTACAAGTGCAAACTCAAATGTTGTCGTAGAGGCGGAGATTCCGAGGCCTCAAATATAGGACGGGTACTTCCCAACTGTGGAAAACGTTACTTCTCCCCCCCCCATCTTCTCACCGGCGCCAACCAGCAGGCATTGGAATGCCTCAGGCAAACGTACATCATGAAAATTGAGCTTCTGATGTGCTTATCATGACGTTTGCTACTGGACTACACTGGACATAGCCCTCATCGAAGAACCTTGCGTCACGATAAGTTAATCTATGCAGAAAAGCATAAACGCACTTCTTGTTAACAAGAAACTAAACTTTATATCTGTTTCGCAGTTCATGGCTGACCTGGTGGCCATTTGAGCGACTTTCGCAACAGCGCAAGGCATAACAGAGGCCTTGTGGCCTCCGCCTACCTTTCAGGAGATTTGGACGGAGTGCTTGTTTGCGAAGTGAGTAGCTCTTGAGTACATTAACAGTAATAACAAAGACAATTTAAACATGAGAATGAACCAACATCTATAAATGGTATTTGGTGGGAACTGCTAGCCTCCGCCTACCTTTCAGGAGATTTGGACGGAGTGCTTGTTTGCGAAGTGAGTAGCTTCTTGAGTACATTAACAGTAATAACAAAGACAATTTAAACATGAAATGAACCAACATCTATAAATGGTATTTGGTGGAACTGCTTGACATAGCTCTCGGTAGTCAGAACATATGATATTATTTGTCATATCCTACTAGCATATCTCACCAGAAATTTCTCACCGATAACAAAAGACAGATGAATTAGAGTATGAGTAGAGTAGAGTATGCTAATCAGCATTCTTGCATTGAATCGAGCGGAAACCCATTCCGAGCAGGAGAATAGCACAAACCTTATAGCCGGGTTCGAATGGGCCTGCTTTTTGTTTGAGGAAAAAACCGGGAGGTATCCTGATCTCTGGTGAGTATCTACCTACTAATGGCCTCGCCGCACAGTTGGACATTCGGCCGTTTCAGCTTGCTAAATTAATAACTTCTGAACGAATAAAGAAATCTTCGAAACAAACTGCATTTGAAAGATGCTGATTATGCTCAATGTCTAAAAAGCTTCACAATAATGGGTTAAAGTTGAACCTTGCTGCCTCTGCATATTTTCCTATGTAAAATGATAATTTTTTTTTTTTAGATCGATAAACTACTTTTAATGGTAAATTTTACTACAAAATATAATTTTTTATTTAATTTTCAACAACGTAGCTTACAAAATTTTTCATTTAAATTTTTTGTTTCTGTAAAATATTCCTCCACTTCCTGTTTAGTGGCAGGAATATCTAATAAACTTATTTTTGTAGGAGTTGCCCTGTTACAGCTTCTGCTCTGAACACTTATCATTTCTGGAAGAATACCTGCTTGCCGATTTACTTTGTGATCTCACATATCTAATGGATGAAATATATGGATCTGAAGAGGTTGCCAACATGTTGAACAGATCTTGATTTTGCTTAATCCGTAATGTCTTGCACGTATTTCCTGTATTTTTGTAATCTTTGTTTATCGTTTCCTGGGCTTCCTTTGACAGCTCTCAATTGGTAGGCTCTGGATGTTCAATTAAAGTGACCATGTGACAGAATTTTATGAAGCGTTAGCTTCCTTTCAGAATATTTTCCAGTAACAGTAATCATCGCAGAGGGTACCCAAAGTTTCCAGGATTCCTCGTGTCCGTCATTATCTCTATTGAACTCGGTTCTTTTATAAACATATCCATCAACTTTTAAGTCAAGCAGTTTTGACTGATTCTCTTGTATTCGTTGAATCACTCTAAGATATTCCGGCGACTTAAAATGAACTGACTGTAAATCAATCCAGGACTACTGGCAACGGAATTCTTCTATAGCAGGTTGGTTCCGTCGAGACAGGGGCGTCAGCAACAACGTTTCTGACCCTCGCCTATGTGTAACAGAAAAACTGAATGATTGTAACTTCATCGACCACCTCGCTAGTCTTCCAGAAAGATCTTTTGCTTCATCAACCATTTTAAAGAGGCATGATCCGCTACTACCACAAAATCTTGACCTTCTATATGCACGAAATTTTTTATACCCTTGCTATATAATTCGCTAACGGTGTAGTTCCGCTGGGCTTTCGATAATTTTTTCCGACATATACGCGATTGGAAGTTCCACACCCTCACGCTCTTGCGCCAGGACACAACCTATCCCATAGGTACTTGCATCACAGTAAGATAAATTGGGTTGTGAAGTCTGGGGTAAAACAAAATCGGAGCTGATGTTAAACGCGATTTTAGAAGATTGAAAGCTTTTTTCGGCATCATCATTCCAAATTATAGACTTTTGTTCTTTAACAATTCCGTCAGTGGAAAGCTTATGTGGTGGCATAATTTTCGACAAATCGCCGATACCAACCAGACAATCCTAGAAACCGGCGCAACTGTTTTATAGATAGCGGAACAGGGAAACTCATTGACGGCCTTTATTTGCCCTGGATCAGTCAGAATTTGTCCTTCTCAAATGATGAATCCCAAATACTTTATTTCGCGCATACAAAATGTGGACTTCTCAATATTAATAGTCAGATTAGCCTTTTTCAGGCAAACCGAAATTTCCTGAAGCGTGACCAAATGCGACTCGAAATCCTCTGACAGCACAAGTAAAGTCATCTAAATATACAAAGACGCATTTTCTTAGATGGGCCGGTATAACCTGGTCCATTAGACGACAGAGAGTTTGCGCAGCATTGCATAGCCAAGGCATTGTTTTATATTGATATAGAGGCCTGGTTGGCACTGTGAAGGCCATTACATTGTCGTGATTTTTCAATTACGTCTAGGGCTGTATATGATCGACTTCGGCAAACATCAGTTTCTCTATTGCTGGTGACACTGGCCAATGTCTTTGCATGATGGGAGTTGCGGATTCGACTTCTATTTTATGAGTTATCAAGTTTGTTCTGCCTAAACCTTGCTTAGCAAATGATGGAAAAACTTCTACCACGGCCTTTAGGCGACTTTGTTGTTCATTTGACAAAAGATGCCACTTGGGGAGTTCTTGATCATGAGTCTCTCCACCCACATCTAGCTCGAAACCTGCGCGTTGCTGATGCTATATGTTAATCAAACTGACATAAAGTCTATCCCGAGATAAATATCTTGTTTGAGACCTGGGATAATAAAAGATCTAACCATACTGATTTCTTTCGATAAGTAATTTTGAGTTTTAATTTCTCAACAACCTTACTTTGCGTTCCATTAGCAGTTCGAATGTTGCCGGAGCACTTATTGGTTTTTCCTAACGCTAGTAACTCCAGTGCTGCCTTGCCTCCGACACAACTCAAGGTTGCCCCAGAGTCTAGTAGCGCAGTGAGCTTATTCGCTTCAATGCATACTTCTGTGTACAGTCTGTTATCAGTTTTACTAAAAATCGCGGCTACCAGTTTTTTCCTGTCAGAGCGAATCGATTTCCAATACTGTCTTAATCGTTTCGTCGACCTTCTTTGGATCTGATGGATTTTGGAAATTATAGTCTCGCCAAACAATTTATCGCGAAGCTTATTGTAATTAGCTATTCTTACATGTAATGGAATAGTAGAGAAATGGGGTCTCCTTCTTCTAAAGTAACTTCTAAACTTATTGTGTGCCTTTGTTTCATCTGAAAATTTTACGGGTAAACTAGGGGTCTTCACAGTTTCGGGTGCGTCCAAGTTTTGTCGATCGACACACCCGCCGGTCGGTTCCCGCTGGATTACATCTGGGACATTTCGGCTTGAACGTTTCCTTAGCGCCACAACCATAACAAAATATAGAGCGCTGCTCTAGACAATCGTCAAATCGATGACCAGGTTTTTTACAGTTCCAACAGGTTGGGTTTGAAGGCTTCCGTTGAATCGCGAGGACTTCTTGATCTGGCGCATTCGATTCTACTTGAGTTTGATTCTCGTACGCGTCAGTTACCTCGTTGATATAGGTACGCAAAGTTCGTGGCTTACAAGCTTTTATGTCATTGTAGAATTGTTCATGCTTTCGCACTTCGACACGTAATTGTGACCTATTTGATATTCTTAAATGAAGTAGCTCATGGTGCAAACTTGTTTTTACCATTCTAATCAACAACTCGACTAATTGACTTTCGGACATGCCTTGTTGAAGTCTATCTGCTAAATTCTCTATTGCGCACTGATAATCATCAAAAACTTCATTTTCGCCTTGTCTGCGTTTCCTTATCTTTTCCCATATGTCAAGGTCAGTTTCAGCGTCCTCAAATCGTTTCCGAAATTCAAAACAAAAGGTTTCCCAAGAAAAATTGGTATGGTTACGGTGGAATTTCCAAAACCAACCACTGGCCTTATTAGCGAACAAAGAGAAACAGGTGATCACAAAGTACCTGATAATCATTACTTAAGTTCTGTTCAGTTAAAGTGCGTATTCGATATATAAAATCTTCCATCCTCATACCATTCTTTGATCCGTCAAACTTTATCCGCCAATTTTGAATTATGCTAGCTGCCTTTGCAGGTGCTAACTGTGCATTTGACCTACTTCTACTACTACTGTGATTTGAGATGTTTCCTGGTAACGAAGCACGTACGCCGGACTGCCTATTCCCAGTCTCTACATTTCCCCACTGCTTGTGTGGCGTTGTTTAGATTGAGTGTAGCCAGTTGTCTCTGAATTGTCTCTTCGATATTTCTATTCAAAACATCAACCACATCATCTATCATATTTTCTTGTTGAACGCTTAAGGCGTTCTGTATGTACTGCTTACTATGTCGTCTTGCGATTTTTCCGATACATTTTCTTCCTGTTCTGACCGACCAGGATCTGTATGTCGCGATTTTGATCTAGTGGTAACGCCTCCTTTCGAACTGATGGGTCTACCTCTGCCTCGGTTCTTATAAAGGCCTCCCATTCTTCTCAGAGTATGGGCTCCCGGGTCTGTAGCTGAAATATCTTTGATTCCTGTCCGGCTGCGTCACCAAGTTCCGCTGCAAGGGTATTGTTACCATAACGTAGCTGCGAAATAAGGCAGCATGCCGCACATATCGGACATGCTGGTGTGGTCGTGATTGCCTCTATTATACAACATTTATGAAATCTATGATTACAAGGAGTACTTGCAACTAACTCAGAGACCAAGGTTCACTTGGTCTTCAAATAAATTGCGCAAAACGGATCGCTTTGTTCGCGAATGCCATCGAGATTTTCATTACTATGAGTAACAGGCATTTTAGCCATTTATTTTTAATCCACTAACACGAAAAAAAACTTTCTCGAAACAAATTGCTTATCTCCTAATGTCCGTCTTTCCTCAGCTCATCAATATCCCAAAATACAAGAAAACAGACACAACAAAACGAAAACTCTCATCCAGCGCATTCCTCTATTTTAACTAAGTAACTATTTTTATTATTCATTTACAACCATCTCAAATTGCTGGACAATGTCCGAAATTCTCCAGAGCATTGTAAATCCAAAACACTTTGAGATTGTTTCCTGTCAAGATTGTTTATTTTGCTCAGCATAGATCTATCAGGGTCGATCAATCCGGGATCCGAATTGCAATCGCTAAGTCCAACGATCGATTCAGCCGAATACAAAAAGCTTGTTTTGCAGCAAATGTGAAATATAGTAAATGGATGGATTGGTAGAGCTTAAATGGGACTTAAAGAAAAAACTTTTCGGGCCCCACGTTGGGCGCCATGTTTGTGTAGTGTTCAGTCTTCGCCAGTGTGAGTTAGGGCCAGAGCCTATTTAGGCTCTAACTCCGACATTGGCCAATAGATGGTTTTTTTCTGACTTTATGTTAATAGGAAGCTAGGTTCGAAGGCGCGCATTCTTGCTGTGCTCGTGTCCAGCTCGTCGGATTGGTCGGTGTTCTTTCTCCCCTAGCTACACAGTTTTCCTGAAACAAATCAATATAATGCGCTTTAAAAAAAAAATAAACAGGATCTCGACGTTAATATCAATAACCAAAAAAAACAACTCATTTCCACTCTGCGCCGATACGCATTTAGAAAACGCTTAGAAAAAGGTGTAGTTCGTCTTCTGTCTGATGGAGGGAACAGCGGTGATATATGTCCCTAGTCTTTACCCACCCAACCATGACAAACGCGGGCGTTGTCCCAATTCAAAGATTCAACATCATCTAGTGCATTTTGAGGGAGATAAGCATAAGTACTTGACGGACGGAGATAATATTTAGTTTAGGCAGACATATTCATGATACAAAATTCATTTTATTTTTATGTTAAATGTCCCTAACCATAAGAGATTGTATTGATATATTTTTTTTTTCACATAAATTACAGATATAATCCGATTCCTTACATTGACAGATAAACAAAAATATACAGACTTCCTTCTTCTTATATCAAAAAAAAAAAACTTAATTATTTGAGCATTTGAGGGGAAAATATTCTGTCAAATCAGTATATATATATCTACTTTAAAAAAACACTTACGCCTGCATTGGTGTATAGGCATTGTGGTTTCAGCCACTAGTGGTACTCACAGTAATTGATTAAACTCATCGGTGTATCGTTGGGCCCAAGATGACTTTGATGGATTCATTTGTATACGCTGTGTCATTTAGAGGTTGGTCAGCTTAAATGTATATATATATATAAAGAGAAACACATTATCCCAAACTCATATTGCTCAGTTTTCAAAATCTTCAGTTACTTTACAAATTTACTCATTAGAAAGCTATATAGTTAATACATTAATTAACACAATGGTAAACGAGATATGAATATGTAAATCTAAACAGGGTTCTTAGAGCAGCAGCGTATAGATTTGTATGTGATAATGATAAAGGCAAACGGGAACTTGCACTTTAAATTAAACTTGAGAAACACCGGAATCAAAATAAAACAAAAATTTGCTGATAGCAATAGTGGTTCTGAGGCAATGTGGTTTAGGCTAGCCTAATTACTCAATCTTTTGTAAATTTTCGTAGATAGGTGTCGATTATGTCCTCCGGCTTTTGAGATTGACAGGTTCAAACTGAAGTTCAGACATCCAGCAATGGTGTATGGTGGTTGGTCTTGCACGAGCTGTAAATGATTTCCGATATTTAACTAGCCCATCGTCAACGGTTCTGCATTCACTTTGTCGCCGTGAATGTGCACTGCACTATCTCCCAAACGGTCAGCCTTGTTGTTTTTTGTAGTTGATACCGTAATTTGGTTGGCCGGCTTGGCTGCATTAAGATTTTCCAGTACTCCTATCCTAAATAAAACTGTATCAAAACCTTATCTTTCCACGGTGGAATAACGTACCTTTGCTTCTCTCAAGAATTTCACTTTATTTTCACTTTTTCCCTCGTGTATTTCAGTTATCGCCACCCTTCTGATTTATTAATCAAAATAAATAGTAGATGATTGGAAAATAGCGAAAAATTGAAAGTTATATAACTCCACGTGTCTTCTGTTGGACAGAATTTCGCTGCCGTTGCAAGGGAAGTTCTTGTACCGAAAAGTAAAAACGCAACCATTCATATGTAAGGTTTATTTGTGACTGAAAAAATGCTCTGCTCGCAGGCAGAAAGAGATCGAAAAAGGGAAAGCAAAAAGAGAGATAAGAGAACGTCGTTTCGTTACGTCTCTCACTCATACGTCTACATATTCATATGTATGTCAATACATGCGTGCATTGCTACAGATGGTCATTCTTCAACACCCTTCCTCAATGCGTGCATGTTTACAAATTCCATTTAACTCAATTTAAACTTAATAATTTTGTAAATTCGACATGCTTTTTCTCTTAGGAGATTCTTGGTCAACGCCTCCTCGTAGGATACTGGAATCTTTACGTCGCTGGCAACCAGAGCACCAAGAATGTTGTACTCCTTTCTCGGACGGCCAGGTTTGCCGGTCCGAATCAGCCTTGGTCTGCCAGGTCCAACACGAGGAGCTGACTCAACCTTTTCTGTTGCGCTCTCGTACCCATCAGTACCGCTGCTACTGGGATTCTCCCCGTCAGCGCTTGCACCATCGCTGCTGTCTCCACCGCTGCGGTCAATGTCATCAGTATCGCCGCCAGACTGCATGCTAACTCCTGCCTTCGGAAGCTCGAATGTGACTGTATCCTTGTCGTCTTGGATCTCGTCAAAGAGAACATCTCGCCTCTCAATCACCTGATGAGACACAGGGTCATACAGTCGATAGCCCTTAGCCGCTACTGAATATCCAATCATGCGATATTCTTTGCCTTTTGGTTGAAGTTTAATCTTCCTTGAATCCTTGTCCAAAGCTACTGCAACGGGCCAAAACCTTTAGATGACCAACAAAGGTTTCTTACCAGTCCACGCTTCCATAGGCGTCATACTGGTCAGCGCCTTGGTCGGTGATCGATTCCGTACATACACAGCTGCGTTGACTGCCTCAGCCCACAAGGATTCGCCTAATCCTGACTGGACCAGCATACATCTTGACATTTCCACCAGAGTGCGGTTTGCCCTCTCAGCAACGCCGTTTTGCTGTGGAGTATACGCCACTGTCAGCTGCCTCTCGATCCCATTGGTTTTCAGAAATTCATCAAACGATTTGTTGACAAATTCACCGCCATTGTCATTCCGGATACATTTGAGACTTTTTCCCGTTTGCCGTTCAACCAGGGTTTTGAACTCGACGAACTTCTGGAAGACTTCATCCTTTGTCCGCAGGAAATACACAAATATACGCCTTGATTTGTCATCGATGAAGGTTAGAAAATACTTTGATCCAGCAAGCGACTGTGTGCCAAAGGGCCCGCACACATCTGCATGAACTAGCTCCAATATATCTTGAGCTCTACTGGTGGTTGCAACAGGGGAATGGTTGCGCATGAATCTTGCTGACCATACATGTTTTGCAATTCATATTCGCCGGGAAAACTATATTTTCAATGCCGCGCACCATTTCTTTGCTGATCAAATCTTTCATACTGCTGATGTTCAAGTGGCCGTACCGTTTATGCCACAGGGCACCATCAGCCTTAACCGCCGCAAAACAGTTGTTTTGTTTTCCTCGAAACATATACAAGTTTCCAACTCTGTTCGCCTTTACAATGCATTCGCCATTTTGGATAACTTTTGCATATTCTTGTCCAAAAGTGACGAAACATTTATTCATTACAGCGCTGCTCACCGAGAAATAATTTCCTTTCATTTCGGGCACATAGAGAACATTCTTTAACTGCAGCGTGCATATCTCTGTCTTCAGCTCTACTTCCCCTTTTCCTTCAGCTTTTAGGAAACCGGAGTCAGCCAGACCAATCATTTCTGTGTGTTTCTCGAACTTTGTGAATAACTGTTTCTCACAACACATGTGGCTTGTGGCACCACTATCCAAACACCACATACTCTTTTTCAAATTATTTGCGTCCAACGCATTTAATAGACTGCACTGCTTGTTCTCCACTCTTGCTGCCCTTTCCACATTTGCGCTCTCCTTCTTACACTGAGCCTTCATATGCCCGCGCTCACCACACTTGAAACATATCATTGTATTGTTTCTCTTCTTTTTGCGCTCTCTGCGCGGCCGGCTTATGTACTGCGGTATATGCCTTTGCGTATTCCTTTTGCTCTTCTGTGTTTCCCTTTCGTTCGCCTTCTTCCTTCAATTTTACGCATAGAACATCGAAAGTCGGCAGACTGTCGCGCGTCTCTATGGCGACAACGAAATTTTCGAATTGTTCTGGAAGGCTTGACAACAAAACAATTGAACGCAGTTCATCATTTAGCTCGATTCCTACTGACCCAAGGCCATCAAGAATATCCACGAACTCATTAATGTAGCTTGAAATGCTTTGCCTTTGGTCCATGCGCTTGCTTAGCAATTTCTTGTACAGTTGAACCTTTCGTACAGGTCCACTTGGTTGATGAACACTTTTAATTTGTTCCATGCTTCGGACGACTTACTGCAATTTTAATGTATCCCAACTGTGAAGTTTTCACACTCAATGTGATCATGGCCAGCGCCTTTTCATCCTTGGCCTGCCAATTCACACCTTCGGGAACATTCGTTGGTAGCAGATCACCAGATGCCACACTCCACAATTCAGCGTGCACCAACACAGACCGCATTTGAATACACCAGGAGTCATAATTTCCCTCCTCTAATTTGTCTATTTGATACATCCCGCTCATAGCTGATTATCGTTTAGTCTCTGAGTCACACCGATGTTAATAGTTCGTAACTAAAACAATCACTTTACTTTTCACTTTACAAAATCGAACCTGGGCCCATAACCTGTTGGACAGAATTTCGCTGCCGTTGCAAGGGAAGTTCTTGTACCGAAAAGTAAAAACGCAACCATTCATATGTAAGGTTTATTTGTGACTGAAAAAAATGCTCTGCTCGCAGGCAGATAGAGATCGAAAAGGGGAAAGCAAAAGGGAGATAAAGAGAACGTCGTTTCGTTACGTCTCTCACTCATACGTCTACATATTCATATGTATGTCAATACATGCGTGCATTGCTACAGATGGTCATTCTTCAACATCTTCACCATTCACTCTGCGATTGCTATCACGAAAATATATATATACGTATGCCGTAATTGAAACTATGCGGGAATGATTTCACATGAAGAAAAGTCTATTCGCCTGTACCTATCGCATTCCTAAGCTGAGCTTTAAGTTTTAACATAACTGGGTAATCGGATGATCTTCTTGATCTCCCGCATTCCACCAATTTCTTCGAGCTATGCTAGCCAGGCCGGTATGAAAAGTATTCTTCTAGAAAGTGTACCTAACTTGTTCGATGTTTTCTTTTTTTTTCTTTTGATTTTTGAATAGTTGGACACTACAACCACAGATAATGAAACAAGACCTGCTCGAAGGTAGATTATCTGAAAGAAATGCTGTTATTTATTCTTCACCTGAATATCTTTGAGATGGAAAACTCCAATCTTTTTCCTTGCTAGGTTCACCAACTCATAATAATAGGGGCTCCTTTTTTTGAGAACCTTTGCAGAAATGAAAGCCGGAGCTAACTTCGAACTAAACTTCTTACTCGCGTTGCTCTGGGTAAAGTTACGAGCAAAAACCTCATCACTCGTTTTAAGTTGTACGTTCCTACTCCGTAGATTATATTTCTTCGCGTTAAGCTCATGCGATTTCTTTATGTTTTTCTTAGCGTCTTGTCTTGCCAGTTGTAACATATCGGGTGTTCTAATCGGACGTCGTTGCTTAGCAGATCCATGTTTCGCAATAGGGTATAATCTTCTCCGTTCAGAATCATGTTCTGACCAAAAACAAAGGAAATAAGGTGAATAACCAGTACTTCGATGTACCGCTGCTCTAAGTGCACCATTGATAGCGTTCAAATTAGCGTCCCAATTGGAATGGTCACTTCCAATATAAGCGCGAATGGCTGCCAGAACCGATCTGTTTAATCGTTCACTAGCATTGGCCTGAGGAGAATATATAGCCGTACACCGATGGGTATTGCCAAAACTTGTTAAAAAGCCTCGAAAAAACTTGATTTAAACTGCGAACCATTATCCGTTAGAACAACTTCCGGCACTCCAAAGGTGTGGAATATGGAGCTTTCAGGTATTCACACATTTTTGGTGCCGTGAACTTCTTTAGAGGCTAAGAAAATGGAATTTCGTGTTATGGTCTACTACTATAAACAACCCAATGTTTCCATTTTTAGTACGGGAGTACGGACCTAATAGATCCATATACAAGCATTGAAAGGGGCGGTCTGATGTTAATGGTCGGCCCATTGGAGGTTTTAAGATTTGGTTCGGACTCTTAGTAGATCGACAAATATGGCATTCTGAGATGTACTCTCGAATTTGGCTTACCATTCGGGGCCAGTAGAAATACCTTTTGAGTTTTTCTACCGTCTTAGCCATACCACAATGTGCAGATCTTTGCACATCATGTGCTTGTTGCAATACTTCGGGGATCATCGCGGAGGGTACCCAAAGTTTCCAGGATTCCTCGTGTCCGTCATTATCTCTATTGAACTCGGTTCTTTTATAAACATATCCATCAATAACTTTTAAGTCAAGCAGTTTTGACTGATTCTCTTGTATTCGTTGAATCACTCTAAGATATTCCGGCGACTTAAAATGAATTGACTGTAAATCAATCACGGGACTATTGGCAACGAATTCTTCTATAGCAGGTTGGTTCCGTCGAGACAGGGCAGAGCTACTGGAAAAATATTCTGAAAGGAAGCTAACGCTTCATAAAATTCTGTCACATGGTCACTTTAATTGAACATCAGAGCCTACCAATTGGAGAGCTGTCAAAGGAAGCCCAGGAAACGATAAACAAAGATTACAAAAAATACAGGAAATACGTGCAAGACATTACGGATTAAGCAAAATCAAGATCTGTTCAACATGTTGGCAACCTCTTCAGATCCATATATTTCATCCATTAGATATGTGAGATCACAAAGTAAATCGGCAAGCAGATATTCTTCAGAAATGATAAGTGTTCAGAGCAGAAGCTGTAACAGGGCAACTCCTACAAAAAATAAGTTTATTAGATATTCCTGCCACTAAACAGGAAGTGGAGGAATATTTTACAGAAACAAAAAATTTAAATGAAAAAATTTTGTAAGCTACGTTAAGTTGAAAATTAAATAAAAATTATATTTTATAGTAAAATTTACCATTAAAAGTAGTTTATCGATCTAAAAAAAAAAAATTTATCATTTTACATAGGAAAATATGCAGAGGCAGCAAGGTTCAACTTTAACAAATTATTGTGAAGCTTTTAGACTGTTAAGCTATTAAGCGTTTTTAATAACTGTTGCAATTTTGAAGTTAATGAAAGTCGAGAGGTTGTATATAATTCACAATTTATTTGCATATGTAAACCAACTTATCGCGTATGTACATATGGGGATGATTGGGCGAACGATTGATGCGAGGATGGTAATCTAATAGCTGCGACGATTAGCTCAAGACTGACAATGCAAGGGCTGACGGGCCAAATTGCCGGGCCCTATGCAGCAAGCTTAGACGCGAGCGAGAGAGTAGGATAGCCCGAAAGCGTTAGAGCTGCTCGGGCCCGCTGTTACGCCGAGTACGAGAGATTGCGATATAAAGAGACGAAAGAATTCCGCTGCATGTGCATATGCGGTAGCAAATGATCTTTACAGTGGGGGCATTGGAAATGACAACAACAAAATGCATTTCCTTTGGGCCGCACCAATAATAATAATGGCTTCCAACGGGGGGAGTATGTCGGGTCAAGCAGCTTAAATATTGTAAATTATTGCCATTATTTTTATTATTATTATTGGTGCGGCCCAAAGGAAATGACAACAACAAAATGCATTTCCTTTGGGCCGCACTTTGAGCGCTGCTGCAGTGACGTGATGTACTCCTCCTTCCACCGGGACCAAAAGAGCTGCTGCAGGTATGAAACGCGCTGCCAGCCGTCCAGGCGATCGAAGTTTAGCTGAATGACGTCAGGCTCAGCGAACGAAGCAGGAGGGCCACCATTCAAGAAATGCGCTGGAGTTAGAACATCTAGATCGGCAGGGCTCTCTGAAATTGAAACTAAAGGTCTTGAATTAATCACTGCCGTGATGTGGCACAACAGCGTCCGCAGCTCGTCAAATCCAAGAACCGAGTTGCCTATCGCACGGTAGAAGTGGTACTTGGCCGTCTTCACTGCAGCCTCCCATAGACCACCAAAATGGGGAGCGCGGAGGAATGAAATGCCAGTCCATAGCCTCGACCAAGCAAAATCCAGCAGCGCCTTCTGATGGTCATCGCTGAGGACCAGGCGCTTTAACTCCATCAGCTCATTCTTAGCGCCGACAATTGGTTGCGTTGTCTGACCAAATTTGCCGCGGCTTTCGTCTAGTACATATGAAGCGCTTTAGTCCATGAAGAAGTGGATAAGTCCTTTATAAGCTCCAGATGAACAGCCTTGGTAGCGAAACAAATGAAGACGCAGACGTAGCACTTGATTGGAGCCTTGTTGCGTGCCTCCGGTTTGTAGAAAAACGGCCCACAAAAGTCCACGCCTGTGATCTCAAAGGCATGAGAACCATCGAGCCGCTCCTTTGGAAGATCCGCCATAATATGCTCCAATACCCTGGGCTTCAGTCGAAAGCATCTTACGCACTTGTTTACTGCCTTGTTTACCGTCTTCCTCCCCCAAATAGGCCAATATTGGGATCGAATTAGTCCAAGCAAAGCTCGAGGACCAGCGTGCAGATTCCGCTCAAGAAAATGGGAGATTATTGCAAGAGTCAGTGGATGGCTGCGGGGCAAGATGATTGGATGACGGCCATAAAAATCCAACGAAGAGTTTTCAGTCGGACATCTACCCTGAAGTCCAAACTGATCCATGAATGGCGATAACGATGCGATTGAGCTCGATGAGGAGACTGCTCCCCTTGCCCGCAGTGACTTCATGTCCTCCCATAGCTGAGTACGCTGGACTAGTCGTAGCAATACCTGGGTTCCATGTTCAACGTCTGAGACAGTGAGTCCGGGGTGCCGAATTCGGTTGCAAAACTTGTGAATGTATCCGAAAACGCGTTGCAAAGAAGCAAATGAATTCGCATACTTGGAATTAGCAACAATGTCCATGTAGGGCGATTTAACCAGAAGAGCCTTCCGACGAAGTTCAAGGTCTGGCTTATCAGGTAGCACAGTGGGTGGCCAGTCATCTGAGGAGCCGCAAAGAAATGGAGGACCATGAGCCCAAAGAGGTGACTCATTCAGCTCAGTCGGATGAGCCCCTCGAGACAGAATGTCGGCTGGATTTAAAACTGTAGGAACATAGCGCCATTCCATTTTTTCGGTCATTTCCTGAATCGTTGACACTCTATTTGCAACAAATATATTAAATCTTGACGGCTCGTCCCGAATCCAAGAGAGCGCAACGGCAGAATCACACCAACAGTAACACCTTCCCTTGAAGACATTCATTCCAGCTATCTCAGATATGAGCCTAGCCAGCAACTCCGCTCCACAAAGCTCCAACTTTGGTACTGTAAGTGTCTTCAAAGGAGCCACACGAGATTTGGCACAAAGTAAGTGACTGCTGGAGTGCTGACCCTTGGACACGACATAAATGCATGCACCATAAGCCTCGATGCTGGCATCGCAAAATCCGCGAATTTCCAGCGTAGAGTCTGGAAGGAGTACAAGCCGAGGAAATTCAAGTCGACGAATCTGACCAAAACTGGTGCATATTTGGAAGGCTTTCATCCCAGGACAACTTCTCTTGGCACAAACGCTGGAGAAAGATTTTGGATTTAGTAATTACGGGACCAGCTAGTCCGAGAGGATCGTAGAATCGCGCTATGGATGACAAAACAGAGCGCCTGCAGGAATTCAAAGAAGATTGAAGGGCCGAGAACGAAAATAATAGTAGATCAGAAACCGGATCCCAAGCAAGTCCTAAAGTTTTAGTCACATGGCTGCCATCGTCGAACTTCAAAAATGTTTCCTTGTCCTCTTCCGGAACTCTATCCAGCACAGCAGGGACGTTCGAACACCACTTCCTCAATCTGAACTGACCTCTAGACAAAATTCCAGTAGTTTGCTCCCGAATTCGGATAGCCTCTTCCTGAGAGCTGGCTCCAGATATCAAGTCATCCACGTAGAAGTCACGGCGAAGGATTTCAGCTCCAACTGGAAACGCCATCTGCTCGTCCATTGCCAACTGATGCATCGCTCGCACAGATAAATAGGAGGCAGGCTTCGTCCCATAAGTAACGGTGTCCAATTGAAACACACGCAAGTCTTCTTCCCTGGAGTTTCTCCACAGAATACACTGCAAGTTGCTATCCTCGGTCGAGACTCTTACACAACGATACATCTTACAGATATCTCCCGTAATCGCAACGGCGTATGACCGAAATCGAGCAAGAATATGAAACAGTTTGGGTTGGATTACGGGACCAGCCATTAAAACGTCGTTCAGGGAATATCCAGATGAGGTTGAAGCGGATCCATCAAAAACGACGCGAAGCTTGGTCGTAGAACTATCTTTCTTCATGACGCAATGGTGAGGCAAAAAATATCGGCAGTTGCTGATTGACTGGGCAGGAACCTGAGACATATGGCCTAAATCAAGGTACTCCTTTATAAATGCTACATACTGAGATTTAACATCAGGGCGACGATCTAACTTTCTCTCAAGGGTCAGGAATCTACGAAGCGCTTGATTGTAAGATTCTCAAGGAGATCCAAATTATATTTTGCTGGCAGCCGAACACAATAATCGCCTTTATGTAGACGACGGAAATGCTGCACAAAGTGTGCTTCACAATCTAGCTCTTCTTTGGTAGACTTTACTATTGGTTCGATGCAATTTTCTACCTCCCAAAACCTCCGAAGAAGCACCTCAAGCCGATCCTCTGGACTATTATCCTCAGCAGCTACGGCCCGAGCGCGCGAGACCATCAACGAGGAACCTTTTAAACGCGAACAACCTCCAGACACGACCCATCCCAAGCGCGTTTTCTGAATTGAAGGCAATCCTGGCAGTAGCTTGACCTGACCAACACACAGGAGTTCGAAAAACAGACTTGCGCCAATTAGCAGATCGACGCGCTGCGGCTTATAAAACTCCGGATCAGGTAGTGGTATGTTCGATTTAATGTTCCAGTTTTGAGTGTCAATTCCAAAGCTTGGCTGTCGATCGGTTATGCTAGAGGCTACAATGGCAGTGATGAGAGTTGAGTAATCCGATGAGCGAGAGTGCAGGCTAACGTTGACCGAAAATCCATCCGTGACGAAGCTAGAGTCGCATATTCCCGAGACTGCAGTCGATGATTTCATTTTTCGAAGCTGAAGCTGATTCACGAAACGAGAAGATATCAGATGCAACTGGGAGCCGGAATCCAGCAACGCTCGGCAGGGAACAAAAACTCCGGAACGATTTTTGACTAAGACCGTGGCCGTGGCAAGTAGAACAACACCATTCCTGAGATTTTGGGCAATAAGGGCAGACGAGGTAGACGCTGAAGTAGAGGGCTCAGTGGTATGCTCAGACGGCGTAGACTCAGACAGCGCAGACTGAGATGGAGTATACGGCGCTGATTTCCTTGGACTGCGGTATCTTCAGGGCTACCAAAATGAAGGAGGGTATGGTGTCTACCCCCGCAGGTACGACAGCTGCTCGAGGTGCACTGAAGTAATCGATGCCCTGTTCTGAGACAATTTATACACAACGAAAGCCGCTTGGCTTCTTTATGGCGATTTGTGGGGACAGCGCTTTAAACTTCTGACAGTGCTGGACCTCGTGAGCACCATCGTTGCACAGCGCGCAGCGTGCTACAGTTTGGTTCGTTGTAACCAATGTGGACCTAGAATTATTATGCTTTCTACTTCTGCCCACCTGACTGTTCAACGCATAGCTTGCCATAGAAAAGTCTATCGTCTCCAATGATCTGCATCGCTGCTCCAAGAACGAGGCCATAGATTCCCACGACGGAATTAAGTTTGCGAATGCGGGGTCGTTGAATCGTTCCTCCCACTTCTCTTGGCTCGCTGGATCCAGTTTTCGGAGAAGCTCCTGCACGACGATGCATCCTGCGATCTGCTCAGTGGTGCGCAAACCCTGGAGCGCGCGCATATGTGAATTGAACTTGTCTGAAAGCTCCCGAAGCATGACCACTGACCCAGGTTCCACAGCCTGGAGCGCCAAGATCTCATTGATGTGTGCCTGAAAGACCAATCGCCGATTATTGAATCTGTTTTCCAACAAATCTAATGCCACAGCATAATTGCCATCTGAGATTTCCAGCGACCGAACAGTCTCCAATGCCGAATCCCGCAGACAGGAACGCAAATGCTGGAGCTTTTCTATGTTTGTTAAGTCCGGATGGCTGTCGATAATGGTGGCAAACATTGAATAGAAGTCCGTCCAGTTCGCATAGCCAGGAGGCAGGGATGGCACTTGTCTACGGTGAGGTAGAAATTGCGAGCCGGCAAACTCAACCGTAGTGTTTCCTCCAGCCAAGGTAGAATGAAACGGCATGCGGCCGCTACTCTTAGCCATTTCCCTCATAATCGCCGCCTTCAGCGAGCTGGCAAGTGACTCAAAATGTCACACAAACCACTGTGAATTTCGCTTCGATCCAATTCCTCAAGCTCGCCGTGAAACATCTCAAATTTGCCGATCAACTTCTCGACTTGCTCTTGCTTTACCACGAGCATGTAGTAGTCACAGTCCGACGACTCATTCTGCCAAGCGGTAGCTAACCTTTTCATTTTCTCGCATAATTCCGTTGACTTAAGCTTCAAAAAAGACACCCTGTTTTGCTCACTGGTCATTGGAATTTCGTTAGCAGCATTAATTTCCATGGTAGCGGCAGCGTTAGCAGAAAGACCAACGTCTCTAGCGGGAAGATGATCGCAAAGAGTAACACGAGCAATAGACGACAATAACCGAGCACAGCAAGCGAACAGCTATGTACAAACCGTATATACAAAGGCGGCCGGTGTAAGAAACGTTTCTTGCGGGAAGATGACCGAAAAGAGAAGCGCAAGCCAACAGCTACGTGCACTACCGAATATGCAAGGGAGGCCGGTGTATATATGTATGGATAACTTATGTGGTCGATGACACTGGTTGAGATGGCAATTAGTTTAGATCTTTGAATGCTATATTAGTTTGTGATTGCACTGATGTATTATTTATTGCACAATCACGTCGGGGTCACCAAATGTTAAGCTATTAAGCGTTTTTAATAACTGTTGCAATTTTGAAGTTAATGAAAGTCGAGAGGTTGTATATAATTCACAATTTATTTGCATATGTAAACCAACTTATCGCGTATGTACATATGGGGATGATTGGGCGAACGATTGATGCGAGGATGGTAATCTAATAGCTGCGACGATTAGCTCAAGACTGACAATGCAAGGGCTGACGGGCCAAATTGCCGGGCCCTATGCAGCAAGCTTAGACGCGAGCGAGAGAGTAGGATAGCCCGAAAGCGTTAGAGCTGCTCGGGCCCGCTGTTACGCCGAGTACGAGAGATTGCGATATAAAGAGACGAAAGAATTCCGCTGCATGTGCATATGCGGTAGCAAATGATCTTTACAGTGGGGGCATTGGAAATGACAACAACAAAATGATGCAAGAAATGCAAGAATGAAGTTGATTAGCATTCTCTACTCTACTCATACTCTAATTCATCTATCTTTGTTATCGGTGAGAAATTTCTGGTGAGATATGCTAGTAGGATATGACAAATAATATCATATGTTCTGACTACCGAGAGCTATGTCAAGCAGTTCCCACCAAATACCATTAAAAGATGTTGGTTCATTTCTCATGTTTAAATTGTCTTCGTTATTACTGTTAATGTACTCAAGAAGCTACTCACTTCGCAAACAAGCACTCCGTCCAAATCTCCTGAAAGGTAGGCGGAGGCTCACAAGGCCTCTGTTATGCCTTGCGCTGTTGCGAAAGTCGCTCAAATGGCCACCAGGTCTTCAGTTATGAACTGCGAAACAGATATAAAGTTTAGTTTATTGTTAACAAGAAGTGCGTTTATGCTTTTCTGCATAGATTAACTTATCGTGACGCAAGGTTCTTCGATGAGGGCTATGTCCAGTGTAGTCCAGTAGCAAACGTCATGATAAGCACATCAGAAGCTCAATTTTCATGATGTACGTTTGCCTGGAGGCATTCCAATTGCCTGCTGGTTGGCGTCGGGTGAGAAGATGGGGGTTGGGAGAGAAGTAACGTTTTCCACAGTTGGGAAGTACCCGTCCTATATTTGAGGCCTCGGAATCTCCGCCTCTACGAAAACATTTGAGTTTGCACTTGTACACAGTTTTAGCTTAGGCACTATTCCTTTTAGCCATTCTAAAAAACGAGTTTAATAGTCCCAGTTCTCTGATAGCGTGGTCGTCAGCAGAGAACCGAAGACCGAAGTCACGTCCTTCTTTTTATACCCGATACTCAAAATGAGTATAGGGGTATATTAGATTTGTGGTGAAAATGGATGTGTGTAACGTCCAGAAGGAAGCGTTTCCAACCCCATAAAGTATATATATTCTTGATCAGCATCAATAGCCGAGTCGATAGAGCCATGTCTGTCTGTCCGTCCGTCTGTCCGTCTCTATGAGCGCCTAGTGCTCAAAGACTATAAGAGCTAGAGCAGCGACATTTTGTATCCAGACTACTGTGATATGTCACTGTTACAAGTGTATTTCAAAACTTCGCCATGCCAACTTCCGCCCTGTAGTGTTCAGTCTTCGCCAGTGAGCTAGGGCCAGAGCCTATTTAGGCTCTAACTCCGACATTGGCCAATAGATGGGTTTTCCTTGTTGGGCAGAATTTCGCTGCCGTTGCAAGGGAAGTTCTTGTACCGAAAAGTAAAAACGCAACCATTCATATGTAAGGTTTATTTGTGACTGAAAAAATGCTCTGCTCGCAGGCAGATAGAGATCGAAAAGGGAAAGCAAAAGGGAGATAAAGAGAACGTCGTTTCGTTACGTCTCTCACTCATACGTCTACATATTCATATGTATGTCAATACATGCGTGCATTGCTACAGATGGTCATTCTTCAACACCCTTCCTCAATGCGTGCATGTTTACAAATTCCATTTAACTCAATTTAAACTTAACAATTTTGTAAATTCGACATGCTTTCTCTTAGGGAGATTCTTGGTCAAGATATCTGCAATCATATCTGTTGTACTAGCATACTTTAACTTATCTTGACCTTCTTCTACAATCTGTCGCACAAAGTGATATCTAATATCAATATGATTGGTCCTTGAGTGATGAACTGGGTTCCTAGCCAGCTCTTGTGCGCTCAGATTATCGCCATATAAGGTAGTTGAGGTAGCTTCATCTCCACAGCCAATTTCGATGATTAAGCGACGTAAGAATATGGACTCCTTACACGCAGCCGACATGTATTCTGCCTCCACGCTGCTAAGTGCCACACTGCGTTGTTTCTCAGATCGCCAAGAAATTGGGCCACCTGCCAAAAGATAAACATAGCCCGTATACGACTTCCGGTTAGTTCGATCGCCACCCCAATCCGCATCCACATATCCAGTAAGTGGCTGGTGACACCCTTTGTAGTGTAGTTTGAAGTTCATCGTCGCTGCCAAGTACCTCAGAACGTGCTTCACACCAGCCAGATGCTCTGCGTGCGGATCTTTGTTCCTCTGGGCCAACTTTGCAACTGAATGCAAAATGTCCGGTCTGGTTGTGAGTGCCAGCCACATCAGCTCACCAATCATGGATTGATACAGGACAGGATCAACCTTTTGACACTGCTCATTAGTACAATCCACCTGGAACCCCGCATCCAACGGGTAGCCACTGGTCTACATTTGTCCATGTCGTGAGCTTGCAATAGTTCCTTGATGTATTGCGAGTGGCCTATGGTGATAGGCCTAAGCTCACCTTCACGGTGCACCTCCATGCTTAAAAACAGCTCTGGAACACCTTTGTCGATACATTCGAACGCATTTGAAATAGCCGATTTGATACTGAGCATGTCCTCTTTGGACTGGCATGCTATAAGTAAATCGTCAACATATACCAAGATTAACGATAAGTTACCTTTCCCACTCTGCTGGTAGAGACACGGCTCGTTGTCACAGGCAACAAAACCCAGATTAGTCAGGACGCCATTCAGCTTCGAATTCCATTCCCTTCCTGACTGCTTCAATCCATATATTGCCTTTTTTAAGCAGCATAGCCTTCGCTGGATAAGCTCGATCAATGTACCCTTGTGGTTGCTTCATGTACACCGTATCGCTCAGGTCACTGTTGAGGTATGCCGTACATACATCCATTTGGTTGACATATAATTTCAATTCTGCTGCTAGCGCAAGAATAAATCGAACGCTCTCCAGTCTGCAGACTGGAGAAAATGTTTCCGCATAGTTTATGCCGTACTGCTGGGAGCAACCTTTTGCCACCAGCCGCGCTTTGAAACGTTCGATTTGACCATCTTTGTCGCGTTTCAGGCTATATACCCATTTGCATCCAACTGCTCGTTGTCCTGCCGGTAAGTCTGCCAACTGCCATGTCTCGTTTGCCATTAATGCCTCATATTCGCGTTGCATCGCTTCGGACCAATGTGATGCATGAATACTGATCAACGCCTCCTCGTAGGATACTGGAATCTTTGCGTCACTGGCAACCAGAGCACCAAGAATGTTGTACTCCTTTCTCGGACGGCCAGGTTTGCCGGTCCGAATCAGCCTTGGTCTGCCAGGTCCAACGCGAACAGCTGGCTCATCTGACTCAACCTTTTCTGTTGCGCTCTCGTACCCATCAGTACCGCTGCTACTGGGATTCTCCCCGTCAGCGCTTGCACCATCGCTGCTGTCTCCACCGCTGCGGTCAATGTCATCAGTATCGCCGCCAGACTGCATGCTAACTCCTGCCTTCGGAAGCTCGAATGTGACTGTATCCTTGTCGTCTTGGATCTCGTCAAAGAGAACATCTCGCCTCTCAATCACCTGATGAGACACAGGGTCATACAGTCGATAGCCCTTAGCCGCTACTGAATATCCAATCATGCGATATTCTTTGCCTTTTGGTTGAAGTTTACTCTTCCTTGGACCCTTGTCCAAAGCTACTGCAACGGAGCTAACAACTTTTAGATGACCAACAAAAGGTTTCTTACCAGTCCACGCTTCCATAGGCGTCATACTGGTCAGCGCCTTGGTCGGTGATCGATTCCGTACATACACAGCTGCGTTGACTGCCTCAGCCCACAAGGATTCGCCTAATCCTGACTGGACCAGCATACATCTTGACATTTCCACCAGAGTGCGGTTTGCCCTCTCAGCAACGCCGTTTTGCTGTGGAGTATACGCCACTGTCAGCTGCCTCTCGATCCCATTAGTTTTCAGAAATTCATCAAACGATTTGTTGACAAATTCACCGCCATTGTCGTTCCGGATACATTTGAGACTTTTTCCCGTTTGCCGTTCAACCAGGGTTTTGAACTCGACGAACTTCTGGAAGACTTCATCCTTTGTCCGCAGGAAATACACAAATATACGCCTTGATTTGTCATCGATGAAGGTTAGAAAATACTTTGATCCAGCAAGCGACTGTGTGCCAAAGGGCCCGCACACATCTGCATGAACTAGCTCCAATATATCTTGAGCTCTACTGGTGGTTGCAACAGGGAATGGTTGCGCATGAATCTTGCTGACCATACATGTTTTGCAATTCATATTCGCCGGGAAAACCATATTTTCAATGCCGCGCACCATTTCTTTGCTGATCAAATCTTTCATACTGCTGATGTTCAAGTGGCCGTACCGTTTATGCCACAGGGCACCATCAGCCTTAACCGCCGCAAAACAGTTGTTTTGTTTTCCTCGAAACATATACAAGTTTCCAACTCTGTTCGCCTTTACAATGCATTCGCCATTTTGGATAACTTTTGCATATTCTTGTCCAAAAGTGACGAAACATTTATTCAGTACAGCGCTGCTCACCGAGAAATAATTTCCTTTCATTTCGGGCACATAGAGAACATTCTTTAACTGCAGCGTGCATATCTCTGTCTTCAGCTCTACTTCCCCTTTTCCTTCAGCTTTTAGGAAACCGGAGTCAGCCAGACCAATCATTTCTGTGTGTTTCTCGAACTTTGTGAATAACTGTTTCTCACAACACATGTGGCTTGTGGCACCACTATCCAAACACCACATACTCTTTTTCAAATTATTTGCGTCCAACGCATTTTAATAGACTGCACTGCTTGTTCTCCACTCTTGCTGCCCTTTCCACATTTGCGCTCTCCTTCTTACACTGAGCCTTCATATGCCCGCGCTCACCACACTTGAAACATATCATTGTATTGTTTCTCTTCTTTTGCGCTCTCTGCGCGGCCGGCTTATGTACTGCGGTATATGCCTTTGCGTATTCCTTTTGCTCTTCTGTGTTTCCCTTTCGTTCGCCTTCTTCCTTCAATTTTACGCATAGAACATCGAAAGTCGGCAGACTGTCGCGCGTCTCTATGGCGACAACGAAATTTTCGAATTGTTCTGGAAGGCTTGACAACAAAACAATTGAACGCAGTTCATCATTTAGCTCGATTCCTACTGACCCAAGGCCATCAAGAATATCCACGAACTCATTAATGTAGCTTGAAATGCTTTGCCTTTGGTCCATGCGCTTGCTTAGCAATTTCTTGTACAGTTGAACCTTTCGTACAGGTCCACTTGGTTGATGAACACTTTTAATTTGTTCCATGCTTCGGACGACTTACTGCAATTTTAATGTATCCCAACTGTGAAGTTTTCACACTCAATGTGATCATGGCCAGCGCCTTTTCATCCCCTTGGCCTGCCAATTCACACCTTCGGGAACATTCGTTGGTAGCAGATCACCAGATGCCACACTCCACAATTCAGCGTGCACCAACACAGACCGCATTTGAATACACCAGGAGTCATAATTTCCCTCCTCTAATTTGTCTATTTGATACATCCCGCTCATAGCTGATTATCGTTTAGTCTCTGAGTCACACCGATGTTAATAGTTCGTAACTAAAACAATCACTTTACTTTTCACTTTACAAAACCCGAACCTGGGCCCATAACCTGTTGGACAGAATTTCGCTGCCGTTGCAAGGGAAGTTCTTGTACCGAAAAGTAAAAACGCAACCATTCATATGTAAGGTTTATTTGTGACTGAAAAAATGCTCTGCTCGCAGGCAGATAGAGATCGAAAAAGGGAAAGCAAAAAAGGGAGATAAGAGAACGTCGTTTCGTTACGTCTCTCACTCATACGTCTACATATTCATATGTATGTCAATACATGCGTGCATTGCTAGAGATGGTCATTCTTCAACATTCCTGACTTTATGTTAATAGGAAGCTAGGTTCGAAGGCGCGCATTCTTGCTGTGCTCGTGTCCAGCTCGTCGGATTGGTCGGTGTTCTTTCTCCCCTAGCTACACAGTTTTCCTGATACAAATCAATATAATGCGCTTCAAAAAAAATAAACAGGATCTCGACGTTAATATCAATAACCAAAAAAACAACTCATTTCCACTCTGCGCCGATACGCATTTAGAAAACGCTTAGAAAAAGGTGTAGTTCGTCTTCTGTCTGATGGAGGGAACAGCGGTGAAATATGTCCCTAGTCTTTACCCACCCAACCATGACAAACGCGTTTACATTCGGGCGTTGTCCCAATTCAAAGATTCAACATCTTCTAGTGCATTTTGAGAGAGATAAGCATAAGTACTTGACGGACGGAGATAATATTTAGTTTAGGCAGACATATTCATGATAACAAATTCATTTTGTCCCTAACCATAAGAGATTGTATTGATATATTTTTTTTTTTCACATAAATTACAGATATAATCCGATTCCTTACATTGACAGATAAACAAAAATATACAGACTTCCTTCTTCTTATATCAGCAAAAAAAAACTTAATTATTTGAGCATTTGAGGGGAAATATTCTTTCAAATCAGTATATATATATATCTACTTTAAAAAAACACTTACGCCTGCATTGGTGTATAGGCATTGTGGTTTCGGCCACTAGTGGTACTAACAGTAATTGATTAAACTCATCGGTGTATCGTTGGGCCCAAGATGACTTTGATGGATTCATTTGTATACGCTGTGTAATTTAGAGGTTGGTCAGCTTAAATGTATGTAGGGTTGGCAGCCTTTTAATGAGTATCGATCTATCGCTAGGGATAGTCAAGGGTATGAGAGGAAGATATATGGATAGTAAGTAAGAGTTCGACTGCAGGAGCGAGTTAAGGAACTGTGTTAAGAAAAAGAAACTTATTGTAACCATTTATTTAAATAAAGACAATACAACGACGTGTGACTTATATTTGATGGAGTTTCTGGAGCGGATTCTTACTCACTTGTAGGGAGCTCACCAAGGATCCCTACAATTTGGGGGCTCAACCGGGATGAACCACAAGTGAATGTGTATTTTTTTTTTTTTTTTTTTTGTCTTTGGACGTTGACATGCAATGACTACATCTTTCAAGAGGCGATGCAGTTACTGCACCGTCAAGTGGCCCGTGTGAAACCAGCAGAAGGCTGTTACGCGCGGATCCCAGGCAAAACGCAGCCCTCCTCCCGCCCAACCGACCGAGGGGCGCTGCCGCATGACGCGCGGCGCGTAGCCGAACCGAACGCGAACATGCAAGAAAGATAGCTGTTAGACTAACATTCGAGGAAAATTAGCACTAAACTTACTAAGAAACTAAGCATGCAATCAAAATACAAATACCACTACAATTACTAATTACTAGAAAGGTGTGTAAGGATTAGTAATTTAATAAGGGGAAGAGAATTAGTGGTGGATATAATATGGTAGAGCGAATTATAATCCGAGCATAAGACCCTAAACGGTTCATGCAAGGAATAATTCGATCTACAAAGTGGAAGGAACAACGGTATAAAATTTCTAGTCAGTCTAATGGGAATCGTGAAGCTTATGCGGCTCAACAGATCAGGGCTGTCTATGTCACCCCGATCAAGTTGTGCATAAATATCACACCAAGCATTTTCCTACGGTTAATTAAGGATGGGAGGTTTACTAATAGTAGTCTACTAGAGTAAGATGGGAGTCTTACACCCGCATCCCAGCTAAGGCCCCGCAGAGCAAAGAGCAAAAAGTTTTTCTGTACTGATTCTATACGGTCCTGGTGTACTTTGTATTGAGGGCACCATACACAGGAGCCGTATTCTAAAATCGGACGAACTAGCGTAGTATAGAGAGTCTTTGTTATATAGGGTCGTCAAATTCTTTTGACCACCTCTTTATAAACCCAAGCACGCCCATGGCCTTATTTACCATGGTAGAAATGTGTTCGGAAAACTTTAACTTTGCGTCTAATAAGACACCAAGATCATTCACCAGGGTAATTCTCTCAAGAGAACCGCCACATAGGGTATAGGTAGCCAACAAGGGGCTAGAACGATGAAATGTCATTACTTTGCATTTCGAGGCATTAAGGTGTAACAAGTTTGCACAGCACCATGACTGAAAGTTATTGAGATCGGACTGCAAGCGAGAATGAAATGAAATGTGCTTATACTGGACACAGAGTTTAACATCATCCGCATACATAAGTACTCGAGAGTATGTTAATACCGAAGGCAAGTCATTAATAAAGAGTGTGAAGAGTAAGGGGCCTAGATGGCTGCCCTGTGGTACTCCCGAAGAAACCTTTACTGGTGAAGAGAGGGAGTTTTTGAAGAGGACTCTTTGAGACCTGGAACTAAGATAGCTAGAAATCCATCTCAGGAGGTTGGGCGGAAACCCTAAAAGGTCAAGTTTATGTGCTAGAAGGAATGGTTTACAGAGTCGAATGCTTTACTGAAGTCGGTGTAAATAACATCCGTCTGTAAGTTACCTTGAAAGCCTTGAATAATGAAAGAGGTAAACTCTAACAAGTTCGTGGTGGTTGATCGCCGCCTTATAAATCCATGCTGAGTTGGAGATATAAGTGACTTGCAGAGATGTTGCAAGTGCGGAGTTAAAACCTTCTCAAACATTTTAGGGATAGCGGATAACTTTGCTATACCTCTATAATTTTGCATCAGACTTGCTACCTTTTTATGGAGAGGAATTATAAACGATTCCTTCCAAATCGGGGGGAAGCAAGAAGAATCAATGGACAGGGTGAATAGTTTAAGCAAAGGTCCACACAGAGCCTCGGCGCAGTACCTGAGTACACAACCTGGAACCCCGTCTGGACCCGGTGAAAACACCGGCTTAACTAGTCGAAGATCATGAAGTAGAGAACATTCATTTAACAAGGGACTGAAAATGCCGTTCGACCTCGGTAAACCGTATGGGTACGGATGACCAGAGTAGCTTTCCTCAGAATAGGTGGTTTGAAAAATTGGGCAAAAAGATCGGCGATTGCCTGATCATTATTTGCCGACGTATTACAAAATGATAGCGAGGATGGGTGTGCGGACGTTCTACGCTTACTGTTTACGAAGCAGTAAAACTGTTTAGGGTCCTGAGAAAAACGTATCCTGCATCGAGATAGGTAGTTCTTATAGCATTGAGCATTAAGAACTGAAAAGTTTGACCGAGCTATTACATAGCGAGAGTGGGGAAGTAGGAGAACCCACTTCTTGATATTTTTTATAAAGTCTTGATTTTAAGTTTTTAGACTGGATAACTCTTTGGTAAAACCAAGGGGGTTTTCCAGATCTAATCGGACAAGAAAGCGGGACACAAGAATCAAAAAATGTGTCAAGAGCATTGTAAAAGATGTTTGTGCCTTTTATGACATCAGTGCACAAGTACAAAGCGGACCAATCAAAATCCCTAATGAGGTTATTAAGCTTCGCGAAACTCGGCTTTACGAAAGCAGCGGACACTTTCAGGTAGTCTACTCGACCGATCCAATACAGTTGGTCCTATATCTAGCGACACCTCGAAAGTAGGATGGTAGGCGTCTTCAGGTATAGTGAGCGGAAGGGCTCGGGTTAACAACACTATGGTCGGATCCGATACAAAGCACAGATCAAGCAATCGACCCAAGGAATTTTTCACATGATTGACTTGAGACAGGGACAGGTCAAGCAAGCCGTCAACAAAGTCATGTCGTGACATGGGCACTAGGATACTAGACTCGTTTACCGAAGACCAAACAGTTCCTGGCAAGTTGAAGTCACCAAGAACTATCATATGATCTTTATCTGATAGCGAGGAAGAAACAGCGGTTAAAGCGGACAAGTGCTGCTCATAAATTGAGATATCCGAAGAAGGTGGAATATATGAGCAAGTAATGAATATAGCGAAAGCGGGAAGAATCAGTTTTACACACAGGAATTCCAGTTCCTGTTGGACTTGGAGCTGTGAAGTGTTCCGACGCGAAGTTAGAGTTCACTGCAATCAGAACCCCTCCTGCACGTCGAGACGAACGATCTTTCCTAAAAGTTGTGTACCGGCCTGTCAAAACCTCGGAACTAAGAATGTCCGGCTTTAACCAGGTTTCGGTAAGCACAATAACGTGGGAAGCAAATGCAACACTATCCCGGAAAAGAATGCTGAGTTTACTACGCAGGCCTCTAACATTCTGATAAGTTACTAAGAGGGAAGTTAGTTTTTTAGAAGGGTTGAGGAAGTTGAGGTTGACGTTGAGGATGAGGATGAGGATGGCACACTGGGATGATTTGTGAGAGTTATTGGGGGCCTATTCTTCTTCTTTGCCTTGAACTCCTTCACCACCAAATGCTCTGGCCAAAATTTGGCACAGCAAATGGTGTCAAAGTGAGTTGGGGAGACACTTATCTTGAACGAAGATATCTCCCTGGCATAAGAGAAATTAAACTTCTCCACCTTTAAACCCACGGCTTTTATTCTGCTTTGAATAAAAGCAGTTACATCATTCGATGTGAGGTCAGGGGCCAGCCGTGAGACAAAAACTTGTCGTTTTGGTGGGACTCCCACCAGTGGTTTGGGCACCACAGGCCTAGTACCTGTGGTGACAATATCCGGAGGTCCGGAACTTCTAATCACTGGTGGGATCGGTATGGACGGGACAACTAACGAGCTTGCGGACACCACGGACACGGACGCTACAGACGTACTTGGCTGCACGTTCTCCGAGGCGATGAATTCGGCTACCGAATCTGCATCGCCAGCAGCCGTCGTTGCTCTTGGGGTGGCAAACGAAATCAGCTGCTGTACACATTGAGTGGTCGGAGTCCGATTTTCGGCAACGAGCGGCTGAGCGACTATTGGCACTTGCAGATCCCGCGGAGTGACCTTTTTGCGCCTAGGAGACTCATTCAGCAGTTTTAAACCGCTAAACTGAGCCTCCATGGCTAGGAGCCGATCGTATTGGTTTTTAAAACCAACGGTCAGCTCCCTAAAGCCACTCCGCGTCTGCCTCATAAAAGCTACCATGTCTTTTTCAACCGCACGGCATGCCTCGCAACTGTAGTGCAAGCCATTACGCTTTGAAATAGCATCACCCACAAGGCACTATGGTCCAGAATTCGTTTTTTTGGGCATAAAGTCGAAATTTTTATGTGAATGGACTACGTTTTTTCTTGCAAATTCTCAAAGTAAATTCATTATACATATTAAAAAAAAAAAAAAAAATTATTTAGCTTCCCTGAAGATTTTGGCGAGCTTTTGAAAGTGAACAATCGATTAGCTGATTGTGGGAAAAAAATTGGCGCCAAATTACTTGTTTACATTTTTACGTGGCGATCGAGTAAATTTGCTCAAATAAATTCGGCTAAAAATGGAAAATGAAGATAAAGGTATGTAGTATCTAATGTATTTAGTTATTTTATGTGTAGTCCCAAGATTTAAGTGTTGTGCAATGTCCAATTTATGTGTATTTTTGTAGAAAATTTAACTGCGTCCCCTGTGTTTCGTAGAATATAACAAATGAACTGAGTTCTGCTGAGAAAAACTAACTATGTGAGTTTGTACCTACAAATGTTGTAATTAACTGGAAAGTAACAACTTTGGCCCGTTTTGGCCCCTTTTCTTTAAATTTGTTAATATTCAGGAAAGTTCGAGTTTTTGCATAGCGATCTCATCGATATTTGGCGCAACAACAATCGACAAAAAAAAAAAAAAAAAATCTGTCTCACATTAAATTTACAGTAAAATCAATAACAACCATTTGGAAAATAAAAAAAAAAGAGAAATAGATAAAAAAATCAGTAATTTTGAATCCTTCATTAAAAGAAACCTTTCCAAGTGCAACAAAATGATGGAACGGTTTATGACCACCCATGCTAAATGGATGGCTTCTAAAATAACAATTATTGTTGATGAAAATTGTAAGACACCAAAGAAAATGGGACGTCCAACATTACATTATACAAATGCAGGGACAAGATTAAAAAGGAAACTGGCGTCTGATCTTGCAAATGATAATAATAATAACACGAATCTTCTTATGCATGCTGCGGCAGTTTCTGCTAAGAAAGAACGCAGGAGCGACGTGGCTTTTGTCCTAACAAAAACAATTAGAACACCTGAATACCCGACTGAATCGAAAAAGCATCTTCAATTGCAAAAGCCCATTCCACTTTCACCAGATGAAGCTTTAGCTTACTTCCTGGAAAATTCACTCAACAAACAGCAGTATACAAACACTAGGCTTTTAAATAAAAGGCATAACTGCGACATTTATCCTAGCTATAATCAAGTAATGGAAGCTAAATTACAGTGCCGACCAAAGTGCATAGAAGTAATGGAAACTACTGCTCGAGTGCCATTACAAAATCTTTTGGATCATACAGCACATCGAATAATTAAATTGCAGTCCGATGTTTTCAAGCAGTTCCCGGATGCATCTAAAATCAAATTAATCTGCAGCTACGGATTTGATGGCTCAACGGGTCATAGTATATACAAGCAGAAGTTTTTAACTGAAATACCTGGCAGTCAGCTTTCCGATCATTCTTTATTTGTAACTTCTGTTATACCCATACAAATTACAGACACCTATCATCGGAACATCTGGACAAATAGAACACCGCAGTCTATTAGATTTTGCAGACCGCTAAAAATTGATCTAGTAAAAGAAACTACTGCGCACATAATTATAGAAAAAAAAGATTTAGATTTTCGAATTAACACTCTTAAACCCTTTGTTTATAAATTAGTTGAGAATGTTGACATAGTAGTTACCTATGAAATGCATATGACACTTATAGATGGAAAAGTGCTGAACGTATTAACTGGAACTAAATTTACTCAATGTTGTCCAATATGTGGGGTCACCCCGACAAAAGTATTGGAAATTACAGATTTTAGTTCAGAAAGTATTAAGCCTTCTGGAGTTGCCGTCTACCGAAAGCAAAGATTCATGTGAATACGAAAAGGACTCGCAATCTGATTCTGATTCTGATTATAATATATACGACATAGAACTAGAAGAAGAAGATGAGGTCATTTAAGAAAAAAATTAGTGTGTAATAAATTTCCATAGTTTATATATAAATATAGATAATTTGAAATAAGATATTATATATAATGATTTAACAACAAAATGTAATAAATTTGAAGTATGTAATTTAAACTTCCGACTTTATGCAAAAAAAAACAAGAACAAGTACAAGTATACAAGTATATGTTCAAAATTTAAAAGCTCTAGCTTTAATTTCGAGCTCTGTGTTAATCTAAAACAAAAAAAACCGAAATTTTATAAAAATACTCAAAATAATTGTGCAAAGTTTCAAGGCTCTAGCTTTAAAACTAGACTTTATGCCAAAAAAAACGACTTCTGGACCATAGTGCAAGGCCAGAAAATCCAGCGCATTTTGCGTGCACTACGCTGTCGCAGAGCCAGCAGGGGATAATCGGCTGATCGTGGGTGATCTGCTTATTACATGATTTTTTGGCACAGACAACAGAAAACTCCATAATAAAAATTTGAACAAAATTAAAATCAAATAATATATCAAAACAAATGGCTATCAAACCAGTGTGCCAGACAAACGCTAATAGGAGGAGAGGAGAACAGTTGCAGCAGCAGCTAATGAGAGAGAGAGAGCTACTGAACAGAAAGTTACGAGAGCGAGAGAGAAAGAACAGTTATTTAAGTTTAGGTGATAGGGAGAGAGTGATAATACAACAAAAGCTACAAGACGAGAGCGGACTGTAATGCAATGTAATGCGTACTCACTCACTGCAACAACACAAACACGACAAGCCGATGCCGAAAAATAAAAAGTTAAATAATGTTTTAACACAAATCAAAGGGCATGCACTCGCGGAATAGAATAGGTTTCCAGATTGTAGGCTGGTTAGGAAGTTAATTAAAGTTTATTTAGGAAAACACCGGCTGTTTATTCAAAACAAAAGGAAAAGGAAAAAATGCGGAGCGCAAAACAAAAACGCGTCTGATCACTACGAAAGAGAACGAACGAATTCGTGTACAAGTTGCCAATACCATCAAGTTTTGCGCAACATTGTGAAATTACGACGAACGAAGCAACGAAGATCAGACGAAAGCAGATGCCGAGAAGCGGCAGTGAGAAACGCAATAAAGAGGAAAGAGGACGCAAAACGACACTATTCGTTTTCGTCAAAGTGCAAAGAGCAGAGGTAGTTAACGACGAAGAGCTACAGAGCTACAAAACGACGAGGCTACAAAACGACGCAGACCCGAAAACGACGAGGAAAGAGGACGCAATACGACACTATTCGTTTTCGTCAAAGTGCAAAGAACAGAAGTAGCTAACGACGAAGAGCTACAGAGCTACGAAACGACGAGGCTACAAAACGACGCAGACCCGAAAACGACGAGGAAAGAGGACGCAAAACGACACTATTCGTTTTCGTCAAAAGAGCAAGGCAAACGGGAAAGAGTGAAAAGCCAACGACGAAAGTACAGAGCAAAGAGGACTGAAGAGACGTTCAGATTGCGAACGTTCAGAAAAGAGGAAACGACGAAACAACAACAGTGGCACTTCGAACGGCCACGTGCGGCTTGTATACCCTGCGAACGACAACGACGTGAAGAAGACAGAGAAGAAGAACGCATCATTTGTCTGCGTGTATTGGAAAAGACGATTCTCACAGATAGATTTAAGGTGTTGCAAATTTTAGGAAGCGGATTCAAAGTAAACTATATTTTAGCTAATATTGTAATATGCAACGCGAAGAAATCTTAGACCTAACCGTAGCAGAGTTGAGAGAAAAATTGAAAGAGCTACATCTGCAGCATTCAGGTGTTAAATCAGTTTTACGGGAGAGACTATATTCGTATTTTAGACTAGATCAAGACGAAAACGAAGAATCTGTATACGAAGAAACGATAAATATAACTGGGGCGAACAGACAGAAGACGCGCCAATTTTAAATTCGGTAAGTGAAGCAGCAGTTGGTAGTTCAGTAAATATGGCCTTCACATTAAGAGACATCGAAGATTCTCTCTCAGCATTTACGGGCAATGGTT
The DNA here is from genome assembly GCA_008121275.1 of Drosophila lowei. Lineage (NCBI taxonomy): Eukaryota > Metazoa > Arthropoda > Insecta > Diptera > Drosophilidae > Drosophila > Drosophila lowei. Next base: position 38,432,733 of record CM017781.1, on the reverse strand, counting down.
CTCCGGATGTTGATGACTGGCTACGTGATTTTGAACTTAATGCCTTAACAGTAAATTGGAATGATCTGCAAAAGCGAAATTTTTTTTGAGCAGTCAATCTGGCATTAATGATTGGAATTCTCTGAAGGAAGCACTAAAAAGTGAATTTAGTGAGAAGTTAACGGAAAAGCAAGTTCATAAGCTATTAGAAAATAGAAAGAAGACCCATAAGGAGACTTTAATTGAATATTTGTATAGCATGTGTACTTTGGCAAGTCAATCCCAGCTAGATGAAGAAAGTATTATTCAATATATTATTGAGGGCATTCCAGATTGCAAGCAAAACAAAAGCTGTCTGTACCAAGCAAACAATTTTAAAGAATTTCGTGAGCAAATTAAGATTTATGAAAAGATCAGTGTTAATCAGGGAAGTACGCTAAGGGCAAAACAAAAGTTTGAGAATAGTTCGGTAAAAATCAAGGATGAAAGGTGTTGTTTCAAATGTGGAGGTAGTAATCATATTGCAAAGTATTGCAAGGAAAGCGCCGTCAAATGTTTTAATTGCAATCAACTAGGTCACAAGGCAAATCAATGCGAGGCAAAAGGTTCACGAATGGCAACAGAGAAGAAAATTTCAAATGTCCAGCAATTTTCTCAGACCAGTTTTGATCGGGCTTTTAAGAATGTCGAAATTGGTAATGACGATATCACTGCATTGTTTGATTCTGGCAGCGATATTTGTACCATGAGCGAGAAAGTCTACAGAAAGATTTTCCCAGTTGCGTTGAAAAACGATATAAAAGAATTGATCGGAATAGGAGGCAAGAAAATCTATACGTTGGGTTCATTTAATGTTGTTACAAAGTTGGATGACGTTCCTTTGGAAATGTGTTTCCATGTAGTCCGTGACGATGATACCCTGTACGAAGGTGTAAATGGAAGTGATGTTCTTGATTTTGTCAGTGCAAGCATAGGGAAGAAAGGAGTTTTCTTTCATTCAATAAATGACATCCGTCAAGGGGAGGTTGAAGTTCTACCGGAAAAGGAGTATGTTAGCAGTAGTTTCACTAAAGGAAGCCGCAATCTAGAGTTCATTTAACATAGTGATACTCAAGTGAGCAGGCCTCCGGATTCAGGGAGCGCAATTGATGAATTGGAAAAGACGTTCCATCAGATACTGTCGAGCAATATTATTGAAGAGTTTTCACGAGGAATAGACCTGTCGCATTTGAACCGTGAGGTGAGGTCAATAATAGGGGGATTGGTAGAAAATTATAAGCCCGTAAAACCAGAAAACAGCCTTGTTGAAACGAAGATAATATTGTCAGATGAAGTACTAGTCCGTCAAAGACCTAGACGCCTACCTTACGTGGACAATGAAAAAGTCGATAAGCAGGTCAAGGATTGGTTAAAGGAGGGAATAATTCGCCATAGTGTTTCTGAATACTCGTCCCATGTAGTGCTTGTCGCCAAAAAGGATGGCTCAAAAGAACTTTGTGTGATTATAAAAAAATTAATGAAAAGATAATTCGTGACAATTTTCCAATGGCGTTAATCGACGGTGTTTTACTCAAGCTTCAGTTTTCACTACGTTGGACTTGTCTAATGGGTTTTTCACGTGCCAGTACATGACGATTCTCGTAAATATACCTCTTTTGTCACACAGAGTGGACAGTATGAATTTAATTATGTACCATTTGGGACGACTAACTCCCCTCCGGTATTTATGAGGTACATCTATGCTGTTTTCAGACCATTGATAGATGACGGTATTTTGATTTTGTATATGGACGATAATTTTATTCCGTCAAAGGATGTGCAAGAAGGACTTGAAAAATTACAGGTGTTGAGTATCGCAGAGATTTTAGGATTACGCATAAAATGGGAGAAATCGCAAGTGTTACAGCGCAAGGTTAATTTTTTAAGTTACATAATAGAGAATTCAACGATAAGACCATCTCAAGATAAAACTTCGGCAGTTGAAAATTTTCCAATTCCGAGAGACAGGAAACAAGTTAACGCTGTTTGGGCCTAACTTCCTATTTCCGCAGATTTGTTAAGGATTTTGCTGTCGTGGCCAGACCACTGACAAACTTGATGAAAAAGGATGTTTCTTTCAAAATGGGTGAAGATGGGGGTTTATGTTTATGGGTGGTTTATTTATCCTGTTCTCCTGTTTTAAAGTTGCTTAATCAGAAGGGCAGAACAGAAGTTCACTGCGATGCAAGTATGTATGGGTATGGAGCCATACTTTTGCAAATGGACTCAGAGGATCCATGTTTCCACCCGATAGAATATATGAGTCGTAAGACAACCCCAGCTGAAGAAAAATACCCTTCATACGAGCTTGAAGTACTCGCTATAGTGAGGCTCTAAAGAAGTGGAGAGTGTATTTGCTTGGGAGAAAGATAAAAATTATTACTGACTGTAATGCTTTTGCATTAACGATGAGGAAACAAGATGTTCCAGTGAAGGTATCTCGTTGGGCCATATTTCTTCAGGACTTCGATTATGAAATTGAGCATCGTTCAGGGACAAAGATGAAGCACGTCGATGCATTGAGTAGAGTGCATTATTTGTTGTTGGAAGATTCACTGAGACATCGAATAAAGCAGGCTCTACGTCAGGATATTTGGATATCAGCAATTTGTAAGGTGCTAGAGTCGGGTTCTTACGAAGACTTTTATTTGAAGTATGACATTTTGCACAAGGATCCAGTTAAAAAGTTGATCGTAATACCATCTGGGATGGAAAGCGAAATCATAATGATTGCTCATCGTCAGGGTCATTTTGGTGTCAAAAGAACTATCGATTTAGTGCAGCGCGAATACTTTATTCCAGATTTGTTAGGGAAAGTGGATAGGATTGTTAAGTCGTGTGTGGAGTGCATTGTGAGCGACGCAAAATTTGGAAAGAAAGAACGGTATGTGAATGTAATTGACAAATCTGATGAGCCTTTGCAAACGTATCATATTGACCATATTGGACCGATGGAGTTGACCAAGAAACAGTATAACCACGTCCTAGTAGTTGTCGACGGTTTTTCTAAATTTGTCTGGCTTTATCCAACAAAGAGTACAGGCGCTGGTGATGTGGTTGATAGGTTGCAGAAACAAGGCGAAGTTTTTGGAAACCCGAAGCGTTTGATCACAGATAGAGGCACTGCATTTACTGCTAATGTTTTCGAGGAATATTGTAAGGAACAGGATATCCAACATTTGCTGATAGCGACAGGAGTGCCGCGTGGTAATGGACAGGTAGAGCGAATTAATAAGGTCGTTACTACTATGTTAACCAAGCTTTGCGCAGAAGATCCGAAAGCCTGGTACAAGCATGTTGGTAGGGTACAATTGTTTATAAACTCCACTCCTCCGAGAAGTAACAAGATATCCTCATTTAAGATTTTGACAGGCATAAAAATGAGGACAAAGTATGACAGTGACTTGAAAAAAGCTTGTAGAGGAAGAGTATATTTTAGAGCTGCAGCAGGAGAAAGAAGAAATTCGCAAGATAGCCAAAGATAACATAGTGCAGATACAAAATGAAAATTGCAAGTCGTTCAACAAGTCCCGGAAGCTAGACAAAGAGTACCAAGTTAATGATATTAAGCGTACCCAATTTGGAGACGGATTGAAACTAAAGGGAAGATTCTTGGGTCCTTATATTGTGACACGTAAACTAAGACATGGACGGTACATTGTTGAGAAAGTGGGTGATGGGGAAGGGCCTTTGAAGACCAATACGGTGGCAGAGTATATGAAGATGTGGTCTCAATCATTCGGGTCGAATGATGAGTCAGGACGGCCGAATGTAGGGTTGGCAGCCCTTTAATGAGTATCGATCTATCGCTAGGGATAGTCAAGGGTATGAGAGGAAGATATATCGATAGGAGAGTAAGAGTTCGACTGCAGGAGCGAGTAGAAGTGCGTAGAGAACTAAGAAAATGAAACTTATTTGTATCCACTTGAAATTAAAATAAATACAATACAACGACGTGTGGCGTATATTTTATGGAGTTTCTGGAGCGGATTCTTACTCACTTGTAGGGAGCTCACCAAGGATCCCTACATATATATACAAGGTGACCTGGCAAACGTTGTTTTGCCATGTATATTATTTCTATGAAACATTTTTTTCAGTTCAATAAAAATAACTATCTACTATAAGTATGCGGGGATTTACTTATCACTAATAAGATTACTGTAAATGCGTGTGTTGTAGGAAGCTGGGTTGCATACGGTACATAAACCTTCTATAGTTTGGTCGTCGCAACTAGAACTTGAACCAGTTGGATTGCGGAGTGGGTATCCTACGGTGCGCAAAGGAGGATCTAAAGACACGGCGACAGCCTCTGATGATTGCGATGGAAGATGAGTGACAGGCAGTTGTGGTACTGTTTCTGATATTGACTTTATTGATAAAATTTATTCTTATTTATAGGTAACAAAAGGTGAGGTAACAAAAGTGCTGAGTCTGTAAAAATATATGTTTGTGTATTATGAATAAGTTTATTGTCTGGTGGGCAATTGCGACATTTTGATGGTCAGCAATTGCACCGCTGACTTCGCCCTCTGCGGAGAGAGTGCATTGTCAGCAGAACTCACTGCAGTGGCTAGTGTTTTGTCGTGAGATGTTATATTACATCTAAATTGAAAGCTGTCACGGGTATTGCGAAAAATTACTCATGCATATTTCTGCAACTGAGCAATTACTTAACAATAAAGATTAATCTCTCAGCGCAATAGAATGTACAATATTCTTGGTTAGTCCGTCTTTAGCCAACACAAACAAACTGGATAGTTTTCTCACGCGAGAACATGCCATATATAGTTGTCCATGGGAAAAGCATGGTGTTTCCAAATCTAAGCCACATACAGACAATTTCTGGCCTTGTGACTTATTGATCATCATAGCGAATGCCAATCTAATTGGGAATTGATTGCGTTTGAATTCAATTGATACATCTGTATTAATCATAGGGATTCGTGGCAGCAACACATTTTCGCCTTGAAACTTTCCAATCAAAATGATGGCTTCAATAAAGTTTCTCATTAGTTTTTTAATGACTAATCGTGTGCCATTACACAGCTGTGGTGGGTTCAAGTTACGAAGCAGAATGATCGGAGATCCAACCTTCAATTGTAAATGGTGTGGTGGCATGCCTGGCAAATCAAATGAATTTAAAAACTCAATTGGATAATTCACAGTTTCGTTGGTATCGCAAACTGCATCAATAGATTTTTATGAGACCAAGTCCCCAGGCAACAACTGTTGTATCTATAAATTAACTTCATTGACGTCCACATTTTTGTCTGCCAAAATCGCTCTTTCTGCCAGCCAATTATGATTTTCATATTGTGTGTGTACATCGGGAATAGATATAGTACAGCTGTACTTTGTAATGTGCCAGAAATTCATATCCTTAGAGGTGTGAGATTGTATGTACGGATGGAGGTTGTACATACATTTTCTTGACGGTCAGACACCAATAGTATAGCAGGATTTCGGAACGTGTACCTCAAGCTATGCTCTAACTAGCTCGCCGGAATGTCGTGGGATCTTTCCTACTCTCCTATCTGCTATACGAACACATTCACAAAGATGTTTTATGTACACTTGATTTAATGTTCAAAAGGAACTCTATAAAAGAAATAAAAAAAAAGAATGGGAATTTTAACTAACTGGTTAACCGACTACCGACAAATAGTCAGGCTATATTCTAGCTTTTTTCGATATGTCGGATCAATCTTTCTGCCTCGCCGGTAACGGTGGTTTTAAGATACCACATCTTTTTCACCGTAGGCATGTTAGTTTCATGAACCATACATGAGAACAGGTCAAAGAATTGGGTCCATTTTAATAGATCCCCATCAAACTTCGGAATGCTGATGCGTGGAAGATGCACGTTGTCCGTGTTTGGTGTGGCTGATCTTGCCAATGGTCTTTGTACCTTACTTTCCAGTGTTAGGTAGGCTTCTATGTCATATCCTCCTTCCACTGGGTCCTCCGTATTCCTCATGAATGGGGAAGTGGACTTCTTGTGCTTGAGTCCATAGTGATTTTATCAAACCACTTGATGTGCGTCCTTCCGCCTCTGAAAGTTGTTTCAGATTGCGTTTAACGGACTCTACTTTGGCTTTTTGTCGGTGACATAGTGAAAGCAATTTGCTGTAATCCTTCCGGGACTGCTGGATCAGATCGCTTTCTTTAGGACCTACTGGAGGTTCCTCATGATTTTCTTTAGAGACGATTTGACGTTCCCCACGAACGCTAGATGCCTGCGATAGTTTGTCAATGCATTCGGTAAAAATCGTAAGGTATTGCTTACATGTTGTACGTACATATTCATCCGTTTTGTCTGTATCGTGAAGTTTGAAGTCGTTTTTGTTAAAACAATTCCACGCATTTTCGAGTGCCGATATTTTGGCTTGAAAGTAAGAGGCCGTTTGCTTTCTGTCTTGGGAATCATTTTTAAAGTTCCGAATGCACCTCGGTATTTCCTCACCAATATCTTGCTGCACATCCATTGCCACTGTAGCGGCAGCATCTGCCTCCAATTGTGTATCCATTCTATCTGTTTGTACTTATTACTTTTTGACCCGTTGGGAGTGTTTTATTTGCTTTGCAGCTGGATACGCTCCGAATCGCAACCGTTGTTGGTCAGAAAAGTAATAGTACAGGTGACGTATTGGATGAAGGGATTTGTGCTGTTTCTAATCTATGGAACGCACGAACAACGACAAAAATTGATTGCCTCGGTGGTAATCGAATTCTGTAGCTGCTTTTCTGTTGGCTGATAACCTGAATATGTCAGATTTACCAAAGTGATACTTATTGGTAGGAGATGCTACCGTAAGTGTATGGCCTGGTGCCAAATTTTGTTGAAGATGTCCTGTTGACTGCTTCAATCTGATGTCAAGATCGAATCCTTTCAATGTAGTTTGTCTGACAGCTTGAAAGGATGACCAAGGTCGGGGTCACCAAATGTAAATGCGTGTGTTGTAGGAAACTGGGTTGCATACGTTACATAAGCCGTCCACAGTTTGGTCGTCGCAACTAGAACTTGAACAAGTTGGACTGCGGAGTGGGTATCCTACGGTGCGCAAAAGAGGGTCTGAAGACACGGCGACAGCCTCTGATGATTGCGATGGAAGATGAGTGACAGGCAGTTGTGGTACTGTTTCTGATACTGACTTTATTGATAAAATTGATTCTTATTTATAGGTAACAAAAGGTGAGGTAACAAAAGTGCTGAGTCTGTAAAAATATATGTTTGTGTATTATGAATAAGTTTATTGTCTGGTGGGCAATTGCGACATTTTGATGGTCAGCAATTGCACCGCTGACTTTGCCCTCTGCGGAGAGAGTGCATTGTCAGCAGAACTCACTGCAGTGGCTAGTGTTTTGTCGTGAGATGTTATATTACATCTTAAATTGAAAGCTGTCACGGGTATTGCGAAATATTACTTATCCATATTTCTGCAACTGAACATTCTCCCGGCCGTTGAACTGGTGTTCAACCATCATCCAAGTCTACGGCAAATCGGCGTGAAAGGGGAATAGGGGGTGATGGCTGGGTCGTGATTTGATGGCCTTGGTTTCCATAGTTGATACTTCTTCCGGAAAATGTAGGCAATGATCAATAGAATTGATTTTGCTAGGGTTGCATAGGCAGCGAGTTGATGGTGCTGCACGGTGGTGAGATGGTATGGCAGCTCGTGATGATTGATGGCTGATAGTTGCTGGCGTAGATCATCAAGTTCTTGAAGATAGTCTGATGTCTGGTTCTTTAGTTGCCACATTGGTGGCGAGGGTGATGTCTCCGGTGGGCTTACGTCACCAAACCGAGTGTAGGTCGATTTAACTTCGCTGATTGTGGTGCTTAAGGTGCTGATACTTACTTCAGTATTGCGAGCAGTGCATCCAGGAGACAGGGAGAGTAGGCCAGTTCCTTCCAGTGTCGACGGAACTCCGTTGCATACTGCTTGAATTTTAGTTGTAGTATGCGTTGATCCATTTATTTGGATGCTGAGTTTTTAGCCGCACCATGTCAGCCTTTGTGTGTGTTACCTGACATAGTGTAGCTGTTTTATTGTTAAACAGTTGAAACTCACAGCGATTATCAACATTGAAGATCGTCTGATGGTCAAAACAGATGAACTCCTCGTTGTGTACTTTAAGACAACGTCGGAATTCCTCTTGGGTAGTGCCCATGAACTGGTCTCGGTGGATGTTCACAGTTACTATGGTGGTTCTGAGGTCGAACAGACTCCATCTTGTTGAATCACAGAACGGAATTGGAATGATGCTGAAGACTTCAAGCTGAACTGGTGAGACCAGAGGTAGCGTCACCGTGAAGATGACGTGTGTTGCAGTTAGGGTTCCTTCGGCTCGCATGATTCTGTATAGTTGAATCACCTCCTTCGTGGTGACCGGCAGCATTTGATCTTGTGGCAAATGATCCCGTATCTGGTCTAGTTGGTCTCTTAGTTGCTCGGGAGACACCAGCGTGGGGCTTATTCTCCGATGATGAATACCGATTCGGACATCAGATATGTCGGACTGCATTCGTTGGAGAGTTTTTGTGAGCAGGGTTATTTGTGCTAATAGTCCTAAATACGCTTGAGTCAGATGATCGCTGTGATATAACTCTCTTTCTCGGTTGATAGTAGTCAATTGCTGTTCCAAAACTTTTAGGCGATTATACGTAGATACTTTGTCTTTTTTGACTACGTTTATTGTAGCGGCGACAATTGATGTTTGATTTTGGAGCAGATGTAGTAGAAAGTCTTCGTTGGTTTTCACCTTTTCAATTACTTGAGTCATCTCCTCAGCGATTTTGAGTCGAGAACGCCAAAAAGACTGCTTGCTACATTTCATATGATATCCAGCGGTGATCTGCGTTTTCGAGAGTTTTTCATTAAAACGCTTTCTGTTTGTAGCTCGTTATGCACATGTTGAAAATGTTTAACTATGGAATTGCATGCCGGAACATTTTTTAGTTCGGGGCACTTGTATCGTAACTCTGACATTACAGCAGACATTAGTTGCACATCCTTCCAATATGGGTCCAAGTCATAGTATACAATCATGGTCCACTCAGAAGTTGCTATTCTTGATGTTCCAAGTTTTTTATAGAATATTCCAGGTTTGTTTTGCGAATTGTGTCACATTTATTGACTGTGACAATGCTAATGGAATCATGAGCAACAGCACTAATAATGTTGATGTTAATGTAGGTAACAATATCCTTGTTCGCTGTGTGGGTGGCTTATCAGTCTCCGTGGTGTCATTGATTACATTGTTGGACCGTTTGATTGCCACTTCTTCTGGAAATAGCGGCGCTAGACGAGTGATCGGGCGCATGCATACGCCAGGTGCTGTCTTAACGTCAACCACTCGTACTTGGTTGTCCTGTCCAGGATATGTCTTAATGATGCGACCCATTGGCCATTTCATTGCTGGAAGGTTGTCTTCCTTCACCAAGACTAGTAATCCTTCAGGTACGTTTGGTGAAGCGGTCTTCCACTTATGCCGAGCTTGCAATTCTTGGAGGTATTCCGTAGACCATTGTTTCCAGAATGAGTGCTTTAGGAGCGATACCAATTCCCAGCGCTTTACCAGCGTTTTTCCTTGATGATCAATATTGACGTCAGGTGGCGTTGTCAATGGTTCAGCAAACAAGAAGTGTCCTGGGGTGAGCGCTGTTGTATCAGTGGGATCATTTGACATTGGAGCAATGGGTCGAAAATTGAGAATCGCTTCAATTTCGATTATCACTGTGTTCAGTTCTTCAAATGTCGAAGAAGCTGTGTTGGTGGTTGTTATCAGCAGCTTTTTTGCTGATTTTACCGCCGCTTCCCAGAGGCCGCCAAACGATGGAGCCCTGGAAGGAATGAATTTAAATTCCACTTGTTTTTTGTTGCAATGATTCGTGATCAGAGCACTTGCCTTTGAGCTGAATATAGATTCTTCTAATTCTTTGAGCTGGTTGTTTGCACCCACAAAGTTCGTTGCATTGTCGCAATGAATAGTTTGGCACTTCCACGTCTGCTTAAGAATCGACGCAGGGCTGCCAAGAATGCAGTTGTGGTCAGGTCGCTTACCAGCTCCAGGTGCACTGCCTTTGTGGAAAAGCAGCAGAACACGGCGATGTATGCCTTATCTGGTCTTTTGCCTCGGATCTTATGGTGGATCGAAATTGGTCGAAACAGAAGCGTAACATATATGCTACAATGCGTTGTAGTTTGTGAAACGAGTTGCTATGTCTGCATGTATATAGTTCGTCCCCAAGTGCGCTAGGTGTGATTGGCAAGCTTACATGCTTAGCCTTTCTCTCGTTGCTGGGTTCTATGGTGGGTGCCTTCGTCCATTTGTCTCGAGATCCGTGCAGGAATAATGGTCCATATAACCACAGATTGTGATCTGCCAGTCTGCTTGCTGCGATCCCTCTCGACAGGACATCGGCTGCGTTGTTGGCCGATGACACATGACGCCATTGTGACTGGTTTGTTAACGCCTGGATTTTGGCTATTCGATTTGCCACAAAGGTGTGGTATGTTGATGACGATGCGTTTATCCAGGATAACACAACGGTGGAATCACTCCAAAAGCATCCTGAAACCGTGTTAATGTCCATGTGCAGATCCTGTCGGACTCGGCTTGTGAGCTCGGCTCCAAGGACTGCAGCACACAGTTCTAACCGTGGTAGTGATTGTTTGGCTATCGGCACCACACGTGATTTCGAACAGAGCAGTCTTACTGACACTTGGTTATTTTTGTATGTAGCGCGTACGTATACTGCTGCGCCATATGCTCGTTCTGATGTATCTACAAACGTGTGGAGTTCTTGGGTAACTGGAACTTTACCATCATAGATATGCCGGGGAATTTGCATCTTGTTCAATGATTGTAGGTCTTCCCGGTATTCCTCCCATTCGTTTTGGAGTTGTTATGGTAATTCGTCATCCTAATCCAGTTTGAGCTCCCAAAGTTGTTGCATGAAGATTTTTGCTTTTACTACCACCGGTGCAAAGAGTCCTAGTGGGTCAAAGATTTGGGCCAGTTCGGAACATACCACCCGTTTGGTGATACGAGTAGCCTGGCTTTTCTGTGTTCGTCCACTCAATTTATCCTTTTTTGCCATCCAGACCCAGAGTTTTCACGCTGTAGTGCTCTAGTGTCTTTCCTAGTTTGACATCGCTTACAATATCCTCTTTGAGGATTCCTTGGAGATGTTGCTCATTGTTAGAGCACCACTTGCGCAATTTGAATCCGAAAGGTAGCAATATCTTTTTTAGTTCTTGTCGAACATGGATTGCCTTTGGAATAGTGTTTGCTCCAGTTAGACTGTCGTCAACGTAGAAATCGGTTTTTAATGTTGATGATCCTACTGGTAGTCTGTCTTTATATTGTGTTGCCAAGTGATTTCGTTCCTAGGAAAGGGGCAGCTGTTGTCCCATATGTGACTGTTTTCAGGCGATAGTACCTGATATCTTCGGAAGGGTTGTTTCTCCAGACTATCATCTGATGGAATTGATCCTCCGGGCTCATCCACACTTGTCGGTACATCTTTTCTATGTCCGCTGTGAATACGTACTTATGAGTTCGAAATCGTAGCAGAATGGACATAAGTTCACTCTGAACTGTGGGTCCAGCATGCAGAATGTCGTTCAAAGATTTCCCGATTGCTGACTTACATGAGGCATCGAATACTACCCTAAGCTTTGTTGTGGTGCTCTTAGGTTTGAGTACACAGTGATGTGGAATGAAGTAGTGTTTTTTAGGAACCTTTGATGCTGGCACATTTTTCATATGTCCTAGTCCTTCATACTCTTCCATGAAGTCCACATAGCTCTTCCAAGTTTCTGTTGAGATGCGGCGCTCCAACGCTAGGAATCTTTTTGTTGCAGTTTCCAAAGACTCCCCCAGGGCTGAAGGGTGTTCAGAAAATGAGAGTTTTACAATAAACCGGCCATCCGAAGCTGTCTGAAGGTTTTCTATAAAATGGGCTTCGCACTGTGCTTCTACTGGAGTGCGTGGTTTTTCTTCCGTCTCTAGATTGTCCAGGGTCCAGAATCTTTCCATGAGCTCGTTGACTCCCGTTGCACAAATGGGTGATGAACTGTGGGCAGACTTGATTTTTCCTGCCACAATCCATCCCAGTTTTGTGTTTTGTAGCAACGAGCCTCCTATCCTTAGCTGCTGTTGATCAACGAATAGTAATGCTGCTGTTGATCTGGTAGCAGCAACGAATAGTAATGCTCAGCTCCGATTAGCATGTCGATTTTGCCTGGCTTATGGAAGTTTGGATCTGAGAGTGAGAGCTTGCTTGGTACATTTAAGCTCTCTGAATCGAGTGCCTGAGCTGGTTGATCAGCTATTATCTGTGGTAATACGAAAGCTTCAATTCTTTGCGTAAAACCATTGTGAAGGGATTTCATGAGCACATTTACTCGTGCTCTGCTGGTCTTTGATTGACCTCCAATTCCTTCGATCCGTAATATTGTGTTTTTTAGTTTGAGTGCCAACATTGATGCCATTCGTTCAGAGATCAAGTTTATCTGTGAAAATGAATCTAGCAGTGCTCTAAAATTAGCAACCTGCCCGTTGTTGGCTTCTACTGCCACCTTTGCTGTGGCCAGTAGATTGTAACTATTGTTACTTGCTGCACCAACCGTCGGTGCTCTTGATTCGATAGCTGCGCCCGATGCTGTTTCCAGATGTAGCATCTGTAGTGGCCAGTTGTGCCTCTGAAACTCCAGCGAACAGCTTGGGAAGTATTGCCCTCGCGTTCAACATTAACTCTTCTTTTTTAAAACAAGATAAGAGATTGATTATAAGAGAGAAGTAGTCAAAGCTTTCACTGAAGAGCTTAAGATCTAATTGAGAGAAGCAGCGTGGTTCTGTGGGAGTTATGTTTTAAAGCTTTACTAGAAATCATACGATTACTTCGTTAGTCGTGGAAGCTATGTGTAAGCTTTGCTTAGTATCGTATGATTTCCCCGTTGGTTGTGGAAGGTAAAGTTCCGATCGCAAGGGCTAATGCTAGTGATAGAACTTCTAGATGGATCATTGCTATAGTGAAGCTGTACGAACTCGGAGTTGTTTTTCTATGCAAATTTATATATATATATACCCAGTGAATTTGAAAACGTTGTGCAATCAAACACGTGCCAATTAAATTGAAGTTCTGGTGGATTGTATTATTCGGTTTGGTTTAAAGAAGACAAGAGGTATTTGAATCTTACAATAGTGAAACAGTTTTAACAGTCTCGTATCCTAGGACTGGAAATCTTACTACGTTCGATATCGGAAAAAGAAGAACCAATTGACCCCTCCAATAACGAGGTCGTCAAAGTCCATCGATTTCTTAGTAGATCTGGGAAAGACCTCGGATTTCCCAGGGATCAGCATCTACATAAACCAACGATAACTACAACCAAATAAACCAGCAAAAGCCGTCCGAAGATGTACTAGAGTGAAACCCAAAGTTATGTGGATGCATAATTAAACTGAAGTACATCTTGGAGGAAGACGACAAGAATGGTTTTCTTCCCGCTTATGAGTTAAGCGCGCGGCTAAAGCTTTCGCATGTAGTTTCTTCGTTGTGTGTGTGGAGTGGTTTTCGAACTGTGAAAATAAAACATTATTCTGCTGCGATCCACACTGCCGTTTAACAGTCGCCGTATGAAAATGTACCAAAGTATCAATTTTGAGTCTCTTCATGAGATTTTCCATTTTTTTGGTTTTATTAAAGATTAAATTCCGTACTAGCTATTCATCTTAGTTCTGTATTGTATAGATGTAAAGAGAAAAACAAACAATGTATATAATTTCCCATAATTAAAAATCAGCGCAAGTGAAAGCAACATATTTTTAAGATCAGCCGTTAAGTTGCAAATCGTCGTCGAACTGGTATGGAAATGATAAAATAAAGACATGTATATTCATAATTTTTCTCCTTCCCTCAGAATATGTTTCCACGTCGCCCCTTGAGCTCAACGGACACGCCGGATAATTCATATAAAGTATGAGTGAGTTACGAGCTTCCTTAAACGGAGATCTCGAGTATTTTCAAAGTATATATACGTCTTGTAAAACTTCTATTGCGGTATGTTAAACCACCATATACATACGTGCCATAATTAAAAGCAGATCGGCTAGTAATTTTTCTTTCACGTTTACGTTTGCCTTCTTGCTATACTTTTATCATATTTTTCTATTCTTTCCAATTTAATTTCTTTTACGCCACATTCTCTACACATAAGTCCTATATACATATATATATACAACTAGATATAAATTGCTATTATTTCCTCTTTCTTTACTTAATTATTTTGTACTAAGTTTATACATATCCGAAAATCATGAAGTCCAAACCCGTAAACTTTGAATTATTAAATAATAATTAGTAGATAATAATGGAACATTAAACTTTTTGTGTTTGTCCTGAGTAGATGCTGAGGAAGTCCGATGATCAAATAGAGATACGCTTGATTAGGGTTATGCTGTCGATTAAACGGCATGCTAAAGGTAGTGAGGGTAGAGAAGGGGTCAAAGTCATCTGAGTTCCCCAAGAGTGACGGAATATAGCCTGACTATTTGTCGGTAGTCGGTTAACCAGTTAGTTAAAATTCCCATTCTTTTCTTTTTGATTTCTTTTATAGAGTTCCTTTTGAACATTAAATCAAGTGTACCTAAAACATCTTTGCGAATGTGTTCGTATAGCAGATAGGAGAGTAGGAAAGATCCCACGACATTCCGGCGAGCTAGTTAGAGCATAGCTAGAGGTACACGTTCCGAAATCCTGCTATACTATTGGTGTCTGACCGTCAAAAAAATGTATGTACAACTTCCATCCGTACATACAATCTCACACCTCTAAGGATATGAATTTCTGGCAGATTACATAGATTGGCGCCCAACGTGGGGCCAGAGTACTAGTTACTACTGGTTAAAACCCCCAAAAACTTAGCTCGTTGCAATTTTAAATTCCACATTAAAATTAATAAGTCCAGTCCAACTACTGTAACGGAGGATATTGATGGAATTTTGGGTTTAAGATTCTGAGTTTCGGAATACCTAACCAAATAGAATCCGCCAGGTAGCAAGGGATGGAAACTGGTATTTTTTGTTAAGGTTACCAGTATTAATTTGCGAACATACGACAGCTATTCACAAAGGCGGATAGGTCGGCCAAATTATAATAGGATAACCCCAAAAGAGTTTATGAAGGAAGAGTATCGATGGCTTTCGGAAGTCTAATTTTCTAGATATAGATTTGGAAATTAGCCATTGCCAAAGTTACTGACCACATAAACATACCATAGACCAATTTAGATTTCATTACGGAGTCATGCCCGAAAAGGACAAATATTGGATATTTAGGAAAAATTTTTAGAATTTATTGAAGCTTTGGTCCTATAATTAGGGATTTCCACATTTAGTGATCAGAACTCGTATTACTGGGTTACCTTTAACATGTCACCAGTACAACGTACCCCAGGGGCAAGGTGTCGGGTGACGTGGACGCCCAGATCTGTGGTATATGTCAAGAAGCCGTAAGAAGAAATCAACTAATATGTACTGCGTCTTGTGGTCACCGGTATCATGATACTTGCATGAAAGAATTCGTGAAAAATAACAGAAATTGCCGCGTATGTAGGGCGGAGTTGAATCCGGAGGAACTTTCGTTTGATGAGAATACTCTAGCAGCCGAATTACCACCCGACATGGGTTCGGGTATAGGGCCGTTAGAAGGGGGATCCAATCCGGAGTCAAACGCTTCAGAGAGAGGACATCAAAAGTCAAGAGGGGCTAGGCCTAAACAGGGACGGGGAACTACATCGCGCAGAGGGATGCATACTAGGTTGCAGTCTCAATAATTTCGGGATAATTCTTTGGGCAGTATCAGCCATAGGTCGGGCGAAGGAGATATGCCGGAAAGAACCATTGAGGTTATACAAGCCCTGATAAAAGGTCAGCAGAAAGATATGATGGTGGAGCTAAGTTCATTCGTTAAGAATTTGATCGAAGAAAATCTACGCGGACAATTAGGTAGGATGACTATAGCTTCAGATAGCACGCCTGTGCAAGCGACAAGGCAAAATCACGAGCCTAATATATCAGGAAACTCGTTGTCTTCAGAAAACGGAAGGGAAATGGGATTACCACATCCAAATGTCTCTAACAGGGCAATAGCTCCTGGGAAGGCCGCTAATATCTTAGCCAGTTGGCGACTAAAGTTTGACGGATCCAAAGACGCTATGCACGTCGACGAATTCCTGTACAGGGTTCGTTCACTTACATCCTCCACTTTAAATAACGATTACGAATTACTCTGTGACAATATGCATCTGCTTTTCTCGTCTAAAGCCAGCGATTGGTTTTGGAACTTCCATAGGAAGAACCCACAGTTTTCTTGGCAAGCTTTTTCTGCCTCGTTTCGACAACGATTCGATGATGCTAAGGATGATTTCGACTTGTGGGAGTTGATAAGAAAACGCCGTCAGAGAGAGGGTGAATCGTTTGACGATTACCAGACGGCCGTCGAAGAATTAGTGTCCAGGCTCTCACACGAGGTTAGCGAAAATAAGTTAGTAGACATTTTAAAACGTAACGCAAAAACGGCCCTCAGATATGAACTCTTGCATCTCAAAATCAGCGATCGAACTGGTCTAAGAGAAGAAGTTCGTAAGCATGAAAACTTCTGTAAAGACAACCATAACCCTTTTCCACGAGGTAAATTCGGCAAACCGAATGTAGCGGAAATACTTACGGACAATGAAGATATAGAGGAAGAAGACGTTTCGCAGATTTATCGTAAGAAACTAGAATGCTGCAACTGCGACCAGGAAAGGCATCGTTTTGATGATTGTTTAGGAGAAAGGCGAATTTTCTGCTATGGTTGTGGTGCTAAGGATATTTATAAACCTCGATGCGTCAAATGTAACTCAGCGAAAACTTAAAACGGGATGTACCGACCGGAGCCCAGTCAGTACATCCGACCAACAACAGCAACTAAACGAAAGTAAACCAACTACCTTAATAGGGCTTTCCAAAGGGGTAGTTGACGTAAAACCGGATATGATACAACACAATATTTGTACAGGTATAGAGGTAGCGACTCAAACGATGGAGAGAAAAGAAACAGATTCAGAAAATGTGAATGCGTTATTTAAATTGATAGTTAAGCCCAAACGATCGACGGTCCGGAGACGAGCGTTCTGGAAAAAGGTCCAATCTGTTCGAAAACGTTTAGTCTCAGAAGTTATTCTGAGTTCAGATAACCGATTGTACACGGAGATAATGATCGAAGGGCAAACCTATAAGGCTTTGCTAGATTCAGGAGCAACCATTAGTTGTTTGGGTGGGAGAGCAGCAACCTTTTTAGCACATCACCCACAATCTCAGAAGTGTTTGGGAACCATACGCACTGCCAGCAACGAAGCTTGTACCGTAGTGTCCAAATTGGTGTTTCCGATTGAATTCCGTAAAATAGTTAAGGAAGTAGAGTTCTTTATCATCCCAGATTTAAAACAAGATGTATATTTAGGAGTTGACTTTTGGAAAGATTTCGGTCTTCTATCCCAATTATTGACCCGAGAAGGAACTGTGAGCTGTTTGGAGAATAGAGACGACACGGTTACGAAGGAAACGCCTAAAATGCATTCCCTAAATGAAGAACAAAGGAACCAATTAGAGGCGGTAATAAGAACCTTCCCGTCATATGAATGCGACGGACTAGGTCGTACACACCTAATACAACATTCTATGGTAATCAATGCCGAAGTACCCGTCAAACAACGGCATTGGCCCATTTCACCCGCTAAAGAGAAAGTGATGTTCGAAGAAGTAGAGAAGATGATTAAGCTGGGCGTGATAGAACCTTCAAATAGTCCATGGAGTAGCAATTGCGTCCTAGTAAAGAAAGGGAACAAGAATAGGTTATGCCTTGATTCTCGAGAGATCAACAAATATACCCGAAAAGATGCATACCCCCTTCCCCATATAGATGGGATACTCAGTCGATTGCCACCTGCCAAATACATAACGGGACTCGATATGAAGCATGCTTATTGGCTAATTCCCCTAGAGGAGTCTTCACGCCAATACACCGCGTTTACCATACCTAACCGACCGCTGTATCAATACAAAGTTATGCCTTTTGGTCTAACCAATGCCTCACAAACCCTCTGTCGTTTAATGGATAAGGTAATACCTGCTAACTTGCGTACGAGAATGTTTGTTTACCTCGATGACTTACTAATTTTATCAGACGATTTCGAATCCCATTTAATGTTACTGAGAGAAGTTGCAGTACACTTACGAAAGGCTAATCTTACGATAAACATTGCCAAGTCGCACTTTTGCATGCGTGAGATTAAGTATCTGGGGTTCATCATTGGATACGGACAGGTAAAGACGGATCCGAGTAAAATTGAAGCTATTAAAGAATTCCCCGTTCCCAAGACGGTGAAACAATTGCGGCGATTCCTTGGTCTTGCTGGGTGGTACCGTCGTTTCGTCGACAATTATGCAACGGTAAGTTGCGCCCTCACTGAACTATTAAAGAAACCGAAAGCGTATGCGTGGAACCCTTTTGCCAATCAGGCATTCGAAAAACCTTAAACAGTGCTTGACGTCAGCTCCCATTTTGTCTACTCCTGATTTCTCAAAACCCTTTTTGCTGTTATGTGATGCTAGTACTGTAGGAATTGGTTGTGTGTTAGCTCAGAAAAACGAAGAAGGAGAAGAATTACCCGTAGCATTCATGTCCGAGAAGCTATCTAAAGCTCAAAAAAACTACTCAGTTACGGAATTAGAATGTTTAGCTGTGATAAAGGGAATTAAGAAGTTTCGTGCTTATGTAGAAGGTCAAGCATTCGAGGTGATAACCGATCATGCCTCATTACAATGGCTTATGCGTCAGAAGGAGTTGTCGGGTAGATTAGCTCGATGGGCCATAAAACTACAGGGATTCTCTTTTGAAATAACGCACCGGAAGGGTTCACTAAACGTGGTAGCGGACGCCCTATCGCGTAAAGATGAAATTACTGTTTCTGAAATGGAAGAGCAAGGTCCGATAGTTGATCTATCTGCCGCAGAATTTAAATCACCAGAATATATGACCTTAATTGATAATGTTCGCGCTAAGCAAGACAAATTACCAGACTTGAAGATTCTCAATGATTTTGTCTATAAAAGAATAGAACCTGATCAGGGGAATAATGGTGTAGATAATCTATCTTGGAAATTGTGGATTCCTAGGGAACTCACACAAGGTGTAATCTCGCGGGCCCATGATCCGCCTAATGCCGCTCACAGTGGAGTAGGGAAAACCGTCGAAAAGATTAAAAGATATTTGTTTTGGCCAAAAATGAACAAGCAAATACGTGAGTATGTAACTCATTGTGAAGTGTGTCGTCACACCAAACACCCGAACACCGTGTTGAAACCACCCATGGGAAAACCAATGGTGTCTGATCGTCCGTTTCAAAAGCTTTATATGGATTTGCTGGGTCCATATCCCCGATCCAAGAAAGGGCATATTGGTTTACTTATTATCGTAGATCACTTCACAAAATTTCATTTCCTATGCCCCCTTAGGGTGTTTACTTCCAATCGGGTGTGCGAATACCATGAAAATTATTTTTTCTGTACATTTGGAGTCCCCGAGGTGATATTAACAGATAACGGATCTCAATTCGTTTCTGGAGCCTTTCAGGCTTTTCTAACCCGCTTTGGAATACAACATGTTCGTACGGCGATATATTCACCACAGGCGAATGCCAGTGAGAGACTCAATAGATCGGTGTTAGCAGCTATAAGAGCTTACATAAGCCAGGATCATTCCACTTGGGATATTAAATTACCGGAAATCAGTGCTGCTCTCAGATCCAACATTCACCAAAGCACAGGGTACTCGCCCTATTTTCTAACCTTTGGACAAAATATGATTCTGAATGGCAAAGACTATGAGATACTTCGCCGCTTAAAACTCTTATCGGAGGATAGCCGCATTAGTTATCCGGAAGCACTACAAATCATTCGCGAATTGGCAAAGAAAAAGGTGAAAGAGTCACATGAACAAAATTCTAGGAGATATAATCTACGCTGTCGAAAAGTAGAGTTTAAAGTTGGAGAGCCAGTGCTTGCCCGCAATTTCTGCCAAAGCAATGCTATTAAAAAATTCAATGCAAAGTTATCGCCGGTTTTTAATTCAGCCGTGGTATCTAGACGAGTTGGCTCATCCTATTATCAACTGAAGAACGAACAGGGTAAAAACTTAGGAATATTTCACCTCAAAGATATACAAGTTCAACCCTAGGTAACTGTCCTTCTTCTGTTTAGGCCTCGCCAGTTAAAACTAGCGCGTCCTCAACTGTGGTGTAGTGGCCAGTTGTGCCTCTAAAACTCCAGCGAACAGCTTGGGAAGTATTCAACATTAACTCTTCTTTTTTAAAACAAGATAAGAGATTGATTATAAGAGAGAAGTAGTCAAAGCTTTCACTGAAGAGCTTAAGATCTAATTGAGAGAAGCAGCGTGGTTCTGTGGGAGTTATGTTTTAAAGCTTTACTAGAAATCATACGATTACTCCGTTAGTCGTGGAAGCTATGTGTAAGCTTTGCTTAATATCGTATGATTTCCCCGTTGGTTGTGGAAGGTAAAGTTCCGATCGCAAGGGCTAATGCTAGTGATAGAACTTCTAGATGGATCATTGCTATAGTGAAGCTGTACGAACTCGGAGTTGTTTTTCTATGCAAATATATATATAGACCCAGTGAATTTGAAAACGTTGTGCAATCAAACACGTGCCATTTAAATTGAAGTTCTGGTGGATTGTATTATTTGGTTTGGTTTAAAGAAGACAAGAGGTATTTGAATCTTACAATAGTGAAACAGTTTTAACAGTCTCGTATCCTAGGACTGGAAATCTTACTACGTTCGATATCGGAAAAAGAAGAACCAATTGACCCCTCCAATAACGAGGTCGTCAAAGTCCATCGATTTCTTAGTAGATCTGGGAAAGACCTCGGATTTCCCAGGGATCAGCATCTACATAAACCAACGATAACTACAACCAAATAAACCAGCAAAAGCCGTCCGAAGATGTACTAGAGTGAAACCCGAAGTTATGTGGATGCATAATTAAACTGAAGTACATCTTGGAGGAAGACGACAAGAATGGTTTTCTTGCAAATTCGGAGAAACTAATATGCCGTACTCGTCACCCTTGCCGCTTATGAGTTAAGCGCGCGGCTAAAGCTTTCGCATGTAGTTTCTTCGTTGTGTGTGTGGAGTGGTTTTCGAACTGTGAAAATAAAACATTATTCTGCTGCGATCCACACTGCCGTTTAACAGTCGCCGTATGAGAATGTACCAAAGTATCAATTTTGAGTCTCTTCATGAGATTTTCCATTTTTTTGGTTTTATTAAAGATTAAATTCCGTACTAGCTATTCATCTTAGTTCTGTATTGTATAGATGTAAAGAGAAAAACAATCAATGTATATAATTACCCATAATTAAGTGAAATTAACGCAAGTGAAAGCAACATATTTTTAAGATCAGCCGTTAAGTTGCAAATTGTCGTCGAACTGGTATGGAAATGATAAAATCGGTGTTTCATCCGAATTAGAAGTGAAGACATGTATATTCATAATTTTTCTCCTTCCCTCAGAATATGTTTCCACGTCGCCCCTTGAGCTCAACGGACACGCCGGATAATTCATATAAAGTATGAGTGAGTTACGAGCTTCCTTAAACGGAGATCTCGAGTATTTTCAAAGTATATATACGTCTTGTAAAACTTCTATTGCGGTATGTTAAACCACCATATACATACGTGCCATAATTAAAGCAGATCGGCTAGTAATTTTTCTTTCACGTTTGCCTTCTTGCTATACTTTTATCATATTTTTCTATTCTTTCCAATTTAATTTCTTTTACGCCATATTCTCTACACATAAGTCCTATATACATATATATATACAACTAGATATAAATTGCTATTATTTCCTCTTTCTTTATTTAATTACTTTGTACTAAGTTTATACATATCCAGAAAATCATGAAGTCCAAGCCCGTAAATTTTGAATTATTAAATAATAATTAGTAGATAATAATGGAACATTAAACCTTTCGTGTTTGTCCTGAGTAGAGCCTGAGGAAGTCCGATGATCAAATAGAGATACGCTTGATTAGGGTTATGCTGTCGATTAAACGGCATGCTAAAGGTAGGAGGGTAGAGAAGGGGTCAAAGTCATCTGAGTTCCCCAAGAGTGACGGAATATAGCCTGACTATTTGTCGGTAGTCGGTTAACCAGTTAGTTAAAATTCCCATTCTTTTCTTTTTTATTTCTTTTATAGAGTTCCTTTTGAACATTAAATCAAGTGTACCTAAAACATCTTTGCGAATGTGTTCGTATAGCAAATAGGGGAGTAGGAAAGATCCCACGACATTCCGGCGAACTAGTTAGAGCATAGCTAGAGGTACACGTTCCGAAATCCTGCTATACTATTGGTGTCTGACCGTCAAAAAAATGTATGTACAACCTCCATCCGTACATACAATCTCACACCTCTAAGGATATGAATTTCTGGCACATTACACATCGTGTTGTGCTTCTTGTCACACTTGAAGCAGTTTCGACCTGGGCATGCGTTTGTTTTGTGATTGGTTCTAAAATTTAGTCGTTCCGATGGAGATTTTGAGCGAAATTCTTCGCATCCGTAGAGCCAATGGCTTGCAGAATGTGCATAAAGGTGCTCGTGCTCTCCCTGTGTTTGCACATGTCGTGCCTTTTGGCTCTCCAATGATTGCTCATACAAGGCCCCCTATCCCATGTAGATATATTGATGCCCAATCCCTTTAGTGATGCAAGGGATTCTATGGTTGTTATGTACAACTCTTTTAATGACTTGACGTCAACCAGTATTTCCCAAGTGGCTTCATAATTTTCTTCTTTTAGATCGATATGTCGGATCAATCTTTCTGCCTCGCCGGTAACGGTGGTTTTAAGATACCACATCTTTTTCACCGTAGGCATGTTAGTTTCATGAACCATACATGAGAACAGGTCAAAGAATTGGGTCCATTTTAATAGATCCCCATCAAACTTCGGAATGCTGATGCGTGGAAGATGCACGTTGTCCGTGTTTGGTGTGGCTGATTTTGCCAATGGTCTTTGTACCTTACTTTCCAGTGTTAGGTAGGCTTCCATGTCATATCCTCCTTCCACTGGGTCCTCCGTATTCCTCATGAATGGGGAAGTGGACTTCTTGTGCTTGAGTCCATAGTGATTTTATCAAACCACTTGATGTGCGTCCTTCCGCCTCTGAAAGTTGTTTCAGATTGCGTTTAACGGACTCTACTATGGCTTTTTGTCGGTGACATAGTGAAAGCAATTTGCTGTAATCCTTCCGGGACTGCTGGATCAGATCGCTTTCTTTAGGACCTACTGGAGGTTCCTCATGATTTTCTTTAGAGACGATTTGACGTTCCTTACGAACGCTATATGCCTGCGATAGTTTGTCAATGCATTCGGTAAAAATCGTAAGGTATTGCTTACATGTTGTACGTACATATTCATCCGTTTTGTCTGTATCGTGAATTTTCGAGTGCCGATATTTTGGCTTGAAAGTAAGAGGCCGTTTGCTTTCTGTCTTGAGAATCATTTTTAAAGTTCCGAATGCACCTCGATATTTCCTCACCAATAACTTGCTGCACATCCATTGCCACTGTAGCGGCAGCATCTGCCTCCATTTGTGTATCCATTCTATCTGTTTGTACTTATTACTTTTTGACCCGTTGGGAGTGTTTTATTTGCTTTGCAGCTGGATACGCTCCGAATCGCAACCGTTGTTGGTCAGAAAAGTAATAGTACAGGTGACGTATTGGATGAAGGGATTTGTGCTGTTTCCAATCTATGGAACGCACGAACAACGACAAAAATTGATTGCCTCGGTGGTAATCGAATTCTGTAGCTGCTTTTCTGTTGGCTGATAACCTGAATATGTCAGATTTACCAAAGTGATACTTATTGGTAGGAGATGCTACCGTAAGTGTATGGCCTGGTGCCAAATTTTGTTGAAGATGTCCTGTTGACTGCTTCAATCTGATGTCAAGATCGAATCCTTTCAATGTAGTTTGTCTGACAGCTTGAAAGGATGACCAAGGTCGGGGTCACCAAATGTAAATGCGTGTGTTGTAGGAAGCTGGGTTGCATACGGTACATAAGCCGTCCACAGTTTGGTCGTCGCAACTAGAACTTGAACAAGTTGGACTGCGGAGTGGGTATCCTACGGTGCGCAAAAGAGGGTCTGAAGACACGGCGACAGCCTCTGATGATTGCGATGGAAGATGAGTGACAGGCAGTTGTGGTACTGTTTCTGATACTGACTTTATTGATAAAATTGATTCTTATTTATAGGTAACAAAAGGTGAGGTAACAAAAGTGCTGAGTCTGTAAAAATATATGTTTGTGTATTATGAATAAGTTTATTGTCTGGTGGGCAATTGCGACATTTTGATGGTCAGCAATTGCACCGCTGACTTCGCCCTCTGCGGAGAGAGTGCATTGTCAGCAGAACTCACTGCAGTGGCTAGTGTTTTGTCGTGAGATGTTATATTACATCTTAAATTAAAAGCTGTCACGGGTATTGCGAAAAATTACTCATGCATATTTCTGCAACTGAGCAATTACTTAACAATAAAGATTAATCTCTCAGCGCAATAGAGTGTACAATATTCTTGGTTAGTCCGTCTTTAGCCAACACAAACAAACTGGATAGTTTTCTCACGCGAGAACATGCCATATATAGTTGTCCATGGGAAAAGCATGGTGTTTCCAAATCTAAGCCACATACAGACAATGTCTGGCCTTGTGACTTATTGATCATCATAGCGAATGCCAATCTAATTGGGAATTGATTGCGTTTGAATTCAATTGATACATCTGTATTAATCATAGGGATTCGTGGCAGCAACACATTTTCGCCTTGAAACTTTCCAATCAAAATGATGGCTTCAATAAAGTTTCTCATTAGTTTTTTAATGACTAATCGTGTGCCATTACACAGCTGTGGTGGGTTCAAGTTACGAAGCAGAATGATCGGAGATCCAACCTTCAATTGTAAATTGTGTGGTGGCATGCCCGGCAAATCAAATGAATTTAAAAACTCAATTGGATAATTCACAGTTTCGTTGATATCGCAAACTGCATCAATAGATTTTTATGAGACCAAGTCCCCAGGCAACAACTGTTGTATCTATAAAATAACTTCATTGACGTCCACATTTTTGTCTGCCAAAATCGCTCTTTCTGCCAGCCAATTATGATTTTCATATTGTGTGTGTACATCGGGAATAGATATAGTACAGCTGTACTTTGTAATGTGCCAGAAATTCATATCCTTAGAGGTGTGAGATTGTATGTACGGATGGAGGTTGTACATACATTTTCTTGACGGTCAGACACCAATAGTATAGCAGGATTTCGGAACGTGTACCTCTAGCTATGCTCTAACTAGCTCGCCGGAATGTCGTGGGATCTTTCCTACTCTCCTATCTGCTATACGAACACATTCACAAAGATGTTTTAGGTACACTTGATTTAATGTTCAAAAGGAACTCTATAAAAGAAATAAAAAAAAAGAATGGGAATTTTAACTAACTGGTTAACCGACTACCGACAAATAGTCAGGCTATATTCCGTCGCTCTTGGGGAACTCAGACGACTTTGACCCCTTCTCTACCCTCCCTACCTTTAGTATGCCGTTTAATCGACAGCATAACCCTAATCAAGCGTATCTCTATTTGATCATCGGACTTCCTCAGGCTCTACTCAGGACAAACACGAAAGGCTTAATGTTCCATTATTATCTACTAATTATTATTTAATAATTCAAAATTTACGGGTTTGGACTTCATGATTTTCGGGATATGTATAAACTTAGTACAAAATAATTAAGTAAAGAAAGAGGAAATAATAGCAATTTATATCTAGTTGTATACACCTAATTCTGTTTTTACACGGTAGATTGGTTCCTGAAAAAACCGTGTAAAAAAAAACCGTGTAAAAAAAAACCGTGTAAAAAAAGACATTGATCGTATACGCAAAATAACGAAAGAGAAACAAATATTTACATATTCTCTTAATGCTCTTTCTTGTTTTCGTTTGGTTTCTAGCTTTTTTTGAGCTGTGTGTGATTTTATATATTTGTGTTGTTATTTTGAACCGTGTTAAATGGAATAAAATCGTGTAAAAAATGTAAAATTGTTGATTTTCAAACCGTGTTATTTCAAAATCGTGTAAAAAAAGACCGTGTAAAAACAGAATTAGGTGTATATATATGTATATAGGACTTATGTGTAGAGAATAAGGCGTAAAAGAAATTAAATTTGAAAGAATAGAAAAATATGATAAAAGTATAGCAAGAAGGCAAACGTAAACGTGAAAGAAAAATTACTAGCCGATCTGCTTTAATTATGGCACGTATGTATATGGTGGTTTAACATACCGCAATAGAAGTTTTACAAGACGTAAATATACTTTGAAAATACTCGAGATCTCCGTTTAAGGAAGCTCGTAACACACTCATACTTTATACGAATTATCCGGCGTGTCCGTTGAGCTCAAGGGGCGACGTGGAAACATATTCTGAGGGAAGGAGAAAAATTATGAATATACATGTCTTCACTTCTAGTTCGGATGAAACACCGATTTTATCATTTCCATACCAGTTCGACGACGATTTGCAACTTAACGGCTGATCTTAAAAATATGTTGCTTTCACTTGCGTTAATTTCACTTAATTATGGGTAATTATATACATTGTTTGTTTTTCTCTTTACATCCATACAATACAGAACTAAGATGAATAGCTAGTACGGAATTTAATCTTTAATAAAACAAAGAAACTGGAAAATCCCGTGAAGAGAATCAAAACTAATACTTTGGTACATTTTCGTACGACGACTGTTAAACGGCAGTGTGGATCGCAGCAGAATAATGTTTTATTTTCACACTTCGAGAACCACTCCACACACACAACGAAGAAACTACATGCGAAAGCTTTAGCCGCGCGCTTAACTCATAAGCGGGAAGGGTGACGAGTGCGGCATATTAGTTTCTCCGAATTTGCAAGAAAACCATTCTTGTCGTCTTCCTCCAAGATGTACTTCAGTTTAATTATGCATCCACATAACTTCGGGTTTCACTCTAGTATATCTTCAGACGGCTTTTGCTGGTTTATTTGGTTGTAGTTATCGTTGGTTTATGTAGATGCTGAGGAAGTCCGATGATCAAATAGAGATACGCTTGATTAGGGTTATGCTGTCGATTAAACTTCATGCTAAAGGTAGGGAGGGTAGAGAAGGGGTCAAAGTCATCTGAGTTCCCCAAGAGTGACGGAATATAGCCTGACTATTTGTCGGTAGTCGGTTAACCAGTTAGTTAAAATTCCCATTCTTTTTTTTTATTTCTTTTATAGAGTTCCTTTTGAACATTAAATCAAGTGTACCTAAAACATCTTTGCGAATGTGTTCGTATAGCAAATAGGGGAGTAGGAAAGATCCCACGACATTCCGGCGAACTAGTTAGAGCATAGCTAGAGGTACACGTTCCGAAATCCTGCTATACTATTGGTGTCTGACCGTCAAAAAAATGTATGTACAACCTCCATCCGTACATACAATCTCACACCTCTAAGGATATGAATTTCTGGCACATTACACATCGTGTTGTGCTTCTTGTCACACTTGAAGCAGTTTCGACCTGGGCATGCGTTTGTTTTGTGATTGGTTCTAAAATTTAGTCGTTCCGATGGAGATTTTGAGCGAAATTCTTCGCATCCGTAGAGCCAATGGCTTGCAGAATGTGCATAAAGGTGCTCGTGCTCTCCCTGTGTTTGCACATGTCGTGCTTTTGGCTCTCCAATGATTGCTCATACAAGGCCCCCTATCCCATGTAGATATATTGATGCCCAATCCCTTTAGTGATGCAAGGGATTCTATGGTTGTTATGTACAACTCTTTTAATGACTTGACGTCAACCAGTATTTCCCAAGTGGCTTCATAATTTTCTTCTTTTTTCGATATGTCGGATCAATCTTTCTGCCTCGCCGGTAACGGTGGTTTTAAGATACCACATCTTTTTCACCGTAGGCATGTTAGTTTCATGAACCATACATGAGAACAGGTCAAAGAATTGGGTCCATTTTAATAGATCCCCATCAAACTTCGGAATGCTGATGCGTGGAAGATGCACGTTGTCCGTGTTTGGTGTGGCTGATTTTGCCAATGGTCTTTGTACCTTACTTTCCAGTGTTAGGTAGGCTTCCATGTCATATCCTCCTTCCACTGGGTCCTCCGTATTCCTCATGAATGGGGAAGTGGACTTCTTGTGCTTGAGTCCATAGTGATTTTATCAAACCACTTGATGTGCGTCCTTCTGCCTCTGAAAGTTGTTTCAGATTGCGTTTAACGGACTCTACTATGGCTTTTTGTCGGTGACATAGTGAAAGCAATTTGCTGTAATCCTTCCGGGACTGCTGGATCAGATCGCTTTCTTTAGGACCTACTGGAGGTTCCTCATGATTTTCTTTAGAGACGATTTGACGTTCCCCACGAACGCTAGATGCCTGCGATAGTTTGTCAATGCATTCGGTAAAAATCGTAAGGTATTGCTTACATGTTGTACGTACATATTCATCCGTTTTGTCTGTATCGTGAAGTTTGAAGTCGTTTTTGTTAAAACGATTCCACGCATTTTCGAGTGCCGATATTTTGGCTTGAAAGTAAGAGGCCGTTTGCTTTCTGTCTTGAGAATCATTTTTAAAGTTCCGAATGCACCTCGATATTTCCTCACCAATATCTTGCTGCACATCCATTGCCACTGTAGCGGCAGCATCTGCCTCCATTTGTGTATCCATTCTATCTGTTTGTACTTATTACTTTTTGACCCGTTGGGAGTGTTTTATTTGCTTTGCAGCTGGATACGCTCCGAATCGCAGCCGTTGTTGGTCAGAAAAGTAATAGTACAGGTGACGTATTGGATGAAGGGATTTGTGCTGTTTCCAATCTATGGAACGCACGAACAACGACAAAAATTGATTGCCTCGGTGGTAATCGAATTCTGTAGCTGCTTTTCTGTTGGCTGATAACCTGAATATGTCAGATTTACCAAAGTGATACTTATTGGTAGGAGATGCTACCGTAAGTGTATGGCCTGGTGCCAAATTTTGTTGAAGATGTCCTGTTGACTGCTTCAATCTGATGTCAAGATCGAATCCTTTCAATGTAGTTTGTCTGACAGCTTTAAAGGATGACCAAGGTCGGGGTCACCAAATGTAAATGCGTGTGTTGTAGGAAACTGGGTTGCATACGGTACATAAGCCGTCCACAGTTTGGTCGTCGCAACTAGAACTTGAACAAGTTGGACTGCGGAGAGGGGGTATCCTACGGTGCGCAAAAGAGGGTCTGAAGACACGGCGACAGCCTCTGATGATTGCGATGGAAGATGAGTGACAGGCAGTTGTGGTACTGTTTCTGATACTGACTTTATTGATAAAATTGATTCTTATTTATAGGTAACAAAAGGTGAGGTAACAAAAGTGCTGAGTCTGTAAAAATATATGTTTGTGTATTATGAATAAGTTTATTGTCTGGTGGGCAATTGCGACATTTTGATGGTCAGCAATTGCACCGCTGACTTCGCCCTCTGCGGAGAGAGTGCATTGTCAGCAGAACTCACTGCAGTGGCTAGTGTTTTGTCGTGAGATGTTATATTACATCTTAAATTAAAAGCTGTCACGGGTATTGCGAAAAATTACTCATGCATATTTCTGCAACTGAGCAATTACTTAACAATAAAGATTAATCTCTCAGCGCAATAGAGTGTACAATATTCTTGGTTAGTCCGTCTTTAGCCAACACAAACAAACTGGATAGTTTTCTCACGCGAGAACATGCCATATATAGTTGTCCATGGGAAAAGCATGGTGTTTCCAAATCTAAGCCACATACAGACAGTGTCTGGCCTTGTGACTTATTGATCATCATAGCGAATGCCAATCTAATTGGGAATTGATTGCGTTTGAATTCAATTGATACATCTGTATTAATCATAGGGATTCGTGGCAGCAACACATTTTCGCCTTGAAACTTTCCAATCAAAATGATGGCTTCAATAAAGTTTCTCATTAGTTTTTTAATGACTAATCGTGTGCCATTACACAGCTGTGGTGGGTTCAAGTTACGAAGCAGAATGATCGGAGATCCAACCTTCAATTGTAAATTGTGTGGTGGCATGCCTGGCAAATCAAATGAATTTAAAACTCAATTGGATAATTCACAGTTTCGTTGGTATCGCAAACTGCATCAATAGATTTTATGAGACCAAGTCCCCAGGCAACAACTGTTGTATCTATAAATTAACTTCATTGACGTCCACATTTTTGTCTGCCAAAATCGCTCTTTCTGCCAGCCAATTATGATTTTTTCATATTGTGTGTGTACATCGGGAATAGATATAGTACAGCTGTACTTTGTAATGTGCCAGAAATTCATATCCTTAGAGGTGTGAGATTGTATGTACGGATGGAGGTTGTACATACATTTTCTTGACGGTCAGACACCAATAGTATAGCAGGATTTCGGAACGTGTACCTCTAGCTATGCTCTAACTAGCTCGCCGGAATGTCGTGGGATCTTTCCTACTCTCCTATCTGCTATACGAACACATTCACAAAGATGTTTTAGGTACACTTGATTTAATGTTCAAAAGGAACTCTATAAAAGAAATAAAAAAAAAGAATGGGAATTTTAACTAACTGGTTAACCGACTACCGACAAATAGTCAGGCTATATTCCGTCGCTCTTGGGGAACTCAGACGACTTTGACCCCTTCTCTACCCTCCCTACCTTTAGTATGCCGTTTAATCGACAGCATAACCCTAATCAAGCGTATCTCTATTTGATCATCGGACTTCCTCAGGCTCTACTCAGGACAAACACGAAAGGCTTAATGTTCCATTATTATCTACTAATTATTATTTAATAATTCAAAATTTACGGGTTTGGACTTCATGATTTTCTGGATATGCATAAACTTAGTACAAAGTAATTAAGTAAAGAAAGAGGAAATAATAGCAATTTATATCTAGCTATATATGTATATGTATATAGGACTTATGTGTAGAGAATATGGCGTAAAAGAAATTAAATTGGAAAGAATAGAAAAATATGATAAAAGTATAGCAAGAAGGCAAACGTGAAAGAAAAATTACTAGCCGATCTGCTTTAATTATGGCACGTATGTATATGGTGGTTTAACATACCGCAATAGAAGTTTTACAAGACGTATATATACTTTGAAAATACTCGAGATCTCCGTTTAAGGAAGCTCGTAACTCACTCATACTTTATACGAATTATCCGGCGTGTCCGTTGAGCTCAAGGGGCGACGTGGAAACATATTCTGAGGGAAGGAGAAAAATTATGAATATACATGTCTTCACTTCTAGTTCGGATGAAACACCGATTTTATCATTTCCATACCAGTTCGACGACGATTTGCAACTTAACGGCTGATCTTAAAAATATGTTGCTTTCACTTGCGTTAATTTCACTTAATTATGGGTAATTATATACATTGTTTGTTTTTCTCTTTACATCCATACAATACAGAACTAAGATGAATAGCTAGTACGGAATTTAATCTTTAATAAAACAAAGAAACTGGAAAATCCCGTGAAGAGAATCAAAACTAATACTTTGGTACATTTTCGTACGACGACTGTTAAACGGCAGTGTGGATCGCAGCAGAATAATGTTTTATTTTCACACTTCGAGAACCACTCCACACACACAACGAAGAAACTACATGCGAAAGCTTTAGCCGCGCGCTTAACTCATAAGCGGGAAGGGTGACGAGTGCGGCATATTAGTTTCTCCGAATTTGCAAGAAAACCATTCTTGTCGTCTTCCTCCAAGATGTACTTCAGTTTAATTATGCATCCACATAACTTCGGGTTTCACTCTAGTATATCTTCAGACGGCTTTTGCTGGTTTATTTGGTTGTAGTTATCGTTGGTTTATGTAGATGCTGAGGAAGTCCGATGATCAAATAGAGATACGCTTGATTAGGGTTATGCTGTCGATTAAACTTCATGCTAAAGGTAGGAGGGTAGAGAAGGGGTCAAAGTCATCTGAGTTCCCCAAGAGTGACGGAATATAGCCTGACTATTTGTCGGTAGTCGGTTAACCAGTTAGTTAAAATTTCTATTCTTTTCTTTTTTATTTCTTTTATAGAGTTCCTTTTGAACATTAAATCAAGTGTACCTAAAACATCTTTGCGAATGTGTTCGTATAGCAAATAGGGGAGTAGGAAAGATCCCACGACATTCCGGCGAACTAGTTAGAGCATAGCTAGAGGTACACGTTCCGAAATCCTGCTATACTATTGGTGTCTGACCGTCAAAAAAATGTATGTACAACCTCCATCCGTACATACAATCTCACACCTCTAAGGATATGAATTTCTGGCACATTACACATCGTGTTGTGCTTCTTGTCACACTTGAAGCAGTTTCGACCTGGGCATGCGTTTGTTTTGTGATTGGTTCTAAAATTTAGTCGTTCCGATGGAGATTTTGAGCGAAATTCTTCGCATCCGTAGAGCCAATGGCTTGCAGAATGTGCATAAAGGTGCTCGTGCTCTCCCTGTGTTTGCACATGTCGTGCTTTTTGGCTCTCCAATGATTGCTCATACAAGGCCCCAACTTGAACAAGTTGGACTGCGGAGTGGGTATCCTACGGTGCGCAAAAGAGGGTCTGAAGACACGGCGACAGCCTCTGATGATTGCGATGGAAGATGAGTGACAGGCAGTTGTGGTACTGTTTCTGATACTGACTTTATTGATAAAATTGATTCTTATTTATAGGTAACAAAAGGTGAGGTAACAAAAGTGCTGAGTCTGTAAAAATATATGTTTGTGTATTATGAATAAGTTTATTGTCTGGTGGGCAATTGCGACATTTTGATGGTCAGCAATTGCACCGCTGACTTCGCCCTCTGCGGAGAGAGTGCATTGTCAGCAGAACTCACTGCAGTGGCTAGTGTTTTGTCGTGAGATGTTATATTACATCTTAAATTAAAAGCTGTCACGGGTATTGCGAAAAATTACTCATGCATATTTCTGCAACTGAGCAATTACTTAACAATAAAGATTAATCTCTCAGCGCAATAGAGTGTACAATATTCTTGGTTAGTCCGTCTTTAGCCAACACAAACAAACTGGATAGTTTTCTCACGCGAGAACATGCCATATATAGTTGTCCATGGGAAAAGCATGGTGTTTCCAAATCTAAGCCACATACAGACAATGTCTGGCCTTGTGACTTATTGATCATCATAGCGAATGCCAATCTAATTGGGAATTGATTGCGTTTGAATTCAATTGATACATCTGTATTAATCATAGGGATTCGTGGCAGCAACACATTTTCGCCTTGAAACTTTCCAATCAAAATGATGGCTTCAATAAAGTTTCTCATTAGTTTTTTAATGACTAATCGTGTGCCATTACACAGCTGTGGTGGGTTCAAGTTACGAAGCAGAATGATCGGCGATCCAACCTTCAATTGTAAATGGTGTGGTGGCATGCCTGGCAAATCAAATGAATTTAAAAACTCAATTGGATAATTCACAGTTTTTCGTTGGTATCGCAAACTGCATCAATAGATTTTTATGAGACCAAGTCCCCAGGCAACAACTGTTGTATCTATAAAATAACTTCATTGACGTCCACATTTTTGTCTGCCAAAATCGCTCTTTCTGCCAGCCAATTATGATTTTCATATTGTGTGTGTACATCGGGAATAGATATAGTACAGCTGTACTTTGTAAT
This sequence comes from Drosophila lowei, assembly GCA_008121275.1. Classification (NCBI taxonomy): domain Eukaryota; kingdom Metazoa; phylum Arthropoda; class Insecta; order Diptera; family Drosophilidae; genus Drosophila; species Drosophila lowei. The sequence goes on along the minus strand of CM017781.1, from coordinate 38,398,839 downwards.
GTGCCAGAAATTCATATCCTTAGAGGTGTGAGATTGTATGTACGGATGGAGGTTGTACATACATTTTCTTGACGGTCAGACACCAATAGTATAGCAGGATTTCGAACGTGTACCTCTAGCTATGCTCTAACTAGCTCGCCGGAATGTCGTGGGATCTTTCCTACTCTCCTATCTGCTATACGAACACATTCACAAAGATGTTTTAGGTACACTTGATTTAATGTTCAAAAGGAACTCTATAAAAGAAATCAAAAAGAAAAGAATGGGAATTTTAACTAACTGGTTAACCGACTACCGACAAATAGTCAGGCTATATTCCGTCACTCTTGGGGAACTCAGATGACTTTGACCCCTTCTCTACCCTCCCTACCTTTAGTATGCCGTTTAATCGACAGCATAACCCTAATCGAGCGTATCTCTATTTGATCATCGGACTTCTTCAGGCTCTACTCAGGACAAACACAAAAGGTTTAATGTTCCATTATTATCTACCAATTATTATTTAATAATTCAAAATTTACGGGTTTGGACTTCATGATTTTCTGGATATGCATAAACTTAGTACAAAGTAATTAAGTAAAGAAAGAGGAAATAATAGCAATTTATATCTAGCTATATATGTATATGTATATAGGACTTATGTGTAGAGAATATGGCGTAAAAGAAATTAAATTGGAAAGAATAGAAAAAATATGATAAAAGTATAGCAAGAAGGCAAACGTGAAAGAAAAAATTACTAGCCGATCTGCTTTAATTATGGCACGTATGTATATGGTGGTTTAACATACCGCAATAGAAGTTTTACAAGACGTATATATACTTTGAAAATACTCGAGATCTCCGTTTAAGGAAGCTCGTAACTCACTCATACTTTATACGAATTATCCGGCGTGTCCGTTGAGCTCAAGGGGCGACGTGGAAACATATTCTGAGGGAAGGAGAAAAATTATGAATATACATGTCTTCACTTCTAGTTCGGATGAAACACCGATTTTATCATTTCCATACCAGTTCGACGACGATTTGCAACTTAACGGCTGATCTTAAAATATATTGCTTTCACTTGCGTTAATTTCCTTAATTATGGGTAATTATATACATTGTTTTTTTTTTCTCTTTACATCCATACAATACAGAACTAAGATGAATAGCTAGTACGGAATTTAATCTTTAATAAAACCAAAAAAATGGAAAATCTCATGAAGAGACTCAAAATTGATACTTTGGTACATTCTCATACGGCGACTGTTAAACGGCAGTGTGGATCGCAGCAGAATAATGTTTTATTTTCACAGTTCGAAAACCACTCCACACACACAACGAAGAAACTACATGCGAAAGCTTTAGCCGCGCGCTTAACTCATAAGCGGGAAGGGTGACGAGTGCGGCATATTAGTTTCTCGAATTTGCAAGAAAACCATTCTTGTCGTCTTCCTCCAAGATGTACTTCAGTTTAATTATGCATCCACATAACTTCGGGTTTCACTCTAGTATATCTTCAGACGGCTTTTGCTGGTTTATTTGGTTGTAGTTATCGTTGGTTTATGTAGATGCTGAGGAAGTCCGATGATCAAATAGAGATACGCTTGATTAGGGTTATGCTGTCGATTAAACTTCATGCTAAAGGTAGGGAGGGTAGAGAAGGGGTCAAAGTCATCTGAGTTCCCCAAGAGTGACGGAATATAGCCTGACTATTTGTCGGTAGTCGGTTAACCAGTTAGTTAAAATTTCTATTCTTTTCTTTTTTATTTCTTTTATAGAGTTCCTTTTGAACATTAAATCAAGTGTACCTAAAACATCTTTGCGAATGTGTTCGTATAGCAAATAGGGGAGTAGGAAAGATCCCACGACATTCCGGCGAACTAGTTAGAGCATAGCTAGAGGTACACGTTCCGAAATCCTGCTATACTATTGGTGTCTGACCGTCAAAAAATGTATGTACAACCTCCATCCGTACATACAATCTCACACCTCTAAGGATATGAATTTCTGGCACATTACACATCGTGTTGTGCTTCTTGTCACACTTGAAGCAGTTTCGACCTGGGCATGCGTTTGTTTTGTGATTGGTTCTAAAATTTAGTCGTTCCGATGGAGATTTTGAGCGAAATTCTTCGCATCCGTAGAGCCAATGGCTTGCAGAATGTGCATAAAGGTGCTCGTGCTCTCCCTGTGTTTGCACATGTCGTGCTTTTTGGCTCTCCAATGATTGCTCATACAAGGCCCCAACTTGAACAAGTTGGACTGCGGAGTGGGTATCCTACGGTGCGCAAAAGAGGGTCTGAAGACACGGCGACAGCCTCTGATGATTGCGATGGAAGATGAGTGACAGGCAGTTGTGGTACTGTTTCTGATACTGACTTTATTGATAAAATTTATTCTTATTTATAGGTAACAAAAGGTGAGGTAACAAAAGTGCTGAGTCTGTAAAAAATATATGTTTGTGTATTATGAATAAGTTTATTGTCTGGTGGGCAATTGCGACATTTTGATGGTCAGCAATTGCACCGCTGACTTCGCCCTCTGCGGAGAGAGTGCATTGTCAGCAGAACTCACTGCAGTGGCTAGTGTTTTGTCGTGAGATGTTATATTACATCTTAAATTGAAAGCTGTCACGGGTATTGCGAAAAATTACTCATGCATATTTCTGCAACTGAGCAATTACTTAACAATAAAGATTAATCTCTCAGCGCAATAGAGTGTACAATATTCTTGGTTAGTCCGTCTTTAGCCAACACAAACAAACTGGATAGTTTTCTCACGCGAGAACATGCCATATATAGTTGTCCATGGGAAAAGCATGGTGTTTCCAAATCTAAGCCACATACAGACAGTGTCTGGCCTTGTGACTTATTGATCATCATAGCGAATGCCAATCTAATTGGGAATTGATTGCGTTTGAATTCAATTGATACATCTGTATTAATCATAGGGATTCGTGGCAGCAACACATTTTCGCCTTGAAACTTTCCAATCAAAATGATGGCTTCAATAAAGTTTCTCATTAGTTTTTTAATGACTAATCGTGTGCCATTACACAGCTGTGGTGGGTTCAAGTTACGAAGCAGAATGATCGGCGATCCAACCTTCAATTGTAAATGGTGTGGTGGCATGCCTGGCAAATCAAATGAATTTAAAAACTCAATTGGATAATTCACAGTTTCGTTGGTATCGCAAACTGCATCAATAGATTTTTATGAGACCAAGTCCCCAGGCAACAACTGTTGTATCTATAAAATAACTTCATTGACGTCCACATTTTTGTCTGCCAAAATCGCTCTTTCTGCCAGCCAATTATGATTTTCATATTGTGTGTGTACATCGGGAATAGATATAGTACAGCTGTACTTTGTAATGTGCCAGAAATTCATATCCTTAGAGGTGTGAGATTGTATGTACGGATGGAGGTTGTACATACATTTTCTTGACGGTCAGACACCAATAGTATAGCAGGATTTCGGAACGTGTACCTCTAGCTATGCTCTAACTAGCTCGCCGGAATGTCGTGGGATCTTTCCTACTCTCCTATCTGCTATACGAACACATTCACAAAGATGTTTTAGGTACACTTGATTTAATGTTCAAAAGGAACTCTATAAAAGAAATCAAAAAGAAAAGAATGGGAATTTTAACTAACTGGTTAACCGACTACCGACAAATAGTCAGGCTATATTCCGTCACTCTTGGGGAACTCAGATGACTTTGACCCCTTCTCTACCCTCCCTACCTTTAGTATGCCGTTTAATCGACAGCATAACCCTAATCGAGCGTATCTCTATTTGATCATCGGACTTCTTCAGGCTCTACTCAGGACAAACACAAAAGGTTTAATGTTCCATTATTATCTACCAATTATTATTTAATAATTCAAAATTTACGGGTTTGGACTTCATGATTTTCTGGATATGCATAAACTTAGTACAAAGTAATTAAGTAAAGAAAGAGGAAATAATAGCAATTTATATCTAGCTATATATGTATATGTATATAGGACTTATGTGTAGAGAATATGGCGTAAAAGAAATTAAATTGGAAAGAATAGAAAAATATGATAAAAGTATAGCAAGAAGGCAAACGTGAAAGAAAAATTACTAGCCGATCTGCTTTAATTATGGCACGTATGTATATGGTGGTTTAACATACCGCAATAGAAGTTTTACAAGACGTATATATACTTTGAAAATACTCGAGATCTCCGTTTAAGGAAGCTCGTAACTCACTCATACTTTATACGAATTATCCGGCGTGTCCGTTGAGCTCAAGGGGCGACGTGGAAACATATTCTGAGGGAAGGAGAAAAATTATGAATATACATGTCTTCACTTCTAGTTCGGATGAAACACCGATTTTATCATTTCCATACCAGTTCGACGACGATTTGCAACTTAACGGCTGATCTTAAAAATATATTGCTTTCACTTGCGTTAATTTCACTTAATTATGGGTAATTATATACATTGTTTTTTTTCTCTTTACATCCATACAATACAGAACTAAGATGAATAGCTAGTACGGAATTTAATCTTTAATAAAACCAAAAAAATGGAAAATCTCATGAAGAGACTCAAAATTGATACTTTGGTACATTCTCATACGGCGACTGTTAAACGGCAGTGTGGATCGCAGCAGAATAATGTTTTATTTTCACAGTTCGAAAACCACTCCACACACACAACGAAGAAACTACATGCGAAAGCTTTAGCCGCGCGCTTAACTCATAAGCGGCAAGGGTGACGAGTACGGCATATTAGTTTCTCCGAATTTGCAAGAAAACCATTCTTGTCGTCTTCCTCCAAGATGTACTTCAGTTTAATTATGCATCCACATAACTTTGGGTTTCACTCTAGTACATCTTCGGACGGCTTTTGCTGGCTTATTTGGTTGTAGTTATCGTTGGTTTATGTAGATGCTGATCCCTGGGAAATCCGAGGTCTTTCCCAGATCTACTAAGAAATCGATGGACTTTGACGACCTCGTTATTGGAGGGGTCAATTGGTTCTTCTTTTTCCGATATCGAACTTAGTAAGATTTCCAGTCCTAGGATACGAGACTGTTAAAACTGATTCACTATTGTAAGATTCAAATACCTCTTGTCTTCTTTAAACCAAACCGAATAATACAATCGACCAGAACTTCAATTTAATTGGCACGTGTTTGATTGCACAACGTTTTCAAATTCACTGGGTCTATATATATATTTGCATAGAAAAACAACTCCGAGTTCGTAGAGCTTCACTATAGCAATGATCCATCTAGAAGTTCTATTACTAGCATTAGCCCTTGCGATCGGAACCTTACCTTCCACAACCAACGGGGAAATCATACGATACTAAGCAAAGCTTACACATAGCTTCCACGACTAACGGAGTAATCGTATGATTTCTAGTAAAGCTTTAAAACATAACTCCCACAGAACTACGCTGCTTCTCTCAATTAGATCTTAAGCTCTTCAGTGAAAGCTTTGACTACTACTATAAAGCTTTTGAAACGGACGATCAGACACCATTGGTTTTCCCATGGGTGGTTTCAACACGGTGTTCGGGTGTTTGGTGTGACGACACACTTCACAATGAGTTACATACTCACGTATTTGCTTGTTCATTTTTGGCCAAAACAAATATCTTTTAATCTTTTCGACGGTTTTCCCTACTCCACTGTGAGCGGCATTAGGCGGATCATGGGCCCGCGAGATTACACCTTGGGTGAGTTCCCTAGGAATCCACAATTTCCAAGATAGATTATCTACACCATTATTTCCCTGATCAGGTTCGGTTCTTTTGTAGACAAAATCATTGAGAATCTTCAAGTCTGGTAATTTGTCTTGCTTAGCGCGAATATTATCCATTAAGGTCATATATTCTGGTGATTTAAATTCTGCGGCAGATAGATCAACTATCGGACCCTGCCCTTCCATTTCAGAAACAGAAACTTCATCTTTACGCGATAGGGCGTCCGCTACTAAGTTTAGTGAACCCTTCCGGTGCGTTATCTCATCGAGCCCATCGAGCTAATCTACCGGACAACTCCTTCTGACGCATAAGCCATTGTAATGAGGCATGATCGGTTATCACCTCGAATGCTTGACCTTCTACATAAGCACGAAACTTCTTAATTCCCTTTATCACAGCTAAACATTCTAATTCCGTAACTGAGTAGTTTTTTTGAGCTTTAGATAGCTTCTCGGACATGAATGCTACGGGTAATTCTTCTCCTTCTTCGTTTTTCTGAGCTAACACACAACCAATTCCTACAGTACTAGCATCACATAACAGCAAAAAAGGGTTTTGAGAAATCAGGAGTAGACAAAATGGGAGCTGACGTCAAGCACTGTTTAAGTTTTTCGAATGCCTGATTGGCAAAAGGGTTCCACGCATACGCTTTCGGTTTCTTTAATAGTTCAGTGAGGGCGCAACTTACCGTTGCATAATTGTCGACGAAACGACGGTACCACCCAGCAAGACCAAGGAATCGTCGCAATTGTTTCACCGTCTTGGGAACGGGGAATTCTTTAATAGCTTCAATTTTACTCGGATCCGTCTTTACCTGTCCGTATCCAATGATGAACCCCAGATACTTAATCTCACGCATGCAAAAGTGCGACTTGGCAATGTTTATCGTAAGATTAGCCTTTCGTAAGTGTACTGCAACTTCTCTCAGTAACATTAAATGGGATTCGAAATCGTCTGATAAAATTAGTAAGTCATCGAGGTAAACAAACATTCTCGTACGCAAGTTAGCAGGTATTACCTTATCCATTAAACGACAGAGGGTTTGTGAGGCATTGGTTAGACCAAAAGGCATAACTTTGTATTGATACAGCGGTCGGTTAGGTATGGTAAACGCGGTGTATTGGCGTGAAGACTCCTCTAGGGGAATTTGCCAATAAGCATGCTTCATATCGAGTCCCGTTATGTATTTGGCAGGTGGCAATCGACTGAGTATCCCATCTATATGGGGAAGGGGGTATGCATCTTTTCGGGTATATTTGTTGATCTCTCGAGAATCAAGGCATAACCTATTCTTGTTCCCTTTCTTTACTAGGACGCAATTGCTACTCCATGGACTATTTGAAGGTTCTATCACGCCCAGCTTAATCATCTTCTCTACTTCTTCGAACATCACTTTCTCTTTAGCGGGTGAAATGGGCCAATGCCGTTGTTTGACGGGTACTTCGGCATTGATTACCATAGAATGTTGTATTAGGTGTGTACGACCTAGTCCGTCGCATTCATATGACGGGAAGGTTCTTATTACCGCCTCTAATTGGTTCCTTTGTTCTTCATTTAGGGAATGCATTTTAGGCGTTTCCTTCGTAACCGTGTCGTCTCTATTCTCCAAACAGCTCACAGTTCCTTCTCGGGTCAATAATTGGGATAGAAGACCGAAATCTTTCCAAAAGTCAACTCCTAAATAAACATCTTGTAACTCCACTTCCTTAACTATTTTACGGAATTCAATCGGAAACACCAATTTGGACACTACGGTACAAGCTTCGTTGCTGGCAGTGCGTATGGTTCCCAAACACTTCTGAGATTGTGGATGATGTGCTAAAAAGGTTGCTGCTCTCCCACCCAAACAACTAATGGTTGCTCCTGAATCTAGCAAAGCCTTATAGGTTTGCCCTTCGATCATTATCTCCGTGTACAATCGGTTATCTGAACTCAGAATAACTTCTGAGACTAAACGTTTTCGAACAGATTGGACCTTTTTCCAGAACGCTCGTCTCCGGACCGTCGATCGTTTGGGCTTAACTATCAATTTAAATAACGCATTCACATTTTCTGAATCTGTTTCTTTTCTCTCCATCGTTTGAGTCGCTACCTCTATACCTGTACAAATATTGTGTTGTATCATATCCGGTTTTACGTTAACTACCCCTTTGGAAAGCCCTATTAAGGTAGTTGGTTTACTTTCGTTTAGTTGCTGTTGTTGGTCGGATGTACTGACTGGGCTCCGGTCGGTACATCCCGTTTTAAGTTTTTCGCTGAGTTACATTTGACGCATCGAGGTTTATAAATATCCTTAGCACCACAACAATAAACAATCATCAAAACGATGCCTTTCCTGGTCGCAGTTCCAGCATTCTAGTTTCTTACGATAAATCTGCGAAACGTCTTCTTCCTCTATATCTTCATTGTCCGTAAGTATTTCCGCTACATTCGGTTTGCCGAATTTACCTCGTGGAAAAGGGTTATGGTTGTCTTTACAGAAGTTTTCATGCTTGCGAACTTCTTCTCTTAGACCAGTTCGATCGCTGATTTTGAGATGCAAGAGTTCATATCTGAGGGCCGTTTTTGCGTTACGTTTTAAAATGTCTACTAACTTATTTTCGCTAACCTCGTGTGAGAGCCTGGACACTAATTCTTCGACGGGCGTCTGGTAATCGTCAAACGATTCACCCTCTCTCTGACGGCGTTTTCTTATCAACTCCCACAAGTCGAAATCATCCTTAGCATCATCGAATCGTTGTCGAAACGAGGCAGAAAAAGCTTGCCAAAGAAAACTGTGGGTTCTTCCTATGGAAGTTCCAAAACCAATCGCTGGCTTTAGACGAGAAAAAGCAGATGCATATTGTCACAGAGTAATTCGTAATCGTTATTTAAAGTGGAGGATGTAAGTGAACGAACCCTGTACAGGAATTCGTCGACGTGCATAGCGTCTTTGGATCCGTCAAACTTTAGTCGCCAACTGGCTAAGATATTAGCGGCCTTCCCAGGAGCTATTGCCCTGTTAGAGACATTTGGATGTGGTAATCCCATTTCCCTTCCGTTTTCTGAAGACAACGAGTTTCCTGATATATTAGGCTCGTGATTTTGCCTTGTCGCTTGCACAGGCGTGCTATCTGAAGCTATAGTCATCCTACCTAATTGTCCGCGTAGATTTTCTTCGATCAAATTCTTAACGAATGAACTTAGCTCCACCATCATATCTTTCTGCTGACCTTTTATCAGGGCTTGTATAACCTCAATGGTTCTTTTCGGCATATCTCCTTCGCCCGACCTATGGCTGATACTGCCCAAAGAATTATCCCGAAATTATTAAGACTGCAACCTAGTATGCATCCCTCTGCGCGATGTAGTTCCCCGTCCCTGTTTAGGCCTAGCCCCTCTTGACTTTTGATGTCCTCTCTCTGAAGCGTTTGACTCCGGATTGGATCCCCCTTCTAACGGCACTATACCCGAACCCATGTCGGGTGGTAATTCGGCTGCTAGAGTATTCTCATCAAACGAAAGTTCCTCCGGATTCAACTCCGCCCTACATACGCGGCAATTTCTGTTATTTTTCACGAATTCTTTCATGCAAGTATCATGATACCGGTGACCACAAGACGCAGTACATATTAGTTGATTTCTTCTTACGGCTTCTTGACATATACCACAGATCTGAGCGTCCACGTCACCCGACGCCTTGCCCCCTGGGGTACGTTGTACTGGTGACATGTTAAAGGTAACCCAGTAATACGAGTCCTGATCACTAAATGTGGAAATCCCTAATTATAGGACCAAAGCTTCAATAAATTCTACAAATTTTTCCTAAATATCCAATATTTGTCCTTTTCGAGCATGACTCCGTCCGATATACGCTTTCTCTTGTCGCCGGAATATAACCTCAATGAAATCTAAATTGGTCTATGGTATGTTTATGTGGTCAGTAACTTTGGCAATGGCTAATTTCCAAATCTATATCTAGAAAATTAGACTTCCGAAAGCCATCGATACTCTTCCTTCATAAACTCTTTTGGGGTTATCCTATTATAATTTGGCCGACCTATCCGCCTTTGTGAATAGCTGTCGTATGTTCGCAAATTAATACTGGTAACCTTAACAAAAAATATCAGTTTCCATCCCTTGCTACCTGGCGGATTCTATTTGGTTAGGTATTCCGAAACTCAGAATCTTAAACCCAAAATTCCATCAATATCCTCCGTTACAGTAGTTGGACTGGACTTATTAATTTTAATGTGGAATTTAAAATTGCAACGAGCTAAGTTTTTGGGGGTTTTAACCAGTAGTAACTAGTACTCTGGCCCCACGTTGGGCGCCAATCTATGTAATGTGCCAGAAATTCATATCCTTAGAGGTGTGAGATTGTATGTACGGATGGAGGTTGTACATACATTTTCTTGACGGTCAGACACCAATAGTATAGCAGGATTTCGGAACGTGTACCTCTAGCTATGCTCTAACTAGCTCGCCGGAATGTCGTGGGATCTTTCCTACTCTCCTATCTGCTATACGAACACATTCACAAAGATGTTTTAGGTACACTTGATTTAATGTTCAAAAGGAACTCTATAAAAGAAATCAAAAAGAAAAGAATGGGAATTTTAACTAACTGGTTAACCGACTACCGACAAATAGTCAGGCTATATTCCGTCACTCTTGGGGAACTCAGATGACTTTGACCCCTTCTCTACCCTCCCTACCTTTAGCATGCCGTTTAATCGACAGCATAACCCTAATCAAGCGTATCTCTATTTGATCATCGGACTTCCTCAGCATCTACTCAGGACAAACACAAAAAGTTTAATGTTCCATTATTATCTACTAATTATTATTTAATAATTCAAAGTTTACGGGTTTGGACTTCATGATTTTCGGGATATGTATAAACTTAGTACAAAATAATTAAGTAAAGAAAGAGGAAATAATAGCAATTTATATCTAGTTGTATATATATATGTATATAGGACTTATGTGTAGAGAATGTGGCGTAAAAGAAATTAAATTGGAAAGAATAGAAAAATATGATAAAAGTATAGCAAGAAGGCAAACGTAAACGTGAAAGAAAAATTACTAGCCGATCTGCTTTAATTATGGCACGTATGTATATGGTGGTTTAACATACCGCAATAGAAGTTTTACAAGACGTATATATACTTTGAAAATACTCGAGATCTCCGTTTAAGGAAGCTCGTAACTCACTCATACTTTATATGAATTATCCGGCGTGTCCGTTGAGCTCAAGGGGCGACGTGGAAACATATTCTGAGGGAAGGAGAAAAATTATGAATATACATGTCTTTATTTTATCATTTCCATACCAGTTCGACGACGATTTGCAACTTAACGGCTGATCTTAAAAATATGTTGCTTTCACTTGCGCTGATTTTTAATTATGGGTAATTGTATACATTGTTTGTTTTTCTCTTTACATCTATACAATACAGAACTAAGATGAATAGCTAGTACGGAATTTAATCTTTAATAAAACCAAAAAAATGGAAAATCTCATGAAGAGACTCAAAATTGATACTTTGGTACATTTTCATACGGCGACTGTTAAACGGCAGTGTGGATCGCAGCAGAATAATGTTTTATTTTCACAGTTCGAAAACCACTCCACACACACAACGAAGAAACTACATGCGAAAGCTTTAGCCGCGCGCTTAACTCATAAGCGGGAAGGGTGACGAGTGCGGCATATTAGTTTCTCCGAATTTGCAAGAAAACCATTCTTGTCGTCTTCCTCCAAGATGTACTTCAGTTTAATTATGCATCCACATAACTTCGGGTTTCACTCTAGTACATCTTCGGACGGCTTTTGCTGGTTTATTTGGTTGTAGTTATCGTTGGTTTATGTAGATGCTGATCCCTGGGAAATCCGAGGTCTTTCCCAGATCTACTAAGAAATCGATGGACTTTGACGACCTCGTTATTTGAGGGGTCAATTGGTTCTTCTTTTTCCGATATCGAACTTAGTAAGATTTCCAGTCCTAGGATACGAGACTGTTAAAACTGATTCACTATTGTAAGATTCAAATACCTCTTGTCTTCTTTAAACCAAACCGAATAATACAATCGACCAGAACTTCAATTTAATTGGCACGTGTTTGATTGCACAACGTTTTCAAATTCACTGGGTCTATATATATATTTGCATAGAAAAACAACTCCGAGTTCGTAGAGCTTCACTATAGCAATGATCCATCTAGAAGTTCTATCACTAGCATTAGCCCTTGCGATCGGAACTTTACCTTCCACAACCAACGGGGAAATCATACGATCCTAAGCAAAGCTTACACATAGCTTCCACGACTAACGGAGTAATCGTATGATTTCTAGTAAAGCTTTAAAACATAACTCCCACAGAACCACGCTGCTTCTCTCAATTAGATCTTAAGCTCTTCAGTGAAAGCTTTGACTACTTCTCTCTTATAATCAATCTCTTATCTTGTTTTAAAAAAGAAGAGTTAATGTTGAACGCGAGGGCAATACTTCCCAAGCTGTTCGCTGGAGTTTGAGAGGCACAACTGGCCACTACAACTTTTTCAACATTACGCCAAAGTCGCGATGATTTAAAGCAAGCGTTGATTTCATCAGCGTACGTCGAACGTGGAATAACGGGAAGTGTTTGTCTAAAATCACCTGAAAGGAGTAACAAAGTGCCGCCAAACAGCTTATCGTTGTTTTTTAAATCCTTTAATATCCTATCCAATGCCTTAAGCGAATGTTTGTGCCATAGTGCAGTCATAACAGATAATAATTTTACATTGTGGCCATTACAGTGGCCATAGACGATTGTTTTTTTATGTTTCCCACTGCATCCGGATTATTTTGAATGTTTAATGGCAGCTTAAATGCTGAATGAGCTGTTCTGCCTCCATCTAATAAAGTTGCTGCAATGCCAGAAGATGCAACGGCCAATGTGATGCCATTTTTTGATCGTGTCTCGGCAAGAAGTAACGAAATAAGGATCGTTTTGCCAGTTCCACCTGGTGCATAAAAACAAAAAGAATCCCCCTTGTCCTGCCGAAACTGCTAGCATAATGCGGCCGTAAATAACTTTTTGTTCATCATTTAGTAGTGGAACATTGCGACAAACAATGCCTGCCATTTCTACAGTATCGTACTGTAGTTCACTATTCATATCTGTGTTGAGTAAATCAGATGCACTTCGATTCGGTGAGCTCAGACCGAAATGACTGATTGGTAAATTCGCAATAGCAATGCAATGATCCTCGATAGCAATCAACGCTTCATTGTACATTGCATCAATGAACGATATCGTTTGATCGTTGCACCTTGTACGATGTCGATACAGTATATCATCAGTAATTGAATCTTTATGATTATCCCACAACATTTGTGCTCGGGCCGAGAAACATGTAGTCACTATAGCAAATAGTAGACGAATTTGTGTTCATGTGCAGTTTAATGCTGCTTCAGCAAGCATACTGTCCCAATGATTGTCGTCTTCTAGCAAGCCTAGTGCAAGGCATGCATCTTTGTACGTTGGATACTGTTGTCCATCTACCTTGCGTATATCTTGAAATGACAATGGTCCGGTGACATTCACCAACAACAGTCGCAGATAAAAGCACTCAGTCTGCCTTGGATTGACTGTATATACACGACCCAAACTATTTGATTTGAATAAACCGGGGCACGCATCAATTGGTGTCCTTTGCTTGCGGGGCATCCATTTTTATACCCGATACTCAAAATGAGTATTGGAGTATATTAGATTTGTGGTAAAAGTGGATGTGTGTAACGTCCAGAAGGAAGCGTTTCCGACCCCATAAAGTATATATATTCTTGATCAGCATCAACAGCCGAGTCTATGTCTGTCTGTCTGTCCGTCCGTCCGTCTGTCCGTCCCTATTAGCGCCTAGTGCTCAAAGACTATAAGAGCTAGAGCAACGACATTTTGTATCCAGAATTCTGCGATATGTCACTGATACAAGTGTATTTCAAAACTTCGCCCCGCCCACTTCCGCCCCCACAAAGGACGAAAATCTGTGGCATCCACAATTTTAAAGATACGAGAAAATTAAAAACGCAGAATCGTAGAGAATGAATTTATCTTCTTGACTGCAGAATCTGAATTGGATCGTATCATTATTATAGCCAGAATGAAGAAAACAATTTCATTTTTTCTCGCCCTGTCTCTCTCTAACACACACGTATCATAGCCGGCTTTGCATAGCGCAAAACATTAGCGCCTAGATCTCAAAGACTATAAGAGCTAGAGCAACCAAATTTTGTATCCAGATTCCTATAATATCGGACCTTGACGAGTTTGTTTCAAAATTTCGCCCCACCCCCTTCCGCCCCCGCAAAGTGCGAAAATCAGTGGCATCCACAGATCTCAGAGACTATTAGACCTGACTGTCGAGCTCTCACTGCTACAAAACTATTTGTAATTTTTCACTGTAGAACTCACTGTAGATAGCTCACTGCTACAAGTGTGTTTCAAAATTTCGCCCCACCCCCTTCCGCCCACACAAAGGACGAAAATCTGTGGCAACCACAATTTTGAAGATAGGAGATAATTAAAAACGCACAATCATAGAGAATGGCCATATCTACCAGATTGCCGAATCTTGCCGAATCCGAATAAGATCGGATTATTATTATAGCCAAAAGTAACAAATGAATTTGCAGTGGCTACGCAGCGCCCGTCGACACGTTCTGACTGATTTTCTGTCTCTCTCGCAAGCACTCTTTGTCGTTAAATGAACCCATACTGACTATGTATCGGGTATAAATGCAGAGTTGCGGTCGCAGCAGCAACTCACAACGTTCCCCCTCGTTTCAATTGAGCCCATGTAAAATATCGTGGAACGTCAGAATAGAGCAGTGTTTGTGCGAAGGCACCAAAAGCATCCGTACGATTGCACAGTTCAAAAAATTCGGTGAGCGTAGTTTTTGGTGGATTTATAGCACGATCAAGCGCTGTACCGTCCGTGAAATATACGCGCTGGCCGTTTTCAAGATGGACAGCTAAATATATAACTGCTGGATCTCGTTCATGAATTGGGAAACCGAAAATACGCCAGACAGCTTTATTGGAACTGATATACCGGCCAATTTGGTAGTTCGTAATTTCATCATTTTGATTCACCGGAGAAGCATTTACATTAGTATTTTCAATTCTAAATACAGCCATATCACTTCCTTTATTCACATACTTGCAAATATATTTGATACTCTTCACCGAACTGCATGACTCAACATTAATATGAGCATTGAATGTTTTGCTCAGCAGAGGTATGAATATGGTACCACCCAACGATTGTCAATGTCGATGTCTGCATTACTGATAGCTTTAATGAACGATTGTCCGCTATATTCAGCGGACTTCTTCGACGATATATTGGATATCCGTCAACATCTGTGTCCGTATCGTTTGTGAAATCTTTAGGAAAACACTTTGTACATTTTTCGTCTACCATGCAAGGTGATGAACGATTCAGATTTCCGCACGGACCATGAATCATGTTTGCAGTAACAATATCAAATAGTAATTGATCAGTGGACGGATTTGGAATCTCTGCAGAAATCAAACTGTCGATGTCTTCAGCACGTATTTTGTCGACGAACCAAATTAAAATGTGAGCATGAGGTAATCCACGCTTTTGCCACTCAACTGAATAGATCCAACATCGTGTGGGGCCAAATACATGCAATTTTGTAATAAAGCTGATTAAAGACTTTATTTTTTGTTTAAACACACGTGCTGTTATGTCATGACGATGTATTGCATTTTGTTCTGGTAGTAGCAACGATGGAATTTCCTGCCGTTTTGGATTACTTGTAAAAGTAATGAAAAGACACGGTCGTCCATATTCACGCATGAAAGTCATAGCATCCTGTATGTATTCTTGCATGTGACGTGGACTACCTACGTACGATGATGGTATGATAACAGAATTACCAATTTCGGCAGTGTCAGCGTTGTTCGCAATAGCATCTCGCAAGTGAATATATTCTTCCGCACGCAGCTTCTGTTGATTATATCGCAAGAATCGTACTCGTTCACTCTCTATCTTCACATACATGTCGACCATAAATTGTTGGCAAGCTCACGACATCGTAAAATGATGTTGTCTCGGCCTCGTCTAATCATCAAACTATACGAATAAAAATCCTTCGAACTAACGTTCTTATTTGTTTCGCCTCCTGTAATAATACTGTACGGCCGCCAACCATGATTCCAGCAACGTCAACAACAGGTGCATTGAATCTACGTATATGCTCTCCAGCTGGTGTTCTATCAGGATTGATGACAATAGCGTGATTGTCACTTTGTAGTTTGTGCATGTGTGATTTGAATAATTTCAATAATTCATTGTGCTCATTTAACAGAGCGTCCAGCTCGCTGACGATACGCCTGGAAAAATGTGAACTGAGATTATGATAGTCGCAACGTGCATCCACGCGATTGGCGAGTGCACGTTCGGAGTCCTCGCCACCCATAAAGTAGATTTGTAAAAATTTATGAGATTCGTTTGGCATTGGCAGCAATGAGCCCACTTTGTGATAAACTTAGAATCTGATTTTGAACGTGGAATTAAATTGTTGACCGTTTGCAGCAATATTGTTAACTATTTCTGTTGCTCCAAATGATGTCTCCGTTCTAGTTGCCTTTGTTGATATCGTTCATCTCGGGCCTCTTGCGATTGTGATTCACGTAACTGCGCCATGCTCACACGCTCATCTGCATTGTTTTCTTGGATTTGTTCACCTGAAATTCGTACTCTTATATCTCGCATGGTTCTAGACTTAATCGTTTGACGACTCAAATTGGCCCCTCTGCGTCTTATTGGCATTGCTGAAATATATTAAAATCTCGGGTTACAATGTTTGTTATTGAACTTCTCCGAAATGGCTCGACCGATTAAAAGTTTTTTTTTTTAGATGTTCTCAAACCCCAGGACAGAATTTTTGTTTGCCTACTGTATGAAAAAGTTCTATCCAATTTGGTATTTTTCATAACTTTTTTTTTAGTTTCATGGCGCCACATTTACATTAATTGCTATTGGCTCAGATTGGCGCGAATACCTTGGTAATCGTAGATCAGACCACTCCTTCGGGTACCTTCTTAAAAAAAAAGGACATAGGTGTTTGGCAGGTACCCGAAGGAGTGGTCTTATCGGAATAAAAAATAGATGTTGGCCGATGCGCAGACCTATGAGCAGACAAAATTTCACGAAAATCGGTCAAGCGATTTCGGAGGAGTTTAGCAACAAAGTTTGTGACACGATAATTTTATATATTAGAAAATTCTACGTCCAAATATATAGCTTTCATTGCTACACATACACACACATATAGCTGTACAAACCTGCCGGCAAACCATCCCAATAATAAAGACACTTTAATGGCATTGACTGCGTGTTTTATTTTATTCGATATTTGTTTCATGTTTGAACTAACATTAACTAACGACCACACCGTCTAACCATTTAACATATACCTTAAATTATTTGGGGCCATATATATGTATAATATAATATTACATATATACATAAACATCGGCATCTACCTAAACATCTATTTACATACAAATACATATATCCATATATACATTTCTGCCACACTGCACGATCGCCCCAATATGCCCAATCCCCTCCAAATTCCAAATAAAATCCAACCAAACAAGGCACGATATGTTTTATGTTTATATGTTTATATGTTTCATACCTATTGAAGATTCACCAGATTCAGATGTCAACTGGTGAGAAGAGATCGCGTGTGAACTCGCTGAGTGCCACAAATCCACCGAGCCGTAACGCATCAGTAACTACGCCCACCTCTTTCCGTCTGGCGCCAGTTCCGCACGGTCTTAGATTGCCCTCGCTACATGCTCGCTTTCGCAAGTCCATCGAGAACAATGGCAGCTTAAATGCTGAATGAGCTGTTCTGCCTCCATCTAATAAAGTTGCTGCAATGCCAGAAGATGCAACGGCCAATGTGATGCCATTTTTTGATCGTGTCTCGGCAAGAAGTAACGAAATAAGGATCGTTTTGCCAGTTCCACCTGGTGCATAAAAACAAAAAGAATCCCCCTTGTCCTGCCGAAACTGCTAGCATAATGCGGCCGTAAATAACTTTTTGTTCATCATTTAGTAGTGGAACATTGCGACAAACAATGCCTGCCATTTCTACAGTATCGTACTGTAGTTCACTATTCATATCTGTGTTGAGTAAATCAGATGCACTTCGATTCGGTGAGCTCAGACCGAAATGACTGATTGGTAAATTCGCAATAGCAATGCAATGATCCTCGATAGCAATCAACGCTTCATTGTACATTGCATCAATGAACGATATCGTTTGATCGTTGCACCTTGTACGATGTCGATACAGTATATCATCAGTAATTGAATCTTTATGATTATCCCACAACATTTGTGCTCGGGCCGAGAAACATGTAGTCACTATAGCAAATAGTAGACGAATTTGTGTTCATGTGCAGTTTAATGCTGCTTCAGCAAGCATACTGTCCCAATGATTGTCGTCTTCTAGCAAGCCTAGTGCAAGGCATGCATCTTTGTACGTTGGATACTGTTGTCCATCTACCTTGCGTATATCTTGAAATGACAATGGTCCGGTGACATTCACCAACAACAGTCGCAGATAAAAGCACTCAGTCTGCCTTGGATTGACTGTATATACACGACCCAAACTATTTGATTTGAATAAACCGGGGCACGCATCAATTGGTGTCCTTTGCTTGCGGGGCATCCATTTTTATACCCGATACTCAAAATGAGTATTGGAGTATATTAGATTTGTGGTAAAAGTGGATGTGTGTAACGTCCAGAAGGAAGCGTTTCCGACCCCATAAAGTATATATATTCTTGATCAGCATCAACAGCCGAGTCTATGTCTGTCTGTCTGTCCGTCCGTCCGTCTGTCCGTCCCTATTAGCGCCTAGTGCTCAAAGACTATAAGAGCTAGAGCAACGACATTTTGTATCCAGAATTCTGCGATATGTCACTGATACAAGTGTATTTCAAAACTTCGCCCCGCCCACTTCCGCCCCCACAAAGGACGAAAATCTGTGGCATCCACAATTTTAAAGATACGAGAAAATTAAAAACGCAGAATCGTAGAGAATGAATTTATCTTCTTGACTGCAGAATCTGAATTGGATCGTATCATTATTATAGCCAGAATGAAGAAAACAATTTCATTTTTTCTCGCCCTGTCTCTCTCTAACACACACGTATCATAGCCGGCTTTGCATAGCGCAAAACATTAGCGCCTAGATCTCAAAGACTATAAGAGCTAGAGCAACCAAATTTTGTATCCAGATTCCTATAATATCGGACCTTGACGAGTTTGTTTCAAAATTTCGCCCCACCCCCTTCCGCCCCCGCAAAGTGCGAAAATCAGTGGCATCCACAGATCTCAGAGACTATTAGACCTGACTGTCGAGCTCTCACTGCTACAAAACTATTTGTAATTTTTCACTGTAGAACTCACTGTAGATAGCTCACTGCTACAAGTGTGTTTCAAAATTTCGCCCCACCCCCTTCCGCCCACACAAAGGACGAAAATCTGTGGCAACCACAATTTTGAAGATAGGAGATAATTAAAAACGCACAATCATAGAGAATGGCCATATCTACCAGATTGCCGAATCTTGCCGAATCCGAATAAGATCGGATTATTATTATAGCCAAAAGTAACAAATGAATTTGCAGTGGCTACGCAGCGCCCGTCGACACGTTCTGACTGATTTTCTGTCTCTCTCGCAAGCACTCTTTGTCGTTAAATGAACCCATACTGACTATGTATCGGGTATAAATGTAGAGTTGCGGTCGCAGCAGCAACTCACAACGTTCCCCCTCGTTTCAATTGAGCCCATGTAAAATATCGTGGAACGTCAGAATAGAGCAGTGTTTGTGCGAAGGCACCAAAAGCATCCGTACGATTGCACAGTTCAAAAAATTCGGTGAGCGTAGTTTTTGGTGGATTTATAGCACGATCAAGCGCTGTACCGTCCGTGAAATATACGCGCTGGCCGTTTTCAAGATGGACAGCTAAATATATAACTGCTGGATCTCGTTCATGAATTGGGAAACCGAAAATACGCCAGACAGCTTTATTGGAACTGATATACCGGCCAATTTGGTAGTTCGTAATTTCATCATTTTGATTCACCGGAGAAGCATTTACATTAGTATTTTCAATTCTAAATACAGCCATATCACTTCCTTTATTCACATACTTGCAAATATATTTGATACTCTTCACCGAACTGCATGACTCAACATTAATATGAGCATTGAATGTTTTGCTCAGCAGAGGTATGAATATGGTACCACCCAACGATTGTCAATGTCGATGTCTGCATTACTGATAGCTTTAATGAACGATTGTCCGCTATATTCAGCGGACTTCTTCGACGATATATTGGATATCCGTCAACATCTGTGTCCGTATCGTTTGTGAAATCTTTAGGAAAACACTTTGTACATTTTTCGTCTACCATGCAAGGTGATGAACGATTCAGATTTCCGCACGGACCATGAATCATGTTTGCAGTAACAATATCAAATAGTAATTGATCAGTGGACGGATTTGGAATCTCTGCAGAAATCAAACTGTCGATGTCTTCAGCACGTATTTTGTCGACGAACCAAATTAAAATGTGAGCATGAGGTAATCCACGCTTTTGCCACTCAACTGAATAGATCCAACATCGTGTGGGGCCAAATACATGCAATTTTGTAATAAAGCTGATTAAAGACTTTATTTTTTGTTTAAACACACGTGCTGTTATGTCATGACGATGTATTGCATTTTGTTCTGGTAGTAGCAACGATGGAATTTCCTGCCGTTTTGGATTACTTGTAAAAGTAATGAAAAGACACGGTCGTCCATATTCACGCATGAAAGTCATAGCATCCTGTATGTATTCTTGCATGTGACGTGGACTACCTACGTACGATGATGGTATGATAACAGAATTACCAATTTCGGCAGTGTCAGCGTTGTTCGCAATAGCATCTCGCAAGTGAATATATTCTTCCGCACGCAGCTTCTGTTGATTACATCGCAAGAATCGTACTCGTTCACTCTCTATCTTCACATACATGTCGACCATAAATTGTTGGCAAGCTCACGACATCGTAAAATGATGTTGTCTCGGCCTCGTCTAATCATCAAACTATACGAATAAAATCCTTCGAACTAACGTTCTTATTTGTTTCGCCTCCTGTAATAATACTGTACGGCCGCCAACCATGATTCCAGCAACGTCAACAACAGGTGCATTGAATCTACGTATATGCTCTCCAGCTGGTGTTCTATCAGGATTGATGACAATAGCGTGATTGTCACTTTGTAGTTTGTGCATGTGTGATTTGAATAATTTCAATAATTCATTGTGCTCATTTAACAGAGCGTCCAGCTCGCTGACGATACGCCTGGAAAAATGTGAACTGAGATTATGATAGTCGCAACGTGCATCCACGCGATTGGCGAGTGCACGTTCGGAGTCCTCGCCACCCATAAAGTAGATTTGTAAAAATTTATGAGATTCGTTTGGCATTGGCAGCAATGAGCCCACTTTGTGATAAACTTAGAATCTGATTTTGAACGTGGAATTAAATTGTTGACCGTTTGCAGCAATATTGTTAACTATTTCTGTTGCTCCAAATGATGTCTCCGTTCTAGTTGCCTTTGTTGATATCGTTCATCTCGGGCCTCTTGCGATTGTGATTCACGTAACTGCGCCATGCTCACACGCTCATCTGCATTGTTTTCTTGGATTTGTTCACCTGAAATTCGTACTCTTATATCTCGCATGGTTCTAGACTTGATCGTTTGACGACTCAAATTGGCCCCTCTGCGTCTTATTGGCATTGCTGAAATATATTAAAATCTCGGGTTACAATGTTTGTTATTGAACTTCTCCGAAATGGCTCGACCGATTAAAAGTTTTTTTTTTTAGATGTTCTCAAACCCCAGGACAGAATTTTGTTTTGCCTACTGTATGAAAAAGTTCTATCCAATTTGGTATTTTTCATAACTTTTTTTTTAGTTTCATGGCGCCACATTTACATTAATTGCTATTGGCTCAGATTGGCGCGAATACCTTTGGTATCGTAGATCAGACCACTCCTTCGGGTACCTTCTTAAAAAGGACATAGGTGTTTGGCAGGTACCCGAAGGAGTGGTCTTATCGGAATAAAAAATAGATGTTGGCCGATGCGCAGACCTATGAGCAGACAAAATTTCACGAAAATCGGTCAAGCGATTTCGGAGGAGTTTAGCAACAAAGTTTGTGACACGATAATTTTATATATTAGAAAATTCTACGTCCAAATATATAGCTTTCATTGCTACACATACACACACATATAGCTGTACAAACCTGCCGGCAAACCATCCCAATAATAAAGACACTTTAATGGCATTGACTGCGTGTTTTATTTTATTCGATATTTGTTTCATGTTTGAACTAACATTAACTAACGACCACACCGTCTAACCATTTAACATATACCTTAAATTATTTGGGGCCATATATATGTATAATATAATATTACATATATACATAAACATCGGCATCTACCTAAACATCTATGTACATACAAATACATATATCCATATATACATTTCTGCCACACTGCACGATCGCCCCAATATGCCCAATCCCCTCCAAATTCCAAATAAAATCCAACCAAACAAGGCACGATATGTTTTATGTTTATATGTTTATATGTTTCATACCTATTGAAGATTCACCAGATTCAGATGTCAACTGGTGAGAAGAGATCGCGTGTGAACTCGCTGAGTGCCACAAATCCACCGAGCCGTAACGCATCAGTAACTACGCCCACCTCTTTCCGTCTGGCGCCAGTTCCGCACGGTCTTAGATTGCCCTCGCTACATGCTCGCTTTCGCAAGTCCATCGAGAACAAGTCCGAAGCATGTGAGCAAAGATGGATGCGGAGTTTGAGACCTGTTCCGTAGCGATGCTGGAAGCGGATCCAGAAGGTTCAGATGAGGTCCAAGGCATTTATGACGACTGCTAAGCGGCTTATGCAAAATGTATTGCTGAACTCAATGATCAGCTCGAGCCCCTACTGTTACTCCAACGGCGCAACTAGCCGTCCAGGCGCCTTCGTCCAGCAGTTGGAAGTTTTCAGCTGGGCCTACCAGCAGTGGCCCACTTTCAGGCACCTGTTCACAGCCATCTATATCTAGTTTTAGTCGAGTGGAAAGACTATTCCACCTCAACCAGATAACTAGCATGGAACCCCATGACATAGTAACACAGGCTCCACTCACCAGCAAGGGTTTCAAGGCAATCTTAGTCCGCCACCTTCCAGAAACAATCCAATTTGTTCCGTTTCCAAGGGAGGCTTGTTCCTAGGAAGAAACGTGTAATCTCTGCACCAAAGAGAATCACCCAATAAATTTATGCCCTCACTGCCCTCAAATGACTGCTGATGCTCGTTCCAACTACGTTAAGAAAAGTCAGCTTTGTTTGAACTGTTTTGCAAGAATGCCAAAGCGCCCACCATTGCATCACTTGTGAAGACCGGCACCACACGCTTCTGCAACGTGGCTATCCAGTTTCCAACAAGTCCAGTTCCACACTGGTACAAAATTCCTCAGCGTGGCCCGAGCTAAATCTACGAGTACTTAACGCACAAAATCCAAGACTTATTTCGCCTCCGGCACCTGGGGCAAACGTCCATTACGGAACGTCTTGTCAACCCATATCATTTTGGATCAGGTCTGGGGTATTCAAGGTCCATCGCATTGGCCCAGTTTCTGAGGAACGAGAATCGTTTAAAAGTGACCTTTCATTACAAGAGCAGTACGACTCCGTGATCCTAGAATACTGAACATACGACAGAGAATGCACCATGCTGTACTCAAGCCTGAGAGTACTACCACGAAAGTCCGCGTTTTATTCAACGCATCCAGCCCGTTGACCAATGGCATGAGCTTGAATGATCTTCTGTATGCTGGTCCGGTCCTCCAACGTGACTTAACCCTTCAGATCCTGAAGTGGCGCTATTTCTTGTACGTTTTCAATGCGGATATCATCAAAATGTATCGACAGACTTGGGTCCGAAGCACACCCGCTTTTAGCGAATATTATTTCGAAACAAGGAGGAAGAAATCCGCGATTATGAACTGAAGACAGTTACTTTTTGGAGTCAATTGTGCTCCTTTTCTCGCCATCCGGGTGTTGCAATTACTTGCAGACGACGTAAAGTCTCGATTTCCTAAAGCAAGTCACATTATTCGGCATTTTATGTATGTAAACGATGTCCTGGCAAGAGCAGACTCCACAAATGAGGCTTAACTAGCCATCCGTGAGTTGCAGGCCGCACATAGTTCTGCAGGACTTTCAAACACAAAGAAATTTTGTTCTCGGGACTTTGAGTGACCACTTGCTCCACAACTATTTCCTTGAAATTTATGCTGAGAGCACGGCCAATACGCTCGGGATTCGTTGGAAAGCGACTTCAGACAAGTTCTTCTTTATTGCTCCAGGATAAGCGTTTGAGTCATCATATACCAAGCGAACATTTTTTTTCCCACATAGCAAGATTGTTCGATCCGGCGCTATGGTTGGCCGCATTCATTATAAGAGTTAGGATAGGACAAAGATGTACCAAGCGAAATGTGCCAGCGTTGGCAAAGTTTTCTGCAGAGTTACTTCGTTCTCAACCAGATCTGTATTCCAAGATGGATTGGCCAAATATCCTGCCAAATATGCCGACGGCAATTACGAACTGCTACCACTGGACAGATACCAAGTCCTCCCCTGGCTAAGGAAGCCCGGGTGCCACTCGACTACCTTCGTGGCCAACGGAGTAATAAGGATGGCTTAAACTACCGAGACCGAGAATTGGTCTCACGTTCCGTCCAAGTATTACCCCGCGGACTTAGCCAGTAGAGGCGTATCCTTACAGGAGTTAATTGATAACCAATTCTGGTGGCATGGACAAGCTTGGTTACAAAAGCCCCGCGATCAATGGCCACCACATATAAAGGGATTTCTCGTTATGACCCTAGAGCAACGCACTGTAAAGGTCCACTTCGCACCGAGTCCATCCGAAGAATTTCTTGAGCGGTTCTCCAAGCTTAAGATAGCTCTGCGAGTCCGTGCGTATGTCCTCCGCTTATCACCACCTCCGACCACCTTACAAGCGGAGAAATTACCAAAGCTGAACGAACTCTCATCCTAGAGACTCAACGCAAAGAATATTCCCAAGAGTATCACTGCCTAAGTGATAAGCGTCCAGTGCCAAGGTCAAGTTCTATCCTGAACCGGAACCCTTTCCTTGACCGACATGGTCATAAGAGCATGTCGCCGTGTCGCAGCTTATAAATTTCTGAATTATGACGATCGTTATCCAATTATTCTTCCGTACAGTTGTCGGCTGTCTCGCCTTCTAGCTTAGTTCACACACCGGATAACTCTGTGTTTTAACCCATTCCAAGCTCGTTACTAACGCTGCTTCGACTAATTTATTTCATTTTAGTCTTCCGCATCCATCCATTACGGAACTGCGACTGTATTCTCCACCTGAACCCCGAGCCGAGCCGTCCTCATCAACAAGTGTTGCACGAACTGCCTGGCTCACCAACACTCGTTAGTTAAAGAGGGAGGGTGTTTAGTGCAGCGCTGTTAGCGGGGGAAACAGCCTATTGCCGCTCTTGTTAGTGGCGCACTGTTAACAACTCGCGCTCGCTCTCGCTCTCAATCTGTGTTCTTACGATCCACATGGCTCTCAGCGTTTTAAAGCATGTAAGCTAAAGTTAGTTACGATTACATTCCCACTACAATCAGCCGTGTAATGTACATACTTACATAAGAACCATATATACGAAAATGTATGAATATACATATACGTACTCATCGTTGGAGTTATCCCGTTCTTTAAATATTCATCCAGCAATTGTTGCAGTTTATCTTTATGAATACATACAAAGTTTTGAGTTTTTTAGTAGGATCGCTAAAATTTTCAGTAACTGCTTCAATAACTACTTTACAAATATCCTTAGCATTCATTACAATCCTCACTAACGGTATCCCTAATAATTTCATTAACATCCACACTAACGGTATCCCTAACAATTTCATTAACATTAGTTATTATTAATTATTAACACCAAAAAACGACCCCAAAAGGACCCGAGTCAAGAGTTTTATGCGAATCCCATACATTTTTCAAATAAGTTTAAACCATGTTTTGGTCATATTGGCTTTTTGATGTTATTTTAAAATCCTGATGACATAGTACGGACTCAGCGACCTCAAAAACATAAGGCACACATAGTCAGACCCCCAGATCAAAATGTTTTTTTGAATGTGGCAAAATATTCTCCTGAACGTCATTGTCGATTTTGGAATCTGTTCCATAGTTTTTCCTTTCCATGGCTGCCCCGAATGCCACGATCGCTGTTAATTTTTGTTTTTGCGGTGCATTTAGCCAGTCACTGTTGATTGTTGTGCAGTTAGCGCAGCCGCGGTTATCGTAATCTGTGACTTCGTCTCTCTCGTTGATGACGTCATTGGGTTGGCAAACATGTATGATCTTGTTTTTAGCGAATCTTAGTCATGAATTTTACGTAGCATGACTCTGCCTGCTTCGATGTCGCACAATCTCAGCTGAGCGTTGTTTTCGCCTTCTACCACGCTCGGCTATTCCATGCTTGGTAGAATATCTTCCTGGTGTCGAGGAAGTCGATGATGCTGCTCTTCCACGACCTACGACGCCAAAGTTGGATCTTTGCCTGCCGACTGTTGCTGTCACCGCTAGCGTTTGGTACAATTGCGCTTACGCATGGGATCAGTTTGGCTTTTAAATCATTGGGTTGATAGGCCGAGTCCAGATAGCCACCTCTTTAGTTGTGAGAGTGAAGCGAGGCTTGTACTTTAAGATCTTTATTCTCCGAACACGTCCTTCTTCTCTCGATCCGCCATTTAGAATAACCGAGCGTCGGTCTACATACTTTTTAAGTGGCCGTTTATTCGGTGTATTATTCTATTTATTCTAGCGTGGCCGTACATTTAGGGATTATTATTATTATATTTAGGGTTGCCGTATTGACTGATAAGGGTTATCCTACCACAAAGTCGGAGTCTTCACCAGTCATTATTGAGATGCAATAGGAGGAAAAGAATGAAACGAACCAAGTAATCAACCAACGAATCGATCTCTGAGTACCATGTATAAATACCACCATAAATTGTATTTTACCAGAGTTAAACAGATTAACAACAAAAAATCGATGCAGTTTAATTTTAAATATATTTATACCTTGTACTCTTATAGCCCGATTCTACAAATAGCACTAGCATACTTTTATTGACGTGACTCGGAACTGATAATTCAACGACTCATGAAAGCGATACACGGGAAACCTCGTACAAGGGACTATCAAGATAAAAGGACTTCGAATTTATTTTTATGACAAGTACATATATATCGTACTTTCGTACGCTCGTACGTTCTCTTTCGCAGTGACCGGACGTGTTTTTCTTTTGCGCTCCGCTGCTTTTCCTTTTATTTTGCAATTACAGCCGGTGTTTTTCAAAATAAACCTTTAGTAAAATCCCTATTTAACCTACAATAAAAAATCTGTTCTTTAACGCGAGTGCATGCCTATTGTTTCCATAAAAACTTAATTTTGATATTAATTCTGTGCGGTGGTTAATCGTGTGTTTGTGTGTTCGCTCTTATCCCATAGCCTTTGCTTTAGCTATCACTCTCTCCCTATTATCCAAACCCAAACAACTATTCTTTTTCTCTCGCTCTTTAAACTTTCTGAGCAATAGCACTCTCTGTTTAGTAGCTCTCGCTATAACCGCTCTCCTCCCTGCTCTCTTTTTTCACTAATTCTGCTTTGAGCGTTTGTCTGGCACATTGGTCTGATACCAATTTGTTTTGAAATTTGTATTGAAAGTTTTTAAATAAATAAATTAAATAATTAAAATTGAATTCGCTGTGGTCTGCGCTAAAAAAACTTGCAAGAAGAAGATCACCCACGATCAGCCGAATGTCCCCTGCTGGCTCTGCGATAGCGTAGTGCACGCAAAATGTGCGGGATTTTCTGGCCTCGTGAGTGATGCTATAGCCAAACGTAATGGGTTGCATTACAGTTGCGAGGCATGCCGTGCGGTGGAGAAAGATATGGTACATTTTATGAGGCAGACGCGCAGTGGCTTTAAGGAGCTGACCGTTGGTTTTAAAAACCAATACGATCGGCCATTAGCCATGGGAGCTCAGTTTAGCGGTTTGAAACTGCTGAATGAGTCTCCGAGGCGCAAAAGGGTCACTCCGCGCAATCTGCAAATGCCAACAGTCGCTCAGCCGCTCGTTGCCGAAAATCGGACTCCGACCACTCAAAGTGTGCAGCAGCTGATTTCGTTTGCCACCCCAAGGGCAACGACAGCTGCTGGCGATGCAGATTCGGTAGCCGAATTCATCGCCTCGGAGAACGTGCAGCCAGTAACGTCTGTAGCGTCCGTGTCCGTGGTGTCCGCAAGCTCGTTAGTTGTCCCGTCCATACCGATCCCACCAGTGATTAGAAGTTCCGGACCTCCGGATATTGCCACCACAGGTACTAGGCCTGTTATTCAAAGCAGAATAAAAGCCGTGGGTTTAAAGGTGGAGAAGTTTAATTTCTCTTATGCCAGGGAGATATCTTCGTTCAAGATAAGTGTCTCCCCAACTCACTTTGACACCATTTGGTCTGCCAAATTTTGGCCAGATCATTTGGTGGTGAAGGAGTTCAAGGCTAAGAAGAAAAATAGGCCCCCCATAACACTTACAAATCATCCCAATGCGCCATCCTCATCTTCCCGTCCTGCTTCCACCCTTCCAAAAAACTAACTTCTCTTAGTAACCTCTTAGTAACCTATCAGAATGTAAGAGGCTTGCGTAGTAAGCTCAGCATTCTTTTCCGGGATAGTGTTGCATTTGCTTCCCACGTTATTCTGTTTACCGAAACCTGGTTAAAGCCGGATATTCTTAGTTCCGAGGGTTTGGCAGGTCGGTAAACAACTTTTAGAAGGGACCGTCCGTCTCGACGTGCAGAAGGGGTTCAGATTGCAGTGGACTCAAACTTCACGTCGGAAGACTTCACAGTCAAAGTTCAACAGGAACTGAAATTCCTGTGTGTAAAACTGTCTCTTCCCGCTTTCGCTATATTCATTACTTGCTCGTATATTCCACCTTCTTCGGATATCTCAATTTGTGAGCAGCACTTGTCCGCTTGAACCGCTGTTTCTTCCTCGCTATTAGATAAAGATCATATGATAGTTCTTGGTGACTTCAACTTGCCAGGAACTGTTTGGTCTTCGGTAAACGAGTCTAGTAACCTAGTGCCCATGTTACGACATGACTTTGTTGACGGCTTGCTTGACCTGATCCGACCATAGTGTTGTTAACCCGAGCCCTTCCGCTCTCTATACCTGAAGACGCCTACCATCCTACTTTCGAAGTGTCGCTAGATATAGGACCAACTGTATTGGATCGGTCGAGTAGGCTACCTGAACGTGTCCGCTGCTTTCGTAAAGCCGAGTTTGCAAAGCTTAATAACCTCATTAGGGATTTTGATTGGTCCGTTTAGTACTTGTGCACTGATGTCATAAAAGGCACAAACATTTGTAACAATGCTCTTGGCACATTTTTTGATTCTTGTGTCCCACTTTCTTGTCCGATTAGATCTGGAAAACCCCCTTGGTTTACCAAAGAATTATCCAGTCCAAAAAACTTAAAATCAAGACTTTTTAAAAAATTTCAAGAAATGGGTTCTCCTACTCTCGCTATGTAATAGCTCGGTCAAACTTTTCAGTTCTTAATGCTCAATGCTATACGAACTACCTATCTCGATGCAGGATACGTTTTTCACAGGACCCAAAACAGTTTTACTGCTTCGTAAACAGTAAGCGTAGAACGTCCGCACACCCATCCTCGCTATCATTTTGTAATACGTCGGCAAATAATGATCAGGCAATTGCCGATCTTTTTGCCAAATTTTTCCAAACCACCTATTCTGAGGAAAGCTACTCTGGTCATCCGTACCCATACGGTTTACCGAGGTCGAACGGCATTTTCAGTCCCTTGTTAAATGAATTTTCTCTACTTCATGATCTTCGACTAGTTAAGCCGGTGTTTTCACCTGGTCCAGACGGGCTTCCAGGTTGTGTACTCAGGTACTGCGCCGAGGCTCTGTGTGGACCTTTGCTTAAACTATTCACCCTGTCCATTGATTCTTCTTGCTTCCCCTCGATCTAGAAAGAATCGTTTATAATTCCTCTTCATAAAAAAGGTAGCAAGTCTGATGCAAAAAATTATAGAGGTATAGCAAAGTTATCCGCTATTCCTAAAATGTTTGAGAAGGTTTTAACTCCGCACTTGCAACGTCTCTGCAAGTCACTTATATCTCCAACTCAGCATGGACTTACAAGGCGGCGATTAACCCCCACGAATTTGTAAGAGTTTACCTCTTTCATTATTAAAGGCTTTCAAGGTAACTTACAGACGGATGTTATTTACACCGACTTTAGTAATGCATTCGACTCTGTAAACCATTCCCTTCTAGCACATAAACTTGACCTTTTAGGGTTTCCGCCCAACCTCCTGAGATGGATTTCTAGCTATCTTTGTTCCAGGTCTCAAAGAGTCCTCTTCAAAAACTCCCTCTCTTCACCAGTAAAGGTTTCTTCGGGAGTACCACAGGGCAGCCATCTAGGCCCCTTACTCTTCACACTCTTTATTAATGACTTGCCTTCGGTATTAACATACTCTCGAGTACTTATGTATGCGGATGATGTTAAACTCTGTGTCCAGTATAAGGACATTTCATTTCATTCTCGCTTGCAATCCGATCTCAATAGCTTTCAGTCATAGTGTTGTGCAAACTTGTTACACCTTAATGCCTCGAAATGCAAAGCAATGACATTTCATCGTTCTAGCCCATTGTTGGCTCCCAATACCCTATGTGGCGGTTCTCTTGAGAGAATTACCCTGGTGAATGATCTTGGTGTCTTATTAGACGCCAAGCTAAAGTTTTCTGAACACATTTCTACCATGGTAAATAAGGCCATGGGTGTGCTTGGGTTTATAAAGAGGTGGTCAAAAGAATTTGACGACCCCTATATAACAAAGACTCTCTATACTTCGCTAGTTCGTCCGATTTTAGAATACGGCTCCTGTGTATGGTGCCCTCAGTACAATGTACACCAGGACCGTATAGAATCAGTACAGTAAGACTTTTTACTCTTTGCTCTGCGGGGCCTTAACTGGGATGCAGGTGTAAGACTCCCATCTTACTCTAGTAGACTACTATTAGTAAACCTCCCATCCTTAGTTAACCGTAGAAAAATGCTTGGTGTGATATTTATGCACAACTTGATCGGGGGTGACATAGACAGCCCTGATCTGTTGAGCCGCATAAACTTCACGATTCCTATTAGACTGACTAGAAATGTTATACCGTTGTTCCTTCCACTTTGTAGATCGAATTATTCCTTGCATGAACCGTTTAGGGTTTTATGCTCGGATTATAATTCCCTCTACCATATTATATCCACCACTAATTCTCTTCCTCTTATTAAATTACTAATCCTTACACACCTTTCTAGAAATTAGTAATTGTAGTTGTATTTGTATTTTGATTGCATGTTTAGTTTCTTAGTAAGTTTAGTGCTAATTTTCCTCGAATTATGAGTCTAACAGCTATCTTTCCTGCATGTTCGCGTTCGGTTCGGCTACGCGCCGTGCGTTATGTGGCCCCGCCACTCGGTCGGTTGGGCGAGAGGAGGGCTGCGTTTTGCCTGGGATCCGCGCGTAACAGCCTTCTGCTGGTGTCACACGGGCCACTTGATGGTGCAGTAAATGCATCGCCTCTTGAAAGATGCAGTCATTGCATGTCAACGTCCAAGAATACGAATGCACTTTTTTTCTCTTTCCCGCTTATATGGGTTTTTCCAATATTGGTGCCTATTTCGTGCGTCAACTCATTCAGCGCTACAGCAGTTGCCACCAATCCCAAAATAAATGCTGTTGTGGTGAGTTTTGATCCTCACATAGTTTCAACGGTTTTTATAACTTCTCATTTTATATATATTTTTTTTTTATATTTAAATATTTCAAACAAAACAAAATTGAAAAAAAAAGTAACTCGTAAACTAAACAATGTTGGCTGACAGTGTCACCGTAAAATAGTTTATAATCGTCCAATATATGTGAACTCGCTGTTGCCTTGTTATACTCTGCCGCGTTTAAAATAATTTAGATTTTTGCTAGTAGATTTTTTTGTCGACCAGAGCAACAGCCTTTATTGAAAAATAGCAGTCATTTCTCTAGCGGATTTATTGCAGCAAATCAAAGTCATTCATTTAATTTGACGAATGTTCACTGGTGGAACCCTGCTATTAATCAAACCCTCCCAAATCCGGTAAGATTTCATATATTCTTGAGAATGGTTTATTTTATTTCTAGATGAAAACGGAATAAAAATTGCTAGTAATATGAGAAATAATAAAACGAGTCGGTGTTAGAAAATTTGTGAGAAGAAAATTGTATTGCTCTGAAGCAGAAAATCAATGTTGTGTTTCGAGTTAGTAACAAATGACCAGTCACGCTATGACTTTGAATTTCATGGCAATATGATTTTTTCGATGAATATACTTACATACATTTAGAACGACTGTATAAACCAGCCGCTTAGGAATATATAAGTCGTCGCAAAGTTCGGGTCATAATTTTGTGGAATACAATAGACAAGGGTGTAATAAGTTAAATTGTTTGCCTGAGTAGGCATAATAATTCGATTGGGATTTGGCAATTATTGCTGTCTAGTTGCTTGAGAATTGAGGGATTCATACATATGTACATACATACACATGTATATAAGAATATTTGTGATAAAAAAATATTTGATTGGATATATTTCTTCATATCCTCGCATGACACCATTTATACATGATTACATATATACGATTTACAATGCACTTATGTATTTAGGTTTATTAATGGTACTTTTCACGTTTATTTTTATAGATGAGTTATACTATGTAATACTAATGTTCCATATCCCTAGAACTAACATTTAACGGTCATGGTTTAATTTTGAATAATCATTACACCTACAAATCTAAGATGCTTACCATATAAAAGTAATTAAAATTTCTAGTTAGAGATCTTTATTTTGTTTGTTTGTTGTTCTTTATTCTATTGGTTTTTCATTAGAGATTTTTAAACGAGAACTGACAGTATTTGCCCAAAATTTGTCTATCAGTCGGTGTAAGAGGGCCCTAATAGGGAGGCACCATTAAGCGCATGTTGGGCTCGGTGCACGAGTGCATTTTGTTTCCTTGTCACTAAGACGAATTTTCAAATTCTTGACACGTCTCGCAGAGAGTCGTATAATTAACTATCTAGCACATTTAAACATTTTTTATATTTACAGCAGCCTGCTCATTATTTTTTCTTACTCAGACGCTGGCATTACTTGGGCCTGAGGTATACAAAATCCTGTTTTTTTGTGAAGGTGAATAAGATTAGTCTAGGCGTTCAAATGAACGTGTGGTTATGTAAGTATTCAATGGTATGTATGTATGTATGCGTGTAATCCTTTGTGAAGTAAGTTTTGGCTCATAAATAGTAATATTCTTTATTAATTTGTTTTTTACTTTTTCTGCTTGTTTGTTTTTCTTTCATTAGGTTAACTTGTTTATTAGCATTGCAGTTATGTTTATGTTTACATATATTAATTCACATAAGAATACGCTTATGTAATTGTGTATTCCAAGTCAAGCATATTTATATGCGATTAGAAATGCCGGTCAAGATCTTCTTATCCCATATAATAAAAAACTAAGTGATGACGCGGCTGGTTGTGGATACCTGTACGAATGAGTATGTCAATTTATGTCGATTACGATATAAAATAAAAGATTTTGCACTATCAATGCTTATATTCCGGGTAGCAACCATTCTCGATGACTTGTCCGGATTGACTGTTGTTGCTGCTGCTGGTATCGCCTGATTGATGTTGAAGCTGCTGCTGATGATGGTGCTGCTGATATAACGGTAGTTGGTGAAGCTGAAGCTGTTGTTGACTTGTTGCTACCGTATCGCCCGACTGTAATACGCGTCGAGTACGAAGCTGGATAGCACTTCCACTGCTTTCCGTCTCCGTTGAGGGTGGTGAGGGATAGAAGTCCCTCTGACTTACACTTGTACCATTTGGGACGACTGGCAAACCCATTATACAGTTGTTGCTGGCTGCCGCCGCCGTTGCCGCTGAGGAGGATTGAGGATCGCCGTGGTGCTGATGCGGATGCTGATGGTGGATAACGTTGCTCGTTGTAGCCCCTGACATTGGTCCTACGCCGTTGTATGGTTGGGAATCCGAAATTGTTGCGGACTGCGGCTGATCCAATACCACGACGGATACCACATCTTCACTCGCCCACCGGGCTAACTGTTGTTGAGCTTGAATAAAGTCATCACTAGAAAATAATAATCGTAACAGGAACAACGGTACATGGTAAGAAAGCAGGGGGTGTTAACGGGAAAAATGGATAAGGATTGGTTCAGGTTGAAAAGATTCGAAAAAGATTCCGGTTTACCGGCCCAATTAAAATTTGTAAATTCTGATTGAACATGTACATCTTCATTCACAAATATTTTCATTTATACTTGGCTTCTAAAAAGTTACGAAAGAATGTGTACATTTATATCAGTGCTCGGCACTCAGACACTCGAACGGTGGGCAGTGGGCTTGTGTGTGTAGCAAAACCCGAACATGCTTGCGGGCGAAACCGGTTTATTGCTTTACACTGGGAAACATGATTTCTACTTTCGTGCCGAGGCCAAACGAAGGCTTACGGCTTTTTATACGCGTTACTCAACTTAAGTATAGGGGTATATTAGATTTGTGGTGAAAATGGATGTGTGTAACGTCCAGACCGTTCAGAGCGTTTCTGACCCCATAACAGCATCAATAGCCGAGTCGATATAGCCATTCTGTCTGTCCGTCTGTCCGTCCCTATGAGCGCCTAGTGCTCAGAGATTTTAAGAGCTAGAGCAGCGACATTTTGTATCCAGACTTCTGTGATATGTCACTGTTACAAGTTTATTTCCAAACTTCGCCACGAGAAAACCAAAAATCGCAGAATCGTAGAGAATGACTATATCTTCTTGACGGCAGAATCTGAACCAGATCGTATCATTTTTATAGCCAGAATGAAAAAAAATAATTTCATTCTCTCTCGCCATGTCTCGCTCTAACACACACGTTTCATGGTCGGCTTTGACTATCGCTAAAAATGAGCGCCTAGATCTCAGAGACTATAAGAGCTAGAGTAAGCAAATTTGGTATCCACACTCTTGTGATATCGAACATGCACCACTCCCTTTCGCCCCCGCAAAGGACGAAAATCTTTGGCATCCACAGATCTCAGAGACTACTAAAGCTAGAGCAACCAAATTTGGTATCCACACTCCTGTTAGATCTCACTGTTACAAGTGAATTTCAAAATTTCGCCCCACCCCCTTCCGCCCCCGCAATAGAAGAAAATCCGTGGCATCCACAATTTTGAAGATACGAGAAAATTAAAAACGCACTATCATAGAGAATGACCATATCTACCAGATTGCCAAATCTGGATCAGTTCGGATCAATATTATAACCAAAAGGAACAAATCAATTTGCAGTGACTACGCAGCGCCCGACGACACCTTTTGACTGATTTTCTGTCTCTCTTGCACGCACTCTTTGTCGTTCAATGTTAGCGCTCTCTGGCGGAGGAGAGCCATACTGACTATGTATCGGTTATAAATGTAGAGTTGCGATCGCAGCAGCAACTCACAACGTTCCCCCTCGTTTATACTGTACGTGAGCGGCAGCGCAGCAGCAGCAATAGATAGGGCCGTGCCGAGCCCTGATTTATATGTATATGTATGCTGGAAGAAAAAGGAGTCTAGAGAAGGTGCTTGTCTGCCTTGACAGCGTGACTAATTTAGTTTCAAAAACCCTATCTTTATTTTTTTAAAAATTCGAATAGTATTGCTTGATCGCCAAGATTCTTCTTACGCTTTCTTAAGTTTTTTCATCTTCGTCTTTCGATTGTTTTCGTCTTTGGTCATTTATCATTAGGAACTGACAGAATCGGTTAAATTTCGTTAACTCAAAACGAATAACCTTTGAAATCGTTTGAGCAACTAATTCGGTTCTGCCTGTTTGATATTTCAATTCATATTCATCGACCCTGCCCGGTGCCATAGATAAATTCCACTGGTTATAGGTTATATATAAAATCGGGAAAACGCGTTCTCGGAAATTCGCGATTTTAGTATTTTTGTATGAATATTGTAGGCCTTTAGAGGACTGTCAAGCGTATGCTTACTAAACAACGAAATAAAATAGTTGAATATCTGCTACCTATCAACTAGACGTGTTTGTTGTGCTTATCGTTCAAAAATGTATAATTGAAAATACGTTTAACCAGAAGATCTAATCTTTCCCGACAAGGCCGTAATTCAGTTAAGCATCGGAACTTTGTGAATCAATCCACTAAAAAATAACAAGAATCGGGCCGCGTTCGTGCTTCTCAAACACAAGAGCAGAAGAAATCTTCGAGCTCAACGTAGAGTTCAAGAATAGTATATTCGACGCGCAAGAGGAAAAAGATGAGTCGGGCTAAGCGCCGGCCCATGTCAGCACAAAGAGAAGCCTAGCATACATACACATATCTTTTAACGCATATTATTATTTTATTTCTTCTGCCCTACGCTCTTAATTAATTAATTAATTAATTAATTAATAATTCGTTATCCGGCGAGAGCTGTGAGGAAGGCCCGTCTGCATAGCAAAGCTTCAAATTCAAATTTCGTCGTCTGGAACAGTGGCCTGTCTGCCACATATTCTAAACTGTCATAAACTAAATTAAAACTTTTTCTTTATCGATTAAACACGGGCTGTCATCGGGCTCGCTTGTTTATTACTATTTGCATCAAACAACCCCATCAGCCATCTCGAAAATAAAACATTTATATACATACTAGAATTATCAAAACCCGTCTGAATTTTTGCAAATAGTTCGCGATCGAAATCTACGCTACTGAAGAAGCTCAGTAGCTCAACAGGATGATTTAGATTGAGCAGCGTTTCAATGCGGTTTCTCAATTGAATACGTTTCGCATCCTTTCGTTCGTATTAATCAAATGGGCATTGTTTGTGAGCATTGTGGCGCATTAAAGTTTTCGGCAGAAACGCTGGATTATGTAGCCTTTATAGCAAAGTGAAATTTCCACTACCAAATTTGACACCTAGGCCATTGCTTTCTTTACTTCATTGTGAAACATCATAATAGAAGCATTTTTGGAAAATATGCAGTCATACGAATGCGTGCTACGAATAAGAAACAGGCGAAGCATCCAGCGTACAGAAACAGAGAAGGATCGAGAAGAAGGCTTTCATATATGACTGAGTAAGAACTCGCATCCGTACGAGTGCGAAACAGACTAAGCATACATAAATACATACAGACCAGAACAAAAAGCATAACTAAAGTTTCACAATTTTGTCAGAGCCCCACAAATATCATCTATTTTAAAATTTGTTAATATCAGATCACATGCGGAGGCTGTAGAAGGTACAGGGTCACTTCGTGCCGGGAGAGGCTTCTTTCGCTGGGTTTTAAAAAAAAAAAATGTAATAAGAGAGTGTTCAGAGAGTGATATGCCAAGTGTGCTTCAACTTGTTATGTGCATTCTGGCTATAGTAATAACACCAGTCAACAAACAAAATGAGGGGGAACGTTGTGAGTTGCTGCTGCGACCGCAACTCTACATTTTTACCCGATACTAAATCAGTATGGCTCTCCTCCGCCAGACGGAGCTAACATTGAACGACAAGACAAAGAGTGCGTGCGAGAGACACAGAAAATCAGTCAGAGCGTGTCGTCGGGCGCTGCGTAGCGACCGAAAATTGATTTGTTACTTTTGGCTATAATAATTATCCGATCTGATCCAGATTCGGCAATCTGGTAGGTATGGTCATTCTCTATGATAGTGCGTTTTTAATTTTCTCGTATCTTCAAAATTGTGGATGCCACGGATTTTCTTCTATTGCGGGGGCGGAACGGGGTGGGGCGAAATTTCGAAATACACTTGTAACAGTTAGATTTAACAGGACTGTGTATACCAAATTTGGTTGCTCTAGTTTTAATAGTCTCTGAGATCTGTGGATGCCAAAGATTTTCGTCCTTTGCGGCGGCGGAAGGGGGTAGGGCAAAATTTTGAAATAAACTTGTGCAGGTTCGATATCACAGGAGTGTGGACTATAAGAGCTCTAGCTCTTATAGTCTCTGAGACCTAGGCGCTAATTTTTAGCGATAGGCAAAGCCGACCATGATACGCATGTGATGGGGAGAGACAGAGCGAGAGAGAATGAAATTGTTTTCTTGATTCTGGCTATAATAATGATACGATCTGGTTCAGATTCTGCCGTCTAGAAGATATAGTCATTCTCCGCAATTCTGCGTTTTTGGTTTTCTCAAAATATCTTCAAAATTGTTGATGCCACAGATTTTCGTACTTTGTGGGGGCGGAAGGGGGCGGGGCGGAGTTTTGAAATACACTTGTAACAGTCAAATATACCAGAAGTCTGGATACAAAATTATCTTACAGTCTCTGAGCACTAGGCGCTCATAGGGGCGGACGGACAGACGTGGCTTAATCGACTCGGCTATTGATGCTGATCAAGAATATATATACTTTATGGGGTCGGAAACGCTTCCTTCTGGACGTTACACATATCCATTTTCACCACAAATCTAATATACCCCTATACTCATTTTGAGTATCGGGTTTAAAAACTCAGCTTCAGGCCCAGTTTTTCTAATAGATTTGGGGCTGCAAAAAAATATTTAATGAATTATGATTTTTTTTATTTTGAAAAGGTTTTTGTTTGTTTTGTTTGTAAGGTTTGTGCTTTTTTCCATATCTATATATATAGAAAAAATTCGTGTTAGTTACACCATTTATAACTCAAGAACGGCTGAACCGATTTGGCTGAAAATTGGTGGGGAGGTAGATTAGATTCGGGAGAATCGGGAGTAGATACCGTTATCCCGTTCGACCGCGTTCCCGTGTGGTGACATGACATAAACGTCAGCACAGTAGGCTGTGTGTCACAGGCACCGGCTGGCTGTGTTTTTCAACACATGAAATCATTATTTTAATTTTGAATCAAAACAGAAACATGTACGCGTTTAATAAATATACGTGTTTTTTTTTTTTTTGGAATTTTTTAATTGTGTAAGTAATTTTTATTCTTTTTAATGCATCTTTAAAAAGCTGTAATTCAAGAAGGATACGAAATATAGCGAATGAAACTTCTGAAGAAGAACAACAAATTGCCCCTCGACATGCTCTTCATCGAACTCATCTAACCTGTGGCATAAATACATGGATAATATGTCAGAAGATATTTTACATCAAAATGAGGAGATACATAATCAAGCTTTACTATTGATCGAAGACATGTGTTACCTCATATGCGGTAGTTTATTAGACAGGTTAGGAATGCCAGCGCCAAATCCTGGAATGAATGACGCATTTAATCGAGAATTGGAACGGGAACGTGAATATGATCACCAGGAATTGAATTTAGCGGTTTAAACAAATGTACCCCTGTTAAATCATCAACAAAAGAAGGTTTATGATACATTAATGAAGGCAATTGATGATGGAAATGGTGGTTTATATTTCCTGGGTGCCCCTGGTGGAACTGGTAAGATATTCCTCATGTCAATGGTTTTAGCCACTGTTCGTGCGAGATCCAATATTGCGGTTGCAGTTGCTTCTTCTGGAGTAGCAGCCACATTGTAAGAAGGATGTCGTACGGCTCATTCAGCATTAAAATTACCGTTAAATCTTCAAAATATTGAAGAACCTATATCTAATATTGCAAAAAACTCCACAATGCCAAAGTTTTGTCAGCATCGAAACTCATCTGGGACGAATGCACAATGGCGCATAAAC
Organism: Drosophila lowei; assembly: GCA_008121275.1. Taxonomy (NCBI): domain Eukaryota; kingdom Metazoa; phylum Arthropoda; class Insecta; order Diptera; family Drosophilidae; genus Drosophila; species Drosophila lowei. The sequence continues at coordinate 38,359,061 of CM017781.1, read as the reverse complement.
GTGCATTAGAAGCACTTAACCGAACATTGAAAGATCTACGTAATGACTCGAGATATTTTGGAGGCGCTATGATTCTAATGTCTGGCAATAATGGTCGAGTACCTGTCGACGAATCGAGCGGATTGATTTCATTTGCTCGGAATTTCTGTAACTTTGTCACAACAAAAGACGAGTTCATCAACAAAGTATTCCCAAACATAATTTCCAACTAAAAGAATAATGAATGGTTGAGTGAACGAGCAAATTTTAGCGGCTAAAAATAAAAATATAGATGACCTTAACTACATAATTCAGAGCGAGATCATTGGAACAATGCCTTCATTTAAATCTACTGATTGTGTTACAAATGAAGATGAAGCAACCAACTATCCAACCGAATTTTTAAATTCCTTGGATGTCCGAGGCTTACCACCGCACAATTTACGCGTAAAGGTTGGTGTGCAACTGCGCAACAGTTGGTGGTAAGAAAATTTATGAACAATTTGATTTACGTGACGATGCTCAAAGGAAAATTTGAAGGTGAGGATGTTCTCATTCCCAGGATTCCGATGATCCCAACAGATATGCCGTTTGAGTTCAAAAGACTTCAATTTCCGATACGTCTTGCATTCGCCATGACTATTAACAAATCACAAGGTCAATCCTAAAAGTATGTGGTCTGAATCTGAAAAATCAATGTTATTCCCATGGCCAATTATATGTGGCATGTTCAGCGCGCAGTAATAGTTTGCATACGATAGTGCCGATTACACTATGCAGAATTTTTAAACTTCAAAGCAAACCTATTTTTTCTGATAGATTTGGGGCTTTACATTTTTTTAATGAATTATGGATTTTTTTCCATTTTTAAATGATGCCTTTTTAATGTACCTATACAAATAAAATACAAAAACATAAGAAATAGTTTTCTGTCGACTTTCCCTGATTTTTTAAAGGAAAAATTTGGAAAAAAAATACTGCAAAAAATGATCCATTTTGCATTTGAAAGTTTAATATTTCCAAGACGGTAAGCTGAAGATACAAAGTGTTGCAATTAAATTTAAAGCTGCTTTTATTAGCTTTTCAGAATTGCAAAGTTCAATACAACCAAATTTAAGATACCTAAGTTATGTGAAAAGAGAAGCACTACCTATGAAAAAATACTTTAAAAAATAAAACCAGTTTTTATAAATTTAAAAAATCCTTATAATAGAATAAAAACCAAATTTCATTAAAAAAATTTAAAGCTCCAAATCTATCAAAAAAAGTCAATTTGGTTCGAACGTAAAAAAAAGTTCGATTTTGTTGCCTAGTATTATTAGTGATTTGCACGCATAAATTCATGCATCAGATGGAGCGTAAATATAGTACGCTCCATATGGTGGATTGCTTTTGGCTTATATCGATATGATGGATGAATAAATGCATGAAAATCACTAATCATCGGCATTAAGCAAGTTGGGCTAGTGAACGCCTAATGCTACACCTATTTTAAAGAACTTTAAAATTTGAAACTCTAATGAATGCAGCTATCAATCCGCTTTTGTAGCTTAAGCTTACCGTCTGAGAAATATGAAATTCTCAAATGCAAAACTGATAATAATTTATTAAACATTTTTGAGCCCCAAGTCTATCAGAAAAAGATGGTTTGTACCCATTGTTCCCTCGGAGAGGGAAACTTCCCGAAGCGAAATGCTGCCCAAAGGCGACAAGCCAGCTGACGAACTATCGGGGTACCGGCCAATCTGCCTGTTAGACACCTGCCTGTTTGACACGGTTGGTAAGCTGCTAAAGAGCGTTCTCTACAACAGGCTCTTAGAATTTGTAGAGAAGACAGAATCACTATCCGAGGCGCAACATGGATTTCGGAAATGCCGCTCGACCGCGGACGCCATCATGGCTGTGGTTAATATCGCAGAGAAGGCCATAGAAGGGAAAAGATGGAGGTGGGGGACCAAGGAGTACTGCGCCGTCGTGACGCTTGATATCGGAAACGCCTTCAACTTGGCCAGTTGGACATGGATCGAGGCAGCATTGCATCAGATCGGGGTACCGGTGTATCTGCTGAGAATGATCTTTAGAAACTTCTCGCATAGGGTACTGAGCTACGAGACTGATCAAGGAGAGATAGCTCACGAGGTCACGGCAGGAGTTCCGCAAAGGATCAGTCCTTCGACCTCTCCTGTGGAACCTCATGTACGACAGCGAGCCTAGACTGCAGTTACCACCAGGCTAATTAGTTTTGCCGGTGGCCAGGTCATGGCCTAGTCGTTGTAGGTCAAGGAAGTTGAGCTACAGAGCCAATACAACGATTGCAATAATTGCCAGTTGGATGCTGGAAGTCGGTCTGGACCTGGCCTGGACCCGGCCACAAGACGGAATCTGTCCTCATCACGAGCAGGAAGCAAACGGAGTACGTCACAGTGCGAGTAGGAGCCGATCTGATAAAGTCGCAAGACTCCATCAAGTATTTGTTCGTGATGTTAGACAACCACCTAACCTTTTGCTCGCATGTGGAGTACATTGGCCATCCTCATCTACGCATCGGCAAAAATCTGCGAAGGAAGCTATCTGCTCCATAAAGGCTAGCAGCTTTGAGAGTTATGTCGGGTCTCAGAACTGTGTCCGAGGATGCAGCACTCGTCCTAGCGGGAATGATACCAGTGGACGTACTGGCCAAATAAATGCAAAGCGTGTATGCAAAGGCTACGGCACAGGAGAACATAAGCGGCATTGCAGAAAGCTTCTATCAAAACATGACAGAAACGATGGAATCAGTGCATTAAGGGGAGATGAACGAATTGAATAATTGGCAACATCAAAGAGTTGACCGAGAGGAGCAAAGGCATTGTGAACTACCACAAAACGCAGTTCTTAACTGCACACGGCTATCATAGCTACTTATAAAAATAGAAGCACGATACCAGTCCATACTGCCCTACAGGCCCGACCTCAGTCAATGACCCGGAGCATGTCTTCAACGGCTGTAAACTGTAAACGGCAGCGGAGTCGCTGGTATGTTTTATGACAGAATCTGATAGTCTCATTAAGCGCATCCAGAATGATCTGACACTATGGGGAAAAGAGCCGCTTGTAGGGGCCTATTCTAGGCCCCCCCTCCCCGCAAAGCAATATAAAACGGTGATCCCATGGGGGCAGAGGTGTTTAGTTGTGTGGGGGTCCTTTGATATCTCATGAAGACTACCATTCCCCATGGCGTATCCATGGGGAAACAAAACATGTATGAATGAAAACTTTAAAAATCGTTGCTTATTGTACGACGCACGCTGAATACCCTAATGACAATTATTCTAATGTGAATATATAAAAATGAAGTGAAAAATTTTTGGGATTTTATCAATCGAGAACGGCTGGCCGATTTAGCTCAAATTTTTATTCAGTGGTTCCTCTTTGCTAGGAGAAGGTTTTTACGAAAGAAAATTTTGGGAAAACCCACCCGCGATCGGGAAAAAACTTGGGCGAAGTCATGCAATAAGTAATCAGAACGTCCGCTATAATATAACGCAAGAAGAACGTGCAGAAGAAAATGAAAGGAGACGTTCACATATTGCACAGGATCGCGCTGCACAATTAGCCCCTCAAATTCGAAAAAATGTTATTGGAAGAAGACCAGTCATAAATGTAGACTTGAATCACGCTGCTTTCGAATATGAATCCGAAATCGTCCACAAAGATCTTCGCTGATATCGGTTCATTACACTGCACACCAAAATTTCAACTTTTGTCTGATGATTGACGTTTATCACTTGGTGTTTACTTATTTGAGGTCGCTGATTCTAAAAATACACTCAAAAATACGCTCTTGTTTACGAGGTAGAGCTTTCACTCAAAATTCGCCTTTTCATAAAGCTATTTTTGTTTTTACCGTTTTCTTAATAAATTTTGATATGGCATCGTCCAGAAGAGTTTGTGTGAATAATCCGAATGATTTTTGTTTAATTTGCGGAGAATATATGTATAAAGAATGTGACAGCGCTCGTAAAAGAAGCTTAGATGAATTACTTTGGTCACACTGGAAATAAAACATAAGCCTTGGGTTCCGCAAAAAGTATGCCAAACGTGCGTTGAGTTAATAATTTTGTGGACAAATGGAAAAGGGAATAAATTTAGGTACGAAACCGCTATGAAATGGAAAGAACCTGTGAACCACAACGACGACAGTTATTCTTTTTTGGTGAACATAACGGGCACAAACCGAAAAAATCTACTATTTTCATGGAAATCTTGGAGATCTAAGTGAAGAACAAGGCGAGAAATTCCACCAAGATCTTCGTACGATCGAGGAACGCTAAGGATACTGGGACTCAAACATGATGGCTGACTATTGTTGGAGCAGTCAGAACAGCCCCTTGCCTTCAGCTACAAAAAGGAAATAAAATAAAAGAAAATTTTGTTCAACCTCGTTTTATTAAAAAGACCCATATGTCATAATTTTTTTAACTAGAGCTGATACAGAAATTTCAGTTACACATTTAAAATCGTCATGAAAAATTGGACTGAAATCAGGTAACATAGCCCAATCATCAGATATGCTGTTGTGCAGTGTTATCTGTCGTCTTTGTTACTGAAATTAATTTGAAAAACATTATACATATATCATATCGCCCAAGAATTCGGCGACAGCGAAATTAATGCGAGAAGTCATTCCGAAATCTACTGCTGCGGATTAATTTAATGCATGCCTGAAATCGTCGTCTTTGTGGCGGCATGTCAAGAAGTTGAAATTGACCACAAACATGAGAGTCGTGTTGCAGAACGATCCATCGGCTGCTGAATTCTCCAGACAACTGCTGGCGCTTGGCAATCGCCAAACTCCTTTTGATATTTCGACTGGATTGATATCGTTCCCGCCAAATTTGATTGAGTTCACATAGTCGAAGGAGGAACTAATCACTATAGTGTTGCCCGGCATTGCACAAAATTATAAAAATCCCGATTGGATTAATGAAACGGCAATACTAGCAGCAAAAAATAAGGACGTCGATTGAATTTCATTATTAAAAGTCAAATCGCTGGAGAACTGCATTCGTACAAATTCGTTGACAGCGTGACCGATGAGGTTGAAGCGACCAACTATCCGGCCGAATTTTGAACTCGCTTGATGTGCCAGGAACTCCGCCGCATAATGTACTGCTGAAGGTGGGATCGATCATAATCTAAATCATCCGAAATTTTGCAACGGTACGCAGTTGTGCGTCAAGAAACTGATGAACAATGTGATTCCCGGCAAATCATCATCAAGGGCAAGTTCAAAGAAGACGCAGTTCCTATCCCACGAATTCCGGTTATTCCATTCTAATTTAAGAGGATTTCTCGTTCGATAGGCTTTTGCGATGACAATCAATAAATCGCAAGGCCAATTGTTGGAAGTCTATGAGATTCGCAGCTACACGTTGACTGTTTGCGTGTTGACAAACCGCCTTCATTGTTTGATTTTGCGCCAGTTCTTAACTGATTTCGCTCCCATTCAAATGAATCATATTAAAATTTGAGCTTTCTGTGTTTTATTATCACACTGGAGTGTATCTGAAGGAAATTAGCATATAAATATGAATTTATTTTATTGTGTGCAAGCATTTTCAAAAACTATCAAAATCTCTAATGAATTCTAAGGTAAAGATTATATTCTGTTCAACGCCATCAAAAAAAACCAATACAAGCAGGCAGATCTGAGAATCGTGAGGACACACAGTTAAATCTCAGCCTCAATCCAAATCAGCAGCCCGTTTTTTGAAATTGGTTCTAGTTTTCGAAATATTCAATAAATTCATTATTTTAGTATTCTTGACCATTAAGGGCCATTTATTGAATTGAAAAGTATAAATCAGAAATTAAAAGAAGTTGAACTGAGTCTTTTATATTTCTTGGGATCTGTTTCACGCTTTAGGGTCCGACAGTAATCGCTCATCATGCCTTCGTCCCAAAATCCTTGGTATCGCCTTTCGATTTTCGCTATATCTTGATGTAGCCGCTCTCCTTGCTCGTTGCCCAAGTTTTGTGGGAAAAAATCAAGATGTGAATGCAGAAAATGTATCTTGAGAGACATTCGAGCTCCAATCTTGTCGTAATTCTTCAAAAAATTGTCGATTACTTGTTTGTAATCCGGTGATTTGTAGTTACCGATTTTTCCACGTTTTCGGAGCATATAACAGCCACAAACGTAACAAAAACACTTTGAATCGACTGTGCAACGTTTTCTCGGCATTTTCACACGTTCCGAAGCACAATTACAGTACAAAAACAAATTCCGAAAGATGTTCGATGCAACGTGGTCACCTGACAGCTGTTATAAGAGCGCAGTACCGCCACCATCCGCGAACTTGAAAACTAAAACCAATCTTGACAACCGGATTGAAGATCTGAGTTTAGGGCACCAAATAACGGTAAGAATCGTTCTCATCTGCTCGCGTCCAAAAATGTACCCGAATTTGTAAACTTGTGTAATCATTAGTTTTGAGAAATTTTATAAAACCTAATCTTAATTATTATTTTTCATTGAAAAAAAAAAAAACAAAAAGTTATAATTATTTATGATTTTTTGGTCATAATAAAACTCGACAGCCGTAAATCTTCGCAAAAAATTATCAATTTTGAATTTGAAAGCTTTTATTTTGCAGACGGTAAGCTGAAGCTACAATGTGTTTGGATCCGATTTAGAGCTGCATTTATCAGCTTTTCAGAATTGCAAAGTTCAATACAACCAGGTGTAAAATACTTAAGCTATGTGAAAAAAATAAGCACTACCTCTGAAAAAAACATTAAAAATATAACCATTTTTTTTTAAATTAAAAAAAAGAAGAACACCAGAAGAAAAAAAACATAATTCATTAAAAAATTTAAAAACCCCAAATACATACAAAAAAAGTCGGTTTGGTTCGAAGCGTAAATAAAAAATTCAATTTTTTGACTTAGTGTATCGTATGTAATCCATAACTGAGCGCTGAGCAAGCTGTGCTGGTGAACGCGAGTTATGCATAGTTTAAGTAGAACAGTGAAAAAAAAATGTTAATGAAGATTACGGCTGTTAAACAATCGGAAATAAAAACAAAAATTATTCAACCAGAGGATAATGAATCAGGATAGAAGTTAAATTTAATATCGGTGAATGGGGAAAGAGGAAAGGAGTAAAGTGAGAACGGACTGAGGATGGACATACAGAGATGTTGACTCACCTTTCGCTGTCTGGTGTCTCATGTGAATCAAGACGAGCGTCAGAAACGTTGCGTTGGTCGGCGGTCTCATATATACCATCATCTTCCTGGTGTAAATGAGTATGCGATGAATGATGAGAAGAATGGGGACCATGGTTGGCATGTCCGTGAGCGTGAGAATGATGCGTGTGGTGTCCGAATGTATGCGGCGAGTGTGACTGATGCGGTGCATGTCGGCCTACTGGCGTCGGCTGTCGGTAGCGACTGCCGTAAGCAAATCGCGACTCCTCATCGGAACGGGGACGACAGCGACTGCTGTACGACGAATGAATTGTAGCGGTTTTCTGAGTTTGTGCTAGTTGCTGATTGGAGCTGTAGCGATAGGGATAAAATAGAGGCAAGCAAATAATCAAATGCGTTAGTGTCAAATCAGATAATGGTATTTGAAATGGTGAAGAACGAAACTGAAAATGAGCCGATGCCGAAATCGATAAAAAACTGAGCTTACAGCTTATAGTTTTGAAAGATAACGTCCGTCAAAATAGAAACCAATTGATTTTGCTTATGTAAAAACGTGCACGTGATTATGTAAATAATAATACGATGTTTAGTCAATATTCACTGGCTCAAGACTGTCAGCCCACAAGATGAGATTTGGAGTCATTGTAGACGTGCTGCGCATGGGCAACGAACCTTTATCACACAAGGTATTCCAGCCTGAAGCCTGCAAGAGATGCAAATAAAAATTTGCCTTGGCTTGAGTTGCATTTTTGACACTGAATTCCCAACCGGCAGCAGCTTATATGCTCATGACGGTATAAGGTCAGGTTGCTGCTTACACTTGCATCGTGAATTCGTATATGCTTGTATTAATGCGATTGTGATGTGTATGTACGAAAGTATTAGGTCATTGTGTTTATTTAGGACAGTTCTAAAGCCATACGTTACATTAGGTTATCAAGCTCCTGCGCTACGGTTCAATTTAGGTAACAGTAACAATATCAGATTACGCATTTAGGCAAATGTGATTAATGATAAGCATGTTTTCAGTGGCTATTTCTATAAGCTCAATAGCAATTCTGATAGATGTAGAAACATCTAGGAATGAATCAAATAGTGTATGAAGTTTACTATGTTTAAGCTTATCAGTGCCTGTATATTTTGGGACGTGATACTTATGAATAAAAAAATTCATGAAAATTATGCAGATAATGCGTTAATCGGGTGTCAGACTCGGAAAAACTAATGTATTTAATCATAATTGGCACTAACCCTTGTGAGGACTCACTACAAGCGGCGGAACTATCTAATCTATAGTGGCGATCAGCGTCTGTTTCCGACATGCGTATATCCTCGGAGCCGCTGGGACTCATGTGTCGTGACGAGTGGTGCTCGAGCTGCCGTATAAGATCCTCCAAGTTCCGTATACGCAAGGGTCCTGTTGAGGGAGCGTCGTCCTCGTCCGGTTGCTGTTGTTGTAATGATAAAGGGGGCAGTTGATGCAATTGGTGTTGCGAGCGATGGTGATGCAGCATCGAACTGCCATGCCCCATACCCCCAGCAATAACAGTTGATCCACCCCCAGCACCTAAGCTTGATCCCAGACCTAGGCCACCAAGGCCAGATCCGCTTCCGTCAAGTAATATAGCGTGTACAGCGGTATTTTCACACACATTTTCCCTGGAACTGGACTTAGATCCACTAGTGCGCTTGTATGGTTCAGCAGAGTATCCTAACTGTGAGCTGCTACATTCTTGTAGCGTTTTACGTAACATTTCTTCGCTGAGACTCCCACTGCCAACGGGTGTGTTACCGGTTCCTGTACCACGGTGTGTGGCCGCATTGCGCAGAGCCTCCAAAATGTCCTCATGGTATCCGTTGAGGGACTTAAGCGTACGTTCGACTTCGGAAGCAGCCACGCCACCGCTCGTTGAGGCCAGCGTCCCGTCCTGGGTAATCAGCTCAAGGTTGTCCGACTGGTTATCGTCTCCCCATTTGTCTTTAAGTTGCTCGCCGTGTACCAGCCCATAGCCGTGTTTCTTTAAAATACCCTTCTCTGTGACGCCCAAAATCAATCGATTGCGTTCGTAGTGTGGGTTAAGATCCAATGTACATGTAAAAGAATATATAAATTTTATAGAGACAAACACGAGACTGCGCAGTGTATAAACAGGTTATACATGAGAGCCCAAAAGTAATCTTTTTTTTTATTCAAGTTAATGGTAATATTGAAAAGCTAGTATCCCGTTATCAAAGCTAAAATACAGTCGTAACAGTTAGGAGTCAGTGGCACGTGTGCACTATAATAGCCATCCCTCCTGGAACTCATACAAAATTGTCCTGCTCTCCTTCATGGAAGTGAAGAACCCTCTTCCTAATAGAAGATAATAATAAAGAAAAGGGAAGCTAAAAGGGAGCTTTGAAAAAATTAGAGATACACACGTGACGCTACTCCGAACGTTTTGACTGGGTTTCTTTAAATTCCTTGTCCAAAAGGCAATATGAAATTGTCCAAATGACGTTTATTATTGTACAAATGTTGCTTGATAATGGTACCATTTAAATGAAATGTGAGGCATTCGACTCAGATGTCCTTAAAAAAATACTCAAATACAGAGTGTATGGAACTTCAAAAATTACATGTCACATACATAGCTAACATCTATATATAAAAGAAATTCGTGTTAGTTACACCATTTATAACTCAAGAACGGCTGAACCGATTTGGCTGAAAATTGGTGGGGAGGTAGATTAGATTCGGGAGAATCGGGATTAGATACCGTTATCCCGTTCGACCGCGTTCCGATGTGGTGACATGACATAAACGTCAGCACAGTAGGCTGTGTGTCACAGGCACCGGCTGGCTGTGTTTTTCAACACATGAAATCATTATTTTAATTTTGAATCAAAACAGAAACATGTACGCGTTTAATAAATATACGTGTTTTTTTTTTTTTTTTTTTGCTTTTTTTTAATTGTGTAAGTAATTTTTATTCTTTTTAATGCATCTTTAAAAAGCTGTAATTCAAGAAGGATACGAAATATAGCGAATGAAACTTCTGAAGAAGAACAACAAATTGCCCCTCGACATGCTCTTCATCGAACTCATCTAACCTGTGGCATAAATACATGGATAATATGTCAGAAGATATTTTACATCAAAATGAGGAGATACATAATCAAGCTTTACTATTGATCGAAGACATGTGTTACCTCATATGCGGTAGTTTATTAGACAGGTTAGGAATGCCAGCGCCAAATCCTGGAATGAATGACGCATTTAATCGAGAATTGGAACAGGAACGTGAATATGATCACCAGGAATTGAATTTAGCGGTTTAAACAAATGTACCCCTGTTAAATCATCAACAAAAGAAGGTTTATGATACATTAATGAAGGCAATTGATGATGGAAATGGTGGTTTATATTTCCTGGGTGCCCCTGGTGGAACTGGTAAGATATTCCTCATGTCAATGGTTTTAGCCACTGTTCGTGCGAGATCAATATTGCGGTTGCAGTTGCTTCTTCTGGAGTAGCAGCCACATTGTAAGAAGGATGTCGTACGGCTCATTCAGCATTAAAATTACCGTTAAATCTTCAAAATATTGAAGAACCTATATGTAATATTGCAAAAAACTCCACAATGCCATAGTTTTGTCAGCATCGAAACTCATCTGGGACGAATGCACAATGGCGCATAAACGTGCATTAGAAGCACTTAACCGAACATTGAAAGATCTACGTAATGACTCGAGATATTTTGGAGGCGCTATGATTCTAATGTCTGGCAATAATGGTCGAGTACCTGTCGACGAATCGAGCGGATTGATTTCATTTGCTCGGAATTTCTGTAACTTTGTCACAACAAAAGACGAGCTCATCAACAAAGTATTCCCAAACATAATTTCCAACTAAAAGAATAATGAATGGTTGAGTGAACGAGCAAATTTTAGCGGCTAAAAATAAAAATATAGATGACCTTAACTACATAATTCAGAGCGAGATCATTGGAACAATGCCTTCATTTAAATCTACTGATTGTGTTACAAATGAAGATGAAGCAACCAACTATCCAACCGAATTTTTAAATTCCTTGGATGTCCGAGGCTTACCACCGCACAATTTACGCGTAAAGGTTGGTGTGCAACTGTGCAACAGTTGGTGGTAAGAAAATTTATGAACAATTTGATTTACGTGACGATGCTCAAAGGAAACTTTGAAGGTGAGGATGTTCTCATTCCCAGGATTCCGATGATCCCAACAGATATGCCGTTTGAGTTCAAAAGACTTCAATTTCCGATACGTCTTGCATTCGCCATGACTATTAACAAATCACAAGGTCAATCCTAAAAGTATGTGGTCTGAATCTGGAAAATTAATGTTATTCCCATGGCCAATTATATGTGGCATGTTCACGGGTCGGAAGACCATCTGCGTTGTCCGTTTTTGCGCCTGATAAAAAAAAAAATTTTGTGTATCACAAGGTGCTTGACTGAAGAAAAAAAGAAAGCCTAAAAAGTAAAAAAAAAAACTTATTAAAGAATCGTTAAAATACAAAAATAAACATGATAAAATCAAAAATCGGCTTATTTATTGCCTCTAAGGCGGAAAAAAGTTTCTACAAATTGTTTGCTATAAATTGTTTAGAGTTCATACAATTTTGGTTATATACCATATTGTTGTGAAACAATAATACGAGCTGATGCAGGTAAACGGGTATTATTAAAATACATATTCAAGCTGGCTTCGGTTTTCACTTTAAAAAAATTTTCTGATTTACATTCGAAATCGCAAAAATTGGTGGCCTTGTTTCACAAAACGCAAGATTTTTCCGTTTTCCAAACGGAACAATATTCCTCACCGAAAAAGGTAAACGGCTTCTTATCCAACAAAACGACTCTAAATTCCAAAAAGAAAAAAATCTGTCTCTGAAATAATTGGTCAAAGCAACAACACTTGCGTTTTCGTGCTAACAGCTGACGTAGACAGATTCGGTTAGCGATACATCGGATGTTACACATAACAGAGGATTTTGTGCGCTCAATAAACTTATTTGTGCGCTTAACAGTACTAAATTGTTTAACAGGAAACGAGCAGGACACAAAATTTGATACAAGTTTGACAAACCGGAAACGAAAACCGAACGTTTTGGCTGAAAACGAAAACCGTAAAAGTAAGTGAAAACATGCGCCTACCTGAGTAATAAACTTTTTTCCCCTAAGTCAGTCAAAACCTGAAAACCTGTTCCGTAAGTTTTCATAATTTTTCAATACCAAAGCATATTTTTAGTTTTACCACGATTGTACATTTGTTCATTTGTTTGAAAGTCAATTGAGCCAGACCTCAAACGGAAACTACAATGGATGCAATTTTCCAGATCCCTTTTAAAAAATGTATGCGCTAAGAGAGGTTTTTGGAACATTTAGGCTCTAAGTGTAATATGGCTATCAAAGTCCCTATGTGAATGCTGTTTTTTTATTGAATACATAAGAAGCATGTTGGTTTTTATGTTACATTTTCTTATTAATCTCTATATGAGTATTTAAGCAGGAGTAACCTGTTCTTGTCTGCAAAGACGACGACGAAAGAAATTCTAACATTTAACAAAGCCAATCCTAAGGGTTTCAAGTCATATGACATTCGACTTGCGTCGTGAGTGTCAAATTTAAATTTATTTATGTAGTACTGATCTTCTCTTTCTTTTCCAGCATATTTTTTTTAATCATTTTGGAAAAAAAGGGAGTAAGGATAAATGGTGAAGTGTGAGAACCTGCATCAGTTAAGAACGAATCGAAATGAAAAAGAAATGCATATTCAGGCAGGCTCTGGTTTACACTTACTTTTAAGGATTACGTTTTCAGCTGTTTAATTTTCGTTTTAAGGCCCTCCAGTTTTCAAAAATTTTTGTTATCGATGTTTTATTTTTTCATCGGTTCTGGCAAACAAAAACAGCTGACCTGGTTGCTTCGTAAATATACTATAGTATAAATATATATAATATTATATAAATAATATAAAAAGTCTTTATTTTTTCAATTGCTTGTATTAAACAAAACGACGACTGAAAGTGCGGCATTTAAGAAGATCAAGACATCTTAGTTGCAACACCTGTGTATTTAACATGTCTGACGAACTGTGAGCAACAGCACGCCAATTAAAAAATGTAATTGCTAATGGTCATAAAACTAATTTGTTGCACCTACATTTTTAATTAAATGTGGTGGGAAACAACTGTCCTTACCCAGATGTTCTGCTACGCGCATGTTGCGAGCACAGTCTGTGCTGCTACGAGCAGATTTCTGCTGTTATGCGCAAACATTTATTTCTTGCCAACGTTCAAAAAACCAAATCAGGCTGCGTCAGCTGTCCGTACGAAAAAAAAGTGTTATTGCCCTGACCAATTATTTCCAAGGCAAATTTGAGGTTGGGTTAAGAAAATTTTTGACAAAGAAGGCACAAGTTAATTTCCCTGTTAATGCTAGTCGGCCGCCGGTTAGAAGTTAACTCTCGCATGAGGCCTTGAGAAAAATAATTTTCGTTATCGGACACTTATGTAAACATTCCGATAAATGTTAGCACGAAGTCGAGGTACCGGTCCTTATTAGTCCAATTGGTGTGCCACAAAATATCGATGACTTGAGCGAAATAATTGAGCAAGATCGTCATGTCACATACCATGAGATTAAGGCATCCTTAGGACGTCCATCAATAATATTTTCTATTATCACCTCGTGTTAAAAAAGGTGTCTTCGTGTTAGATCCCAACAATTTAAAAATCGGTCAAAAAGAGGTTCGTGTCGATTGGTATAAGAAAATAATCAAAAAGTACGGTCTTGGAGCTCCAAAAGCTGTTTTTAACATCTGCACAGGTAAAGAAACAACAAAACAAAAGTCGTGTATGCTTTTTGCTTATGCACGCCCAAATCGGGTGCTTTTAAGCCAAATGTCACAAAAGTTTTTCTCAACGAACCAATTCAAATCAACTGGTCGCCTGTTTTTTCGGAAATAGGTCAACAATGGTCATTTTGCAACTTTGCAATAGAGAAAAAAATATCTATTGTAAAAAACCATTTTTCCCCGGAAGATTTTGGAGAATGGAGGAAAACTAACCTCCAAATACGGATTGTACTTTAAAACCCCAATCTGAGCTCAACAGATTTTTTAACCACCCAAAAAATCGAATTAAGGGGTCATCTGCCCTGCAGACATTTCCTCACATCTAATGGGATCTTTTTATTTCCAGCTATCAAACAACAAAATTTGAATCGTCGACTTTTTTCAACGCCGAAAGAGGTTGAGGAAGTTTTTTTTTAGAGATACTTCTTTCTGAGTGGCAAAATCCTGCAAAAATAGGTAAAAACTTTTCAAAATGGCTATTCTTTTTCTTGGAGAATATTTTGTAACCAATAAAACTATTTTCAACCACCAGTTTGGGTTTTATTGTTAACGAATGTAACGAATGGAGATAAAGTAGACTGACTATTGTTGTCATGCCGGATTATATTGGAAATAGTCAATTTTCGCTGGGAGTTGTTTGGAACAACACACAAATCCTTTTGGAAATAAAGTCTCCCTGTTTAAATATAAACTAACTCTCTGTTTCCGTTCCTCAATCCGGAATACGAACTGTAGAAGCGTAGCAGTATATAGTACTAAAAAAAAATTTGTATGGAGTAAACTACAAATTTGAGAACTTTACAGCGCACTGCTACAGCGTCTACTGATGTTTGCTTAGAGCTCAAAATTTGCCAAGAAATCATTATAATTCAGCGCTTGGTAGTTCTTGTCAAGGTGCGAATACTTAAGTGATTGATAAGTAATAAAATTAAAATAAACAAAATAAAATAAGTGCTGATTGGGGCAACGAAATTAAGCTGGGCTAGCAATGCTAACTATTGCGGGACTTAAACATACATTAACATTGGAGTATGTTTGATACTAAGGTATACCTATATGTATTTACATATGTAAGAGTAGTGCTTGTCAAGAAATTTATCTTTAGGGACCAAAGCTAGCAGCTCGATTTTTACTATGATAGTTGTATGGTAAAGCAATTTGTATTAAATTTGTTGAACTGCCTAATGATACAGGATATTTTAACTTTTATACCATACCATATCATAACTAAAAGTATTTTCTCACAGAGACTTATTTTTTTGGAAAATATTCCCCTTGAAAACTATATGATATTCGATCGTGCAGGTGCATCACTTAGCGTTACTAGTTTTACTTTTGAAATGTTAGGGTGACATATAGCTAAATTTCATTTTAGATATACATATCAATATATATCGATATCTACATAATTTTAATTGGTATAGCGCTGTGATTAATAGTCTAAAAGCTTTGTGCCGTGAGTTGCTGTAAATATGTATGTTATTCTGGTATACTTGACTAAAAATATCTCAAGTCCACTTAAAATGGTTAGAATTGATAACAAAAAAATACGACTTAGTTCTTTTTATGACGGATTACTGGTTTTACACACTAAGAATACAAATGCTGAAAAGTATTATCTACAAACATATAATTTTATGTAAAAGTATATATGTACATGTGTTTTGTTAAGCAGTAAATCAAGGGAACAGAAATAACTCCGATATAAATTAGAGTTGTGAAAAAAAGGTACATTGTATTTATATAAATATCTCAATTCATAATTACACTAGTCGGCATGAGTATTTTGACGAAACCTTTTTCTGGCTGTTTAATAGCTTAGCTTAGTATAAAACAAAGAATCTATTTTAAACTCTACGAATGCCAAATTTTGTATTGTTTACATTTTGCATTCTCTTTCTGCTGATTAGAATGCATGGAGACAAACAATTTTTGCATGGCATTAGTATTTGAACGGAATCTTTGTGTACATTTTTTTGCACTTTTGAGCCCGTTAAATCCGAACAATTTTTGTATTTAAGTTTAATTTAAAAAAAAAAAAATTGATCAAAAGACTTATAAACCATGGCCAAAACGACAGAGTTGAGTTTGGTTTACAGATCTTCAATGGTAGCAAATTTTAACGCTGGAAAGACATTGCCAAAGAGTTTAATGTGCACTATCAAATTATTAAGTGAACGCATAACGACAGAAGTAACTTAACGAGATCAGGGCGTAAAACAACGCCCACTCAAGGCCGAGTGGAATTTAAAAAAAAAACTTTTCTGAAGCCTCAATCTGCTGCAGATCAATGGAATTTGACGGCCAAGAACCCAATCACGACGACGTTTCAAGGAAGGTGACTTTAAGAAAATTAAAACTAAGGACGTGCCGTATATATCAACGGCAAACAAGCTTAAAAGACTGGATTCACAAAGGAACATCTGCACAAGCTAAAGGAGTGCTTATTTTTAAGTTTGTATTAGTTATATATAAAAATGGAAAAATAAGAAAGAATTCTTTACAAAGCCCTTTAAAAGTCAAACTTATAAATGCACGATTTTTATTTCATCAAAATACTTATGCCGACTAATGTACATGATAAAGGTCTCTCAAAAATTTATTTTCAATTCACTTTTTAAGTGTTCCGGTAACTAATCTCTCATTTAGAGAATATATTTTATCTGTTCAAACTGTTATTATTTCGTTATTGCTTTGCAGCGTTTTTTTAAAACGAAAATTTATCTGTTGCTGAAACTTGGTATTCTTTTTCGTTTTCGTGAATGAAAAAGTTTTTGTTTATTTCAGCTGGCAACCATTTAAACAAATAAAACTTTGAGACAAAATAATCAGAAAAGTTAAAATAAACTGTTACATTTACTTCAAGTTTTTGTTGTGAACATTTCGACTTTAACCTATTTTTTTTTATATACATATATATGGAAAGTTTCTTTAATTGTAGAGATAGCAGCAGGAAGGTTGATATTAAACAAAACAAAAATCGATTCACATCGCACGGCTTATTTTTGTTCCCCAGATTTAAAATTAATAATTTTTCCTGTATTTAGCGATAGTCGTGTTTTTGTATATATGTAAATCAGTGTGACCGACTGTTAGTAGTGTTAAAATAGTATAAAAGGTAGTACAGGGGTAAACAAATTCGTATATGTACATATGCATGTAGCAGACAAAAGAAGCGTTTTCGATCCCATAAATTTATCAGCGTCAAAAGCCGAGTCGATATATCCATGTCTGTCTGTCCGTTCGTTTGTCCGTCCATCAGTCTTGATGAGCGCCTAGATCTTAGAGACTATAAGAGCTAGAGCAACCAAATTTTTTAAGCAGACTCCCTCCGCCACCACAAAGGCTGAATATCTGTGACATTCACCATTTTGAAAGTGCGAGAAAACCAAAAGCGCAGAATTGTATAGAATGACCATATCTGCCAGATGGCCGAATCTGGATCAAACCGGATTATTATAGCCAGAGTGTAAAAACCAATTTGCTGTGGGAAGCTTCCCCTTCCATGGGCTTAGGCTGCTAACTTTCCTGCGAAGAGAAAGATAGCATAAGAGACAAAACACAAAATGAGCTAAATGTAACCGTCTACAGACACGTCTCCCGGTTATCAGTCGAAGAACTGAGGCTCTATTTGTGATAAAATGATATTTCCAACCCAGCCACACCTAAATTGGATCTGAAAAGTGTAACAATCAATCATTTCAGCCGCAGAGCTGCTCCCAGCTCAACGGGTATACCAAGCTGACGCATATATCTCCCTCGTTCTCACTGCATGCTGTTCCCATAAGGCTGTCTGTGTTTTTGCAGCTAGTAAGTTAGCTAAGTCTAATGTCATAAAACACATTCTCTCTCTCTCTCTCTCTCTCTCTCTCTCTCTCTCTTACACGTGATTTCTCGTGCAGTGTGCGCCCCCTGGCGGAAGTAAGCAAGATATGACAGCTGGTGTTATTATGATAAAAGAGAGAGATGTAGCATAATAAAAACAGTGGTGGACACGGAAAATGGTAAAATAAACATTCTAATAAAATAGGTCTTTAGATGGAAAGGGGATAAACAAAGTGCAAGAATTAACATAAGAACATAATTAGTGGTCGTGGTTCCTCTCTTTCTCTCTAACATAGCTAAATTGAAATAGTTCACGTTCTGAGTTGGCTGTCCTATTAAAACCTCGTATCACGGTGTTTGTGTTTGAACTCGTCCTAAACGGCTCAGCCGATGAAATTTTGCTTGTATATTTAATAAGCGTACGAATGCATAGGGTGTTAATCAGGATTTTAGTATTTTTGTGTGAAACATATCAAAATATCTCCTAGAAAATGTAACCATAATCAAGTATGCCTTGATCTTTTGGTGTGTGTGCGTTACGTGTTTTGCGACTTTGAAAGGTTTTCATACCGTCATCAGTAAGAACAGCAATTTGATCAATTTATGGGTATTGTTGAGAAATGAGCCTCGTAGTTTTTAATTCAATGTTCATGTATATTGCGATTGACCTATTTACACGCTCATGATTGTAGTACACCGCCTAAGTAACTATTTTTACGCGCATAGCTGTGTTGTTGTTTTGCTCGTGTCCAGAACATAGCTGTAATGTTCTCACACGCATGGCCAGAGCCGCAGCTGCACACGCACACAGCGATGCGTTCCGTTGTTTGCATTGAGACCGTCGCGTCGAGTCGTATCGCGTGATCTTCCAATTCCCTTTTTGCTCGACTTCTTTTCGCGGAGTTGAGTTAGTAGAAACTTCTAGACGAAACCGCCCGCACGCATACTTTGTACCGCCGCAGAAACGACCCCCCCGCTGTTCTTGTAATATACTTGTAATATAACCACCAATATTAAATAATCAATAAAAATAAATAAGCTCAAGATATAAACGATTATACAGTCCACTAATTCATAACCATAGCAAATTTTGGTCCTTCGAGCCGGATTTCCGCGTTTGAGTTTATTTATATACATATTGAGTGATACCGTTAACCGCTGTTTGCCATGAAGGCCCTAGTGCATCGTCTAATTCAGCAACGTGGTGCCTGCAAATCCCAATTAACTCGCGTGGCTGCGGAGGCTCAAGAGTTTGTACAGTCATGTACTTCTGTGCAAACATTAGAGCACAAGTTGGACCGACTTGTTGCAACTTTCAACCGCTTTATGGAGCTGTCTGAAGAGCTGGTCCAATATAATGAAGATGAATACGTGGATCCGGATTTGGACATCCCCGAATATGAGAAAAGATTCTTTAGTGCGCATAGTATTTTCACTGAAGCCATACGTGACCGGAGCAGTCACGATAATGAGCACGACAACTCAAATCTACTGCTATCGAACACTGTGGAACGCTTGTTTGAGGGACAAACTCAACTTCTGGAGAGGATTCGGGACTCATCGGGAACCATGAGAAAATACGCATTCCGACGTTTTCGGGCAGATACGAGGATTGGTGTCAGTTTAGTGACTTGTTCTTAGGCTCAGTCGACAAGAAGAGTAGTCTGTCCAAGTGCCAAAAGTTTCATTATTTGAAATCCTATCTGGATGGTGAAGCGTTGTCTCTGATAAAACATATTCCCGTATCGGATGCCAATTACCAGGACGCATGGGAGAGGCTCGAAAATCGCTATAACAAGAAGTCACTGATTGCTCGTTCGTTCATTCAAAACTTTCTGTCGTTGCCAACCGCAAAGGGTTCAAACATCGCCGAGTTGCGTAAAATAGTCGACACCGCCGACGAAAGTATACGTGGTCTACATGCGCTGAGCTGCGACAGCCGCGATGTGTGGCTGATCCATATCTTGCTCTCAAAGCTAGACCCGGAATGCAAGGAAGCTTGGGCCACCTCCAGTGAATCGTGCAAGGAAAATGTGACCATAAATGACCTGTTCGGCTTTGTCTTCGCCCGTTGCGATGCACTTGAGTCTTGTCAAGATCCAAAGCTAATCCAGGATACACACACGGTGCTGAATAAACGTCGTGCAATTTCTCATCATGTTGACGTGCCAAATACGTCTGCTCGTGATTGTGTATATTGTCACGAGCAACACAGTCTTTATGCGTGCACTCAATTCAAGGCTCTGGATGTTGTGGACCGCCGCAAGTTCGCAAGGGATGGTAATTTGTGCTTCAATTGTCTCATCAAGTCAAGGAGTGTAATTCCACAAACACGTGCCGTCTGTGTAAGCTGAGGCACCACACTCTTGTTCATCCAGAGGACATACGCTCTGTCACGGCTTCCGCTGATGTCAATACATCCGCTGACTCACCCGTCCGCTCGTCCAGTTTCCCTGCTGATGCTGATCCTGCCGTGGTCAGCCATCATACATTGGAGAGGAAATTCGTGGCCAAGAGTCAGGCCATATTGCCAACGATTTTGGCCACTATAGTCGACTCCTGGGGCAACGAGACAACCTGCAGGATATTGCTGGATACTGGTTCAACTATAACGATGGTCGCCGAGTCATTTATTCAACGAATCGGATTGCCGCGCACGCATGCTCATATACCAGTGGTTGGTCTAGGCGCAAACCCTGCTGGGGTAACTAGAGGTCGCCCCACATTCACGCTGCTCTCCCGCACAATCTCAGCCTCAGTGGTTGTAACAGGTCTGATTATGAACACTTTAACCTACTCGATTCCAGGCCAGAAGATCGAGTCGAACACTCCGTTGTGGGAAAAGGTTCGTTATCTACCCTTAGCGGATCCTACATTTGCTAAACCAGGCGACAACGACGTGATTTTAGGAGCTGATCAACTTTGGAACATTTACACTGGACAACGTAAAGAGTTTGGCTTAGAATATCCTTTTGCACTTCATACTAACTTTGGTTGGGGCATTACAGGCAGCTACCATCTCAGTAGTGATGCTCACAACCACGCACTAGCACATCACGCGCACGAGGATCTGGACACTTTGGTTCGATCGTTCATGGACATGGAACGAGTTCAACCAAGTGACGCTACCATTGATGCTAGTGATCCCGCTGAGCAACACTTCGTTCATACGCACGCCCGCAGAAACGATGGCGTGTACATCGTCAATACCCGTTCAAGGAATCTGCCCCTCCGATGGGGTCCACACAGCCCCAAGCACTACGCCGCTTTTCTTCTCTCGAGCGGAAATTTCGAAAATTTCCTGCGCTTAAACAACAGTATGTCGACTTTATGGAGGAATATATACAACGAGAACACATGGAGGTGATTCCTTCTACTACCGTAGAAAACGATCCCGCCAATCACAATTACTTAGCACACCACGCAGTATTTAAACCAGATAGCACCACCACGAAATGCCGAGTTGTATTTGATGGCTCTGGGGAGGACTGCAATGGATCTTCACTTAATTCACGACTACACATCGGACCACCTATTCAAAGGGATTTACTTGGAGTATGTCTACGTTTCCGTCATTGAGAAAATGTTGAGAGGCATCCTGGTTTCAGAAGATCACACGCCTTACCAACGGATTGTCTGGCGAAAGGAGGAGACTGCTGCACTCGATCATTATCGATTGCTGACCGTGACGTATGGTTTAGCGTCTTCACCGTTCTTGGCTGTTCGAGTTCTCAAGCAGATCGCGCAAGATCATGCCGATTTTTATCCGAAGGCTGCTGCTGTGCTTGTACGAGACGCGTACGTGGATGAAATTCCTACTGGTTGCGATAATATCGACGATTTCATTGCACTCAAAGATGAATTAATTTTGCTATTGAGCCAAGCTCAATTTAAACTTCGAAAATGGAGTTCAAACTGTTGGTCACTACTCAAATCGCTGCCAAAGGACATTTGTGAGTATCCACTTGAAGCCCTAGAGGGAGATAGCCCAACTCAATATGTCAAGGTTCTTGGAATACGCTGGGACCCGGCTGTGGACGAGCTTTCCTTCAAGTTGACCATTCCTGACGCCACAGGGGTTCTGACAAAACGGATTTTGCTGTCCGAGCTTGCCAAGATCTACGATCCACTGGGGTTGCTTGCCCCCACAACTGTATTTCTAAAGGTTCTCTTTCAAGATAGTTGGCTGAGCTCGGTCGAATGGAACGAACCACTGCCCGCGCAGCTATGCGCACGGTGGCAACAGTTTGTAGCTGAAGTTCATTTACTGGAAAGCTGTCGCATACCTCGCTACCTATCCTCGCCACTTCAAGCAACGGAGCTGCATGGATTCGCCGATGCTTCATCTCATGCATACGCCGCTGTCATCTACAGTCGCGTGAGATTCAATAATGACTACGCTGTAACACTGATCGCCGCAAAAACCCGGGTGGCACCCATCAAACCTATCTCCATCCCACGGCTCGAATTAAATGCCGCCCATCTTCTGTCGAAATTGAACGAACTGGCGGAACTTAAGCCGCTATTCCTAAGCGACAGTCATCAAGAAGCCGTGCATCAAGCTTGTCTCAACGATTGCATCGATTGGCGTTTCATTCCTCCTAGATCGCCACAATTTTTGAGGATTGTGGGAGGCGTCAGTCCTCGCTTCTTGGATTTGAAGAGCTGCGCACTCTCGCGTGCGATATCTGTGCAATCATTAATTCAAGGCCATTGTTTCCTCTTTTAGAGGACCCTGCAGATCTCGATGTACTCACGCCCAGCCATTTTCTGGTTGGCGCCCCTATCACAACCTTCTTGGAGCCTGACTTGGTTCATTTAAACGTCGATCGCTTGGACCGTTGGCAGAAGGTCAAACAGCTTCAGCAAATCTTTTGGTCTCGCTGGCGCCAATCTTATTTAACCAGTCTTCAAGAAAGAACGAAGTGGCGCACCCGGAATCCTGAACTTCACGTCAATGATGTCGTTCTTGTTAAGGACGAGAACTTCCCTCCTCTGAAGTGGCCTCTAGCGAGAATCCTCGAGCTCATCCCAGGAGCTGATGGCGTATCTCGAGTCGCTTTGATCAGGATGGCTATATAATAAAATTTATAACGTTTCGGAAATCATTAATTTGTGAAATAATTGAACAATTATAGTCAGCGAAAAAGCTCGTTGTCTCAACAGTGGATATGTTTAACACCCAGAAGGAAGCGTTTCCAACTCCATAAAGTTTATATAGTCTTGATAGCCATGTCTGTCTGCCTGTCCGTCCCGATGAGCACCTAGATTTCAGAGAATATAAGAGCTAGAGCAAACCAATTTTGTATCCAGACTTCTATGCCCCACTCCTTTTCGCCCCCACAAAGAACGAAAATCTGTGGCATCCACAATTTGGAAGATACGAGAAAAAAAAAACAGATTCATAGAGAATTAATAAGTACAAAACATTAAGATCAAATGTAACAAAGCTAATCCACCACAAAAAAAAAAATTAAATAATTAAAAACATTGGATTTGGCAAAAAAAAATAAAAGCTCTCAAGTTGACATGGACGTAAATGAAGTAAATGAAAAATGTGTGCAATTAGTTGTACCTGACTTTCCACCTACTATTCTAATTCTTTTCCTAGCTTTATTTTCTGTGAAGTTTTAGTATCCGTTCTTAAGATTAAATCGAATTATATTGGCCTAGACAACATGAACCCTAAATTTTGAGAATAAGGTAGGTACAAGGTACTGCAAGGTCAAAAGCGTTCAAGACTTTGGTGGCAGAGAAAATAAATACATTTCTTACAAAGCATGCATTCCTTAACAACAACCAATTAAAAAAGAGGGGGAACGTTGTGAGTTGCTACTACGGCCGCAACTCTACATTTATACCCGATACTTAGTCAGTATGGCTCCCCTCCGCCAGAGGGCGCTAACATTGAACATTGGTTGGCGGGTTGGCCAATATATGCATGAATTCTTATTGATGTTCTTTATTAACAAATATTTAATCTACAAAATGTTTTCTTATCGTCGAAGTCTCAAGATGATCATCAAGATGCCAAACCGCTTGTCAGAGTCGCCGATGTTGCCAGCGAACGACTCTTGGATTAGTGCTGCTAAGGGGCTGCGATCCGGGCTGCCACAATTGTATGAGAAAGAGAAAGCAAATACTTTGTTCCTTTTGGTAATAATAATGATCCGATCAGATTCAGATTCGACAATCTAATAGATATGGTCATTCTATATGATTTTGCGTTTTTGATTTTTTCGTATCTTTAAAATTGAGGACGCCACGGAATTTCGTCCTCTGTGAGGGCGGAAGGGGGCGGGGCCAAATTTTGAAATACACTTGTAACAGTAAGATATCACAGGAGTGTGGATTGGTTTCTCTAGCTCTTATAGTCTCTGAGATCTAGGCGCTAATCGGGACAGACAGACTGGCGGACAGACGGACATGGTCATATTGACTCGGCTATTGATGCTGATCAAGAATATACATACTTTATGGGGTCGGAAACGCTTCTTTTTGCATGTAACACAAATCCACTTTCACCACAAATGTTATTACATTCCATTCATTACACTCTTTAAGTACAGGGTGATGTTACATAATTCGGTAAATTAATATACAATTAAGTATTTTTTTAGACTCGCGAATTTTATTCACTTGCTCTCATGGAGTTCTTATCGACAGCGTAGAAAAATTATATAGGTGCCTCTTTTGACGCGTGACTTTACATTAAAATATTTTTTAAGAGTAAATCAAAATTGTACCGGTAATAGATATTTGGTTGGGGGAAAAAAGGTTTAAATAGTTTTTTATAGAGTAACGAATGGATATTAAGTAGGCTGACTATTGTTGTAATGCCGGATATATTTGAAATAGTCTGTCTTGGCTAGAAGTTGTTTGGAACAACACACAAATCCTTTTGAAAAAAAGTCTCCCTGTTAAAGTCGAAACTACTCTCTGTCTCCGTTCTCAATCCGGAATAAGAACTGTGAAAACGTAACAACTGGTGGAACTCAATCACAGAAATTAGAAGCTATGACAAAACGGATGGAAGAGAAATGGGCCAGCGTTGACAAGAAACTCTAGGAAAACTCAGAAGCAGTTCAGCGTCTGGGTGAAGAGATCTCACGTCTTGATGAAGGAATTCGGCAAATAGAAAATCGTCTCGAATTGGAATTGAATGTTCCTGTCAACAACATGACAGCAGCCAAACCGAAATACAAGCTGAAGTGAATAATGGTAATCGACCGACAAAAACCCAATGACAAAGAATATTCAAGGGAAGATGCTTAATTTGCAACCAAACGGGTCATATGGCGAGACGATGTCGCTATAGGCAAGAAAGACCGAGATCCTGGTCCATAGAGCGGAAATCATCACAGGAACAAAGGCATATCAAAAAGTTGGGAGTAGAGACCCCCGAGCCTAGAGACGTTACAGCAGCGCCTCGATGAGCTCAATCAATCCTTTTTTCCGGTTGACTTTAACAAGAAAGATGCCAGGTGTCACAGTAAAGGATATTGACCAGCATGCCGTTACCAAGGCGGTTGCCGTCTTCCTCAAGAAGACTGGCAAATTGAAGGTGCCCGACCAGATGGACATCATCAAGACGGCCAAGTTCAAGGAGCTGGCCCCCTACGATCCCGACTGGTTCTATGTTATGTGCGTTGCGCCTCGATCCTGCGCCATCTGTATCACCGCAGTCCCGCTGGTGTTGGCTCCATCACCAAGATCTATGGTGGTCGCAAGCGCAACGGTGTCCACCCCTCGCATTTCTGCCGTGCCGCTGACGGTGCCGCCCGTAAGGCTCTCCAGGCCCTCGAGCACGCCCGCCTTGTCGAGAAGCACCCAGAGGGTGGCCGCAAGCTCAGCTCCATCGGACAGCGTGATTTGGATCGCATCGCCAACCAGATTGTCTTCAAGCAGCGCGATGCCGCCAAGCAGACGGGTCCCCTTGTCATTTCCAAGTAAAAGTGGATCGCACATCCAATCGAAGTCTACAAAATTTTTAAGCTTATTATACTACGTTTCTTGATTGAAACGTGTTCTGAGAAATGGGAAAATTAAAATGAACCTGTACAAGCGGAAAACGAAGGAGTCGATGAAAAAGCACGAACAGCAGATGCAGCAAGTTAGGCAATTGGCGGATCAGGAGAAGCATAGGCAAGAACAAAGTCTGTCCGAACATTCCCAGCTCAAAGAAAGCAGCCAACTAAATGCCCAAAAGGATCTTTAGCTAAGCGAATCCACAGAGACGCTATCCCAATTGAGGCTGGAGCTGGAGAAGAATTCAGAAGCATACGAAATCCTGCTGACGAACTTCGCATTACCGAGGAAAAGCCGCGAATCGACCATCGAGCCAAAGGAACTGGAACTGCAAGCTGTCCAAGCGCCGTCGGACAAAGAGCAAAGAGGCCCTACAGACGGTCAAAGACGAGTTGGAGCGACTGCAACAGCATGTGGCAGACTCCTAGGAAGAAGGCAGCATACAGTTTGACAAGCTGGAGGAGAAGATCGCTGAGCTGAATGCAGCTCCCGTCTCCAGCCAGGCGGAAGTGGAGTCGAAGAACAGACAGCTGGAAACCACGAATGCGGCAATGGAGAAGATCAACAAGGATCCCCCAGTTGGAGGAACGTCTCCAGCAAAGTTCAGAGCAGCTCAAATCCGAGCTGCAGGCAGAACGATCCTCGTCGAGCAACCTCCACATCAAGATGACCAAATTTAGCGAACAAATGACCACCAGCATGGGTCCAGGAGATGCTGCAGATGCAGCACGAGATGCAGGATCTGCGCCAGCAGCTGCACTCCAGTCAAGAAACTCTGGCCAAGCTGAAAGAGGAATCAGAACAACGGGAAGGAGCACTGAAGGAGGAACTGGCCAAGATCCAGGCGAATCAACAGCAGTTGAGTAGCGGCACCCAGGAGACCATCAAAGACCTGAAGGAACGCTTAGAAACGTACGATCTCTTTCGTAGTGCCCAGACGTGTTTTTCTTTTGCGCTCCGCTGCTTTTCCTTTTATTTTGCAATTACAGCCGGTGTTTTTCAAAATAAACCTTTAGTAAAATCCCTATTTAACCTACAATAAAAAATCTGTTCTTTAACGCGAGTGCATGCCTATTGTTTCCATAAAAACTTAATTTTGATATTAATTCTGTGCGTTTGTTAATCGTGTGTTTGTGTGTTCGCTCTTATCCCATAGCCTTTGCTTTAGCTATCACTCTCTCCCTATTATCCAAACCCAAACAACTATTCTTTTTCTCTCGCTCTTTAAACTTTCTGAGCAATAGCACTCTCTGTTTAGTAGCTCTCGCTATAACCGCTCTCCTCCCTGCTCTCTTTTTTCACTAGTTCTGCTTTGAGCGTTTGTCTGGCACATTGGTCTGATACCAATTTGTTTTGAAATTTGTATTGAAAGTTTTTAAATAAATAAATTAAATAATTAAAATGGAATTCGCTGTGGTCTGCGCCAAAAAAACTTGCAAGAAGAAGATCACCCACGATCAGCCGAATGTCCCCTGCTGGCTCTGCGATAGCGTAGTGCACGCAAAATGTGCGGGATTATCTGGCCTCGTGAGTGATGCTATAGCCAAACGTAATGGGCTGCATTACAGTTGCGAGGCATGCCGTGCGGTGGAGAAAGATATGGAAGGTTAGCCATGGGAGCTCAGTTTAGCGGGTTGAAACTGCTGAATGAGTCTCCGAGGCGCAAAAGGGTCACTCCGCGCAATCTGCAAATGCCAACAGTCGCTCAGCCGCTCGTTGCCGAAAATCGGACTCCGACCACTCAAAGTGTGCAGCAGCTGATTTCGTTTGCCACCCCAAGGGCAACGACAGCTGCTGGCGATGCAGATTCGGTAGCCGAATTCCTCGCCTCGGAGAACGTGCAGCCAATAACGACTATAGCGTCCGTGTCCGTGGTGTCCGCAAGCTCACTAGCTGTCTCGGCCATTCCGATCCCACCAGTAAATAAACGTTCCGGACCTCCGGATATTGCCACCACAGGTACTAGGCCTGTGGTGCCCAAACCACTGGTGGGGGTCCCACCAAAACGACAAGTTTTTGTTTCACGGCTGACCTTTGACCTCACATCTAATGATGTAATTGCTTTTATTCAAAGCAAAATAAAAGCCATGGGTTTAAAGGTGGAGAAGTCCGAATACCTGTGTGTAAAAATGATTCTTCCCGCTTTCACTATATTCATTACTTGCTCATATATTCCACCTTCTTCGGATATCTCAATTTATGAGCAGCACTTGTCCGCTTTAACCGCTGTTGCTTCCTCGCTATCAGATAAAAATCATATGATAGTTCTTGGTGACTTCAACTTGCCAGGAACTGTTTGGTCTTCGGTAAACGAGTCTAGTATCCTAGTGCCCATGTCACGACATGACTTTGTTGACGGCTTGCTTGACCTGCCCCTGTCTCAAGTCAATCATGTGAAAAATTCCTTGGGTCGATTGCTTGATCTATGCTTTGTATCGGATCCGACCATAGTGTTGTTAACCCGAGCCCTTCCGCTCACTATACCTGAAGACGCCTACCATCCTACTTTCGAAGTGTCGCTAGATATAGGACCAACTGTATTGGATCGGTCGAGTAGGCTACCTGAACGTGTCCGCTGCTTTCGTAAAGCCGAGTTTGCAAAGCTTAATAACCTCATTAGGGATTTTGATTGGTCCGTTTTGTACTTGTGCACTGATGTCATAAAAGGCACAAACATTTTTACAATGCTCTTGGCACATTTTTTGATTCTTGTGTCCCACTTTCTTGTCCGATTAGATCTGGAAAACCCCCTTACCAAAGAATTATCCAGTCTAAAAAACTTAAAATCAGGACTTTATAAAAAATTTCAAGAAGTGGGTTCTCCTACTTCTCACTCTCGCTATGTAATAGCTCGGTCAAACTTTTCAGTTCTTAATGCTCAATGCTATAACAACTACCTATCTCGATGCAGGATACGTTTTTCTCAGGACCCTAAACAGTTTTACTGCTTCGTAAACAGTAAGCGTAGAACGTCCGCACACCCATCCTCGCTATCATTTCGTAATACGTCGGCAAATAATGATCAGGCAATTGCCGATCTTTTTGCCCAATTTTTCAAAACGACCTATTCTGATGAAAGCTACTCTGGTCACCCGTACCCATACGGTTTACCGAGGTCGAACGGCACTTTCAGTCCCTTGTTAACTGAATGTTCTTTACTTCATGATCTTCGACTAGTTAAGCCGGTGTTTTCACCGGGTCCAGACGGGGTTCCAGGTTGTGTACTCAGGTACTGCGCCGAGGCTCTGTGTGGACCTTTGCTTAAACTATTCACCCTGTCCATTGATTCTTCTTGCTTCCCCTCGATCTAGAATGAATCATTTATAATTCCTCTCCATAAAAAGGTAGCAAGTCTGATGCAAAAAATTATAGAGGTATAGCAAAGTTATCCGCTATTCCTAAAATGTTTGAGAAGGTTTTAACTCCGCACTTGCAACGTCTCTGCAAGTCACTTATATCTCCAACTCAGCATGGATTTATAAGGCGGCAATCAACCAGCACGAACTTGTTAGAGTTTACCTCTTTCATTATTAAAGGCTTTCAAGGTAACTTACAGACGGATGTTATTTACACCGACTTCAGTAAAGCATTCGACTCTGTAAATCATTCCCTTCTAGCACATAAACTTGACTTTTTAGGGTTTCCGCCCAACCTCCTGAGATGGATTTCTAGCTATCTTTGTTCCAGGTCTCAAAGAGTCCTCTTCAAAAACTCCCTCTCTTCACCAGTCAAGGTTTCTTCGGGAGTACCACAGGGCAGCCATCTAGGCCCCTTACTCTTCACACTCTTTATTAATGACTTGCCTTCGGTATTAACATACTCTCGAGTACTTATGTATGCGGATGATGTTAAACTCTGTGTCCAGTATAAGGACATTTCATTTCATTCTCGCTTGCAATCCGATCTCAATAGCTTTCAGTCATAGTGTTGTGCAAACTTGTTACACCTTAATGCCTCGAAATGCAAAGCAATGACATTTCATCGTTCTAGCCCATTGTTGGCTCCCAATACCCTATGTGGCGGTTCTCTTGAGAGAATTACCCTGGTGAATGATCTTGGTGTCTTATTAGACGCCAAGCTAAAGTTTTCTGAACACATTTCTACCATGGTAAATAAGGCCATGGGTGTGCTTGGGTTTATAAAGAGGTGGTCAAAAGAATTTGACGACCCCTATATAACAAAGACTCTCTATACTTCGCTAGTTCGTCCGATTTTAGAATACGGCTCCTGTGTATGGTGCCCTCAGTACAAAGTACACCAGGACCGTATAGAATCAGTATAGAAACACTTTTTACTCTTTGCTCTGCCGGGCCTTAACTGGGATGCGGGTGTAAGACTCCCATCTTACTCTAGTAGACTACTATTAGTAAACCTCCCATCCTTAGTTAACCGTAGAAAAATGTTTGGTGTGATATTTATGCACAACTTGATCAGGGGTGACATAGACAGCCCTGATCTGTTGAGCCGCATAAGCTTCACGATTCCTATTAGACTGACTAGAAATTTTATACCGTTGTTCCTTCCACTTTGTAGATCGAATTATTCCTTGCATGAACCGTTTAGGGTCTTATGCTCGGATTATAATTCCCTCTACCATATTATATCCACCACTAATTCTCTTCCTTTTATTAAATTACTAATCCTTACAAACCTTTCTAGTAATTAGTAATTGTAGAGGTATTTGTATTTTGATTGCATGCTTAGTTTCTTAGTAAGCTTAGTGCTAATTTTCTTCGAATGTTAGTCTAACAGCTATCTTTCGGCTTTCGGTTCGGCTAAGCGCCGCGCGTCATTCGACAGCGCCCCTCGGTCGGTTGGGCGGGAGGAGGGCTGCGTTTTGCCTGGGATCCGCGCGTAACAGCCTTTTGCTGGTTTCACACGGGACACTTGACGGTGCAGTAACTGCATCGCATCTTGAAAGATGCATCATTGCATGTCAACGTCCAAGAGATGTGAAAAAAAAGAACGCCATGGATAAAACATGAGATAGAGATTGGCACAGCTCGAGCGGTGAAGCAACGCTTCTATGCAGTTTCCCCAGCCGTGGAAAAGCTTATGTTCAAAGAAATTGATAGAATGCTTGACCTAGGAGTTAGGTCGATTAGTGATCAAACCGGGTAAGGTACGTTTATGTCTAGATGCCAGAAAAATAAATGAGGTGACCAAAAAAGATGCTTATCCATTGGCCAGTATCGAGGGAATTTTTGCCAGATTACCAAAAGCGAACATAATCACCAAAATTGATCTGGAGGATGCATATGTCGGAAGTTTATCAGTTTACGGTAATGCCCTTTGGACTTTGTAACGCTCCTCAGACTATGTGTCGCCTAATGGATGAATTGATCCCTCCAGAGCTGAAATATTGCGTGTTTGGTTATCTCGATGATTTGTGCGTTGTTTCAGAAGATTTCGATTCTCACTTATCGGTGCTGATCCAATTAGCTGATCGCTTTAGGAATGCAAATTTGACGTTGAATATAGCTAAGACCAAGTTTTGTGTCACGGAAGTGCCATATCTTGGATTTGTAATAGGACATGGTGGTATTGCAACAGATCCCCGGAAAATTGCATCTATTCGGAACTGGCCAGCTCCAAAACACGAAAGCAAGCCCGAGGGTTTCTAGGATTAGTTGTTTGGTACAGAAGATTCATAGAAAACTTCTCTGACGTTACTTTCCCCATTACCGAACTTCTGTCTACTAAGAAGAAGTTTGAGTGGACGGCGGCTGCGCAAAGCGCGTTATTGACCACGGCTCCAGTCTTAATTAATCCAGACTTTCAGAAGAAATTGTATGTCCACTGTGATGCTAGTGACTATGGCATTGGAGCGGTGCTCGTGCAGATATCAGACGAGGGAATAGAGAACCCAGTGGCATTTATGTCAAAAAAACTCAATAGCGCGCAACGCAACTATAACGTTACAGAACGAGAGTGTCTAGCAGCTCTTGAGGCAATCGAACGATTCCGTTGTTACTTAGAGTTGCAGGAGTTTGAAGTAGTCACTGACCACGCCAGCTTAGTATGGCTAATGCGACAACCAAATTTGAAAGGTAGACTAGCTCGATGGGCTATGCGATTACAAGGCTATAAATTTAGCGTGAGTCATAGACGAGGTCAAGAAAATGTCATGCCAGACGCATTATCGCGAATTTATTCAGATATAGCCACACTTGAACAAATCGGACCCGAGGTCGATTTAAAGACAAAGATTATGAGAAGCTACGTTTCAAAATTGAAGACAACCAGGAAAATTACCCTGATGTGAAAGTGGTAGATCAGTTTGTGTATATCCGTACTGAACATGACGTGGGTGATGAATCTAGTAACCAGAATAGCTGGAAACTATGGGTTCCAGTCGGATGGACTCAAGAGGTTATTAAGAGATTCCGGGAATGGTAGCTCAAGTTCAAGAATATATTAGGAAATGCGATGTTTGTAAATCTACGAAAGCACCAAATGTTACGTTAAAACCGCCTATGGGAAAGCAGGTCACTTCGGAGCGTCCCTTCCAAAGTCTATACGTAGATATACTTGGCCCATATCCTAGGAGTAAACGTGAACATATTGGGTTGTTGATTGTCCTAGATCACTTGTCCAAATTTCATTGGCTGTGTCCATTGAAAAAGTTCACAGCGGTAGTGATTAAAGAATATTTGGAGAATCATATATTTTGCATGTATGGCGTTCCAGAAGTTTTGGTAAGCGACAACGGGTCTCAGTTTAAGTCGGGTGAATTGAATTCATGGTTGACGTCCTTAGGAGTCAAACATACTTACACCGCCTTATACTCCCCGCAATCAAATGTGTCTGAGCGAGTCAATAGATCGTTGATAGCGGCTATTCGAGCATACCTGCGAGAAGATCAACGAGAATAGAATGAGTTTATCCACCCTATTAGTTGTTCTCTACACAACGCCCGGCATCAAGCAATAGATTGTTCACCGTACCATGCTCTTTATGGGTTTGATATGACTACCCACGGTACCCAGTTTAATTTACTGAGGAAATTAAATCTCCTCGAGGAATCCAAGAATGTGCTAGTTAGAGACGACCAATTAAAGATACTACGAAAGGCAATCAAACAGAACATATCGGAAGCGTATGAAAAGAATGTGCAACAGTAAAATCTGAGAACAAGAACAGTAAATTTTCAGGTAGGGCAGGAAGTATTTCGAAGAAATTTTAGTCAAAGCAGTTTTGCACGAAATATTAATGCCAAACTTAATCGGCAATGGCTAAAGTCTAGAGTTAGAGTAAAAGTTGACAGCAGTCACTATATTTTAAAAGATCTACAGGAAAACCTACAGGGAACTTACCATGCCAAAGACATCCGGCAGTAACTGTCCTTTTTCAGGCTAATCCCGTAGATCAACGCTCTAGAATTCGCCTGATGGTGTAATGAACAGTTGCCCGAACGTAAAATTTAAAACGCAGTTAATAAACTACATGGAGAAATTGGACGTATTGGCAGTGACGTGAGCGAGCAGAGGTTACGTTACGCGTAACGTAAGAGGGGCAAGTGAAGAGAAAGACAGACGAAATGTCTAAAATGACATCACTCTCTCCTTCGGTCAGAGGCTGACCATCGATCTTTTCCTTCCGAACCACACCAAGAGGCAAACGTACAAATGCACAGCCCGAGGGAAAATTCTGCAACGTGTATTAAAAGAGCAAAAAAACCTAGCCGAGCCTAGTAAAACCATCCGCGGACATTTTTAGTGGTAAAAAGGAAATAAATTCCAGTGAAACCAATGAGAATCAGTGCCAATACATCTTTGTAGGGTGAGTGCACAATTAGTCGAAAAAGTCAGGTTAAAAAAGTATGTACCTTTTCTTAACGTAGGGCATCCGCAAGGGTCCCCAATTTAAGTTGTGAATGAAGCGCAGAGAACGAGACACCAGCGAAAACGGAGGGTCAACGAACCTTGGCGACGGCGGTCTCACGGTTCGATCGTAGTATTGGGCGTTATCTACCGCAGCGGCGTCTACGTCTGCACCTGCACGCATCAAGCAGAGAACGGGAAAATCTTTGGGCGAAAAACACCCGTACAAATACCCTTACATCATACGGCAAAAGGTTCTAAAGCAAGTGCCGCAATAACAACAAAAAAAACAAATCTTCCTGATCGACAGCATCGGAGGAAAACCCCGACTAGGAAATCTGAGGGTATCGAGAGTAGCCACTGCACGGGTTGAGTGACCACGCCTCGAGGAAAGAGTATTCCGTAGTCGACTCGACAACGGAAGCTTACTTCCATTTTTTGTTCTTCTCTTTGGTGTGTCTTGGCTAAGCCAAGCGAAAGTAACGTAACGTAGAGGAATAAAGAAAAAGAAAAAGAAAAGAAGGGAAAGCAGCACGCAAAGAAGAAAATATAAACAAATCGCGCAATTTGATTCAAATTTAGTACGATCAGTGGTGCCTCATATAAATAATCAATTGTTTTTTTATTAGTGCCAAAACGGAGAAAGCATCGAACCTCATCGCAACGACGAAGGCCTTCGGCGGACATAACGAGTGAGTGCATACACAACAATAAGACATGTAAGCTATCTGTATATTAAATTGGTTATTTATATGATTGCCACCAACCGTAAAATGATTGAAAATAAGCGTGAAAACAAAAAGAAAAACAAAAACAAACGTAAAGATCAAGAATAGAAGAGAGGAAGAATAAGAAGAAGATAAGAGTTCAGAATTTGTACGAATAATCAGCACTGCAATGCCAGTAGTTTTAGGTCAATTCCGTTTTCTGCGCATATTCGGATAAAGACGATATAGCGCTTAGGCTAGGCATAAGCAAGAAGCAAAAAGTTGGATTTGTTTTGATTTTTTTTCTCTTATCAATTTAGTTTACGATGATTTATAATGTTAGAGTAAATAAATATTGAAAATGGAGTAATAACGGGTGTTAGGTTTTTCATGATGGGTTAGAAGAGGATAATAAACGTGTTGTAACCGCTTAGGGATTTTCCCATAATCATGCCATTGGAAAATCATTGGTAGGGTGGGTATAGAGGCAAGAGCGTTACTATAACATCTAGGTAATTGCAAGCGGTCTGGTCAGAGTCCCCAGGTACTTTCTTCTTCTTTCAAGGTGTTATTGTCGTGCTGCATGTAGAGTCAGACAGGCTCTACGGGACTCTTGATAATATGTGCTGTAGGTGTGTTGGAACGGAGGCGTCAAAACCCTTTCGCATGTGACGTGCAAGTGGGTGTGAGATTTTGTTGAAAGATCACGCGAAACGGCGAGCAATCGCCTACGATATAAACGGGAGGAATTAGGTTCCCAATTGTAGTATTTTGGGCGAAGGAAGTTAGGATGTTACAAGTTTTCGTATATGTCAGAGCACGTTCATTCTAATATGTGACAATGAAGAAGAAACAACGTGTAATAAAAACGAGCCATTAAAAGTTTACAAAAAATTTTTAGAATCAACATGCAGCTAACAAAAAAAAAACAAAATTTTTTTCATTGAGCCACAAGTATATAAAAAAAATTTGTTTTGATGCCCCAGTTTCTTTTTGGCTGTTACATTGATATTCTAAATATGATATTTCTGTTTGAGCAGTATGGTTTTAAAATACTTTATAGTCTTTATATCTTATCTATCTCTAATATATACAATTCTTGTGTCACAAATTTTGTTGCTGAACTCCTCCGAAATGGCTCGACCGATTTTCGTGAAATTTTGACATAGCAGCAAAAGCTGCAATAAATGAGGGGGCAACAATCAATGTACAATACAGCTACAAGGAGGCTCACAGGGAAATTAAAAACATCTTAATTTACAAATGGAATGAGGACTACAAAATGAAATGCAGGACAAAAGGATCCAGCCTCATAGACATCTTTCCAAATATACCCAGTAAACCCTGGCATTATTTTCTAAAATGGAATGCTAAAAGCATTAAAACCATCAACAGACTGATGACAGGCCACACATATGACAAAGTCTTTCTACACAAAATCAAAGCAACCGACTCAAACATCTGCAAAATTTGCAATGTAACAGAATATGCCGAACACCTGATCTTCGATTGCCAAAGATTTGCCGGGCTCAGAAGGAAATTCAAAATTTTCAAATATTACACAAATTTGGATCAATTATTGATCCAAAAAGAGCCGCTCCATCTCAGAGAGCTGGCAATATTCATTAAAACTGCCGACTTAAACTTTTGACTCCTTTTTGCTTTATCGTTTTATAACGTAATTTTACTTTACATTCTAAACATTTTATAAACTCTTTTTTTTTATATACCGACCTGTCAAACTCGCTACATAACCTCACCAGTATCTGATCAATGTGGCTACTGTGCTGCGATCAAAATCCGGTCATCCTCGAGATAATTTAAAACAAAAAAAAAAAAACAAAAAAAAAATCGGTCGAGTCAGTTCGGAGAAGTTCAATAACAAACATTGTTATCCGAGAATTTAATATATTTCAGCAATGCCAATAAGACGCAGAGGGGCCAACTTGAGTCGTTAAACGATCAAGTCTAGAACCATGCGAGATATAAGAGTACGAATTTCAGGTGAACAAATCCAAGAAAACAATGCAGATGAGCGTGTGAGCATGGCGAAATTACGTGAATCACAATCGCAAGAGGCCCGAGAAGAACGAAATCAACAAAGGCAACTAGAACAGAGAGTAACGCGCAGATACATAGTCGACAAACGTAGAGGAATTGACCAACAACGCAACAAACGTAGAGGAATTGACCAACAACGCCAACAATTTCATCGAGCATTTACATCAAATTTATTTCTTCGACTAGCATTCCAGTATAAGCCTGATGTTGAATATTATGTGAAATCTAAAGTGGTTATTGGTACTTTGGAAAAGGAATGCCCGCATTGTCATGCGCTCAAATTCAAAAATGAGCCAGTTGTGATGTGTTGCTCATCAGGAAAAGTACAAATAACCGAAATTGAAACACCACCTGAACCATTGCACGGTTTACTTATCGGTACAGATCCAGATTCTAGCATGTTTTTGAAGTCAATTCGCACATTCAATTCATGTTTCCAAATGACATCATTTGGAGCAACAGAAATAGTTAACAATATTGCTGCAAACGGTCAACAATTTAATGTCACGTTCAAAATCAAAGGCCAAGTTTATCACAAAGTGGGCTCCTTGCTGCCAATGCCAAACGAATCTCATACATTTTTACAAATCTACTTTATGGGTGGCGAGGACTCCGAACGTGCACTCGCCAATCGCGTGGATGCACGTTGCGACTAGCAGTTAATTAATCTTATTATTGATAAGTAAGTCCCCGCATACTTATAGTAGATAGTTATTTTTATTGAACTGAAAATATGTTTCCTAGAAATAATATACATGGCAAAACAACGTTTGCTGGGTCACCTAGTCTATATATATAAAAGAAATTCGTGTTAGTTACACCATTTATAACTCAAGAACGGCTGAACCAATTTGGCTGAAAACTGGTGGGGAGTAAGATTAGATTCAGGAGACTGCTATAGGATACTTTTTATCCCGCTCGACCGCGTTCCCGTGTGGTGACATGACATTAACGTCAGCACAGTAGGCTGTGTGTCACAGGCACCGGCTTGGCTGTGTTTTTCAAAACATGAAATCATTATTTGAATTTTTAATCAAAACAGAAACGAGTAATTTTTATTCTTTTTAATGCATCTTTAAAAATATAGCGAATGAAACTGCTGAAGAAGAACAACAAATTGCCCCTCGACATGCTCTCCATCGAACTTATCTAACCTGTGTCACAAATACATGGATAATATGTCAGAAGATATTTTACATCAAAATCGTGTAAGTTCCAGAATTCCCGATCTTGAAATAAATGTGGAGATACATAATCAGCTTTACTATTGATCGAAGACGTGGGTTACCTCATACGCGGTAGTTTATTAGACAGGTTAGGAATGCCAGCGCCAAATCCTGGAATGAATGACGCATTTAATCGAGAATTGGAACGGGAACGTGAATATGATCACCAGGAATCGAATTTAGCGGTTCAAACAAATGTACCCCTGTTAAATCCTCAACAAAAGGAAGTTTATGATACATTAATGAAGGCAATTGATGATGGAAATGGTGGTTTATATTTCCTGGATGCCCCTGGTGGAACTGGTAAGACATTCCTCATTTCAATGGTTTTAGCCACTGTTCGTGCGAGATCCAATATTGCGGTTGCAGTAGCTTCTTCTACATTATTAGAAGGATGCCGTACGGCTCATTCAGCATTAAAATTACCGTTTAATCTACAAAATATTGAAGAATTTATATGTAATATTGCAAAAAATTCCGCAATGCACAATAGCGCATAAACGTGCATTAGAAGCACTTAACCGAACATTGAAAGATCTACGCAATGACTCGAGATATTTTGAAGGCGCTGTGATTCTACTGTCTGGCGATTTCCGCCAAACACTGCCAGTAATTCCAAGATCAACGCCTACCGACGAAATAAACGCTTGCCTAAATTCATCGAATCTATGGCGCTATGTGAAGAAACTTCAGCTGATAACAAACATGAGAGTTGCATCGCAAAATGATACATCTGCTGAAGATTTCTCAGAGCATTGCTGACTATCGGTAATGGTCAAGTACCTGTCGACGAATCGAGCGGATTGATTTCATTTCCTCAGAATTTCTGTAACCTTGTCACAACAAAAGACGAGCTCATCAACAAAGTATTCCCAGACATCATTTCCAACTACAAAAATAATGAATGGTTGAGTGAGCGAGCAAATTTTAGCGGCTAAGAATAAAGATGTAGATGACCTTAGCTACATAATTCAGAGCGAGATCATTGGAACAATGTATTCATTCAAATCTATTGACTGTGTTACAAATGAAGATGAAGCAACCAACTATTCAACTGAATTTTTAAATTCCTTGGTTGGCTCTAAAGGTTGGCTCCGTAGTAATCATTTTTCGAAACATAAACCAACCAAAACTGTGCAGCAGTACGCGTTTGGTGGTAAGAAAATTGATGAACAATTTAATTTACGCGATGATACTCAAAGGAGAATTCTAAGGTGAGGAAGTTCGCATTCCCAGGATTCCGATGATCCCAACAGATATGCCGTTTGAGTTTAAGAGACTTCAATTTCCGATACGTCTTGCATTCGCCATGACTATTAACAAATCACAAGGCCTGGTCTGAATCTGGAAAATCTAATTTTTTCCCATGGCCAATTATATTATATGTGGCATGTTCACGAGTCGGAAGACCATCTGCGTTGTCCGTTTTTGCGCCTGATAAAAAAACAACGAATGTTGTGTATCACAAGGTGCTTGACTGAAGAAAAAAAACCAACCAAAAAAAAATAAAAGTAAAAAAAAAACCTATTAAAGAATCGTTAGAATACAAAAATAAACATGATCAAATCTAAAATCGGGTTATATATTGCCTCTAAGGCGGAAAAAGTTTACCGGGTCATCTAAAAATTGTTCGCTATAAATTAGCCACATCTAATTAAGAAAATTTTTTTGTTGCGTGGCAGAACAACGTCTGCCGGGTCAGCTAGTATACATATACAAATGGAGTGAAAAATGTATGGGATTTCACCAATTGAGAACGGCTTTGCCGCTTTTGGCTCAAATTTTGTTTAGTTGTTCATATTTGCCAGAATATTTTTAAGAAAAAAAATGTTGGGAACCCCACCCACAATCGCAAAAAATTTTTTTTTTTTTTAATCTCAGCCGTAGTAGGCGAAGAAGCAATTTTCATAGTCGAAGATCTGTTCCAAACTTGGGATATTATTCTCCATCGACGAACAAATCAATTGAGTTATTCGATTGACTAATGCCTGATATTAGACGATCAATCCTTGGACGACGTACACGTCATGCAATAAGTAATCAGAACGTCCGTTATAAGCTAAGGCAAGAGGAATGAAAGGAGACGAGCACATATATCACAGGATCGCGCTGCACAATTACCACCTCAAATTCGAAAAAAATATTACTGTAAGAAGCCTATTCGTAAATGTAGACTTGAATCGCGCTGCTTTCGAATATGATTCCGAAATGGCGTACAAAGATCTTCGCTGCGTTGATATCGGTTCTGAGTCTGCCAGCATTGCAATGCATTGAAGTTTCAATCACAAACCCCCGGCATTTGCTGCGCTGGTGGCAAGGTGTTTTGACTGATTTGCTAGAACCATTGTATTCGTTTCTCTGTTGAACTACAATCAATGCGAATTCTCTATCGATCGGGCGCTTTGTTACCACCCCCAAACGAAGATCTTGAGTTCCTTCAGATCTTTTTCGTTGGTGATTCGGTAATTGAACTAGATAAGCATTGAGCAATTTTTACTGCGACCAAACGTGAAATGATAGAACAATTGCAAAATCTTCTGTATGGGTATAATGAATTGGTCAGGTTTTAAATTAGAGTGAGACGAAGTTCGCCGGGTCGGCTGGTTTTATATATAAATACTAGGCACCCTCTCACTTGCTTATGCAACAAAAAGAATACCATCAATGAAATGCGATTTATGAAGAATTTACGTGCAGAGTATATTGTCTCAAATGTCACTGCTAAATCTAATAACATTACACGGATGACAGTTTCAAAAGCTACAAAAAATACCATCGATGGACCGCGATTTTTAAAAAATTCACGTGTCAGTCATTTGTATCTGTGAAAATAAAATTTCGGGCGACGACAACGACCCAAAACTATTTTATATAATAGAGAAAAATATAAGTTGGTTAGATTTTAAGTTGCCCTCTTTTTTTTAAATTTTAAGTTTTTCGTTATGAACGCAATATAAAAACTTTTTTTTGAAATACAAAAATTTTAATACAATATATGCCACAAAACTACGAAAAAACTAGTTACTGTTTTTAGGCAAACCTTAACGACGAGAAATACAAAATACATTTATTTATCAATGGAATTATTATCGGTCACACTGATAGTTTTATAAGTATTATTAAAAAAAAAACCATAAATATAAGATTTTATTAACCTGCATGTGACTGATCGTCCTCGCCACCAGTCGTGTACCGACGTCCATGCACGACTTTGTCCCTGAGAATGACGAAAGTCAAGATCCATTATCATAATTGATACGGAAGCTAATCTTCTTTCGATCGACTCAAAATACTCACCTGAAACCCGTCTGATTGGCATAGACTAACTTGCTGGAGCCATCCAAGGAAACCTCCTCAACGGAATGATGGTTTGGTGCCGTCGTCGCACCGCCATAGCTCTTTGTAATCGGTTTCTTCGAGTAGGGCGGATCGTACTTCATTGTAGTAGTCTTGCGTCTATATCGCCGTACGTCAGTGCCAATATCGATGTGGTAGTTGTTTATTTCATTTAGATTTATATTATAGATGCATACACACAGGTCATATAGTATGTATAAAATCAATTTGTGTAGTTTTCCATGTTTTATGTATATGTATATTAAGTTATCGGAAATTTTTTATTTCATTAGAGAATATCATTTAATGTCAATGTGTTTAGTCATGTTGGGACGTTTGGTTTGGTTTGATTCGGTTGGTGGAACGATATACGGTACAAACGAAGCATATGAGGCATAAGCATGTCCCCATAAACACACATTCACGCGATTCAATTGTGTGTTGTAGCGTGTGTGTGTGTATTTATAAGGAAGCGTTGATTGATGTATTTCATGAAGTTCAATTTAGATTAGATCGATTTCGATTTGGATCGTATTTAATTTTGTTTTTATTGATATTGTTTTTGTTGGATCGTTATATTGATTTTGTTGTCGATTGTTGTCAGGAAACGAAATGGTATAATGAGATTTTTGATTAATACATGTTTTTAGGTAGTGAAAATACTTTATATCGAATATTAAAATATTAGTATTAAGTATACATTGATATGTGAGCACATGTGTGTACATACATACAAATCCATAATCCTACATATCCTATGAAAGAATATGAACATGTGCAAAAGCATACATGTATGTACATACATATATACATATGTATGTATACTCAATGTTCTAGACGTAATGTGTCGTAAAAAAATAATGTCTATAAAAATGTTAGAAAAATTCGAAAATTTAAACTAAGCATAAACCAAAAACTCCCAGTGAGGGAGTTGAACAATATTTTCTTAATTTTTTAAAAAATCAATCAAAATATTTATTTTAAAACACACAAATGCATAACAAAAAACACAAATAAATTAATTTGGGGTGTTCCTAGCAAACTTTTTTACAGACATTAATAATACAACATCAAAATGGACAACCAAAATTTAGAATAAAAAAGAAGAATGCCATCCATACCGTTTTCAATAAAGAAAGAAAGACATATACATATACAAACGAGGTGAAATGGCAATGGACATCGATTAAGGCAGGAAAATGATGTTAATAGTTTTTATGGAAGCTTAGATGACATTATGCTCTGTGTGTATTGTGCATGCTGTCGGACACTGTATTAAACAGACTCAACACAAATGTGCAGACAGCAAAGGAAGCTGTAATGGAAAGTTGTAATGGAAGCGCATGGAATTAGAAATGCACCGATGAAAAGGGATGATAATTACATATGTATGCGTGTGTGTATATGACGGTAATGGATGAATATGTATTTGCAATAGACATGTGGTCATTTATCGTGTCTTTGTATTGTCTGACAAAAACTGGTCTGTGTATTCGGCTATGTTTGTGGCTGTTTGTGTATGTGTATATGTGGTATGATCAAACCGCATGACAAAAAATTAAAATAAATAAATATATGTATTAAATGCTTAATGTGTTGC
The DNA here is from genome assembly GCA_008121275.1 of Drosophila lowei. Taxonomy (NCBI): domain Eukaryota; kingdom Metazoa; phylum Arthropoda; class Insecta; order Diptera; family Drosophilidae; genus Drosophila; species Drosophila lowei. The sequence goes on along the minus strand of CM017781.1, from coordinate 38,316,406 downwards.
ATTGTACATTGTATTCGTATTTGCATTGATGGCTTGTGTGCAAAGCATTGATAGCTTTTTAGCTTGTCGGAACACATCAGGCTCACTCAGCAGAAAGCACCACCATTGCTCAAAGTCAGTTTCGTCTATGTTGGGCCCTAAGCGGAAAAATGGATCGGGATCAGCCCGACTTCCACGCTTACGTATATTAAGAGAATATCAAATATATATATATATATATACATAATATATATATATGCACATATATATATATATATATGTAAATAGGCTCACAGCTTACAGCACCCAGAGCATCCATTTTTATTTGAGGCTCTATAAATACAAAGCTCAATATTTTCAAGTTTTTAGTTTCAAACATCTCCGATATTTACACGAGGCAACAAAACTGAACCTTTTATTTACGCCTCGAACCACCGACTTTTTCTGATATACATATGTGGAGCTTTAACATTTTTTAATGAATCATTGTTAATTTTTTTTAATGGTTAGGAACTGGTATTTTTTTAAGTTGTTTCAGAGGTAGTGCTTCTTTTTTTACATAACTTAGGTGTCTTACATCTGGTTTTATTGAATTTCAATTTTGAAAAGCTGATTAACGCAGTTACAGATCGGACCCAAAAACTTTGTAGCGTCAGCTTACTGTCTGGAAAATATTAAGCTTTCAAATTCAAAATTAAACGTTTTATTGCGGTATTTTGTTTCAAAATTTCGACTTTAAAAACTCAGAAAAAGTCGAAAAAAAGGTTTTTTTATAGGTAAATTAAATACGTCTTGTTACCTTATCTGTGGTTAAACGACTAAGGTGCAGTCGTTTCACCAAACCTCGCATTCGACCGTTTTTTACCTTTTGGTACCCCTGGCTGTGTCGTTTTTACTTTCCTCGGAATACAACGGTTTTTTTTTCGCAAATAATATCAAAATTTTGTATTTGTAAAGATATTTAACTTTGAAATTGCATTAGGTAAGGTACCAAACGGTGTTTAACGGTAAAATGCGATTTAAAAGGTTTAGTCAAATGGCTGCATCCTAACCACTTATCCAAAGATTTTTACAAACGATACCTTAAACGACGCCTAAATAATGTAAATATACAAGAAACAAGAAAATATTTTTTTTCGCCTTTTCCTGAGTTTTAAAAGTTAAAATTTTGAAGAATTAAAAATACCTCAAAAAATTTCCAATTTGAAAGCTTAATGTTTTCCAGACGGTAAGATGAAGAAAGTGTTTGTTTCTGATTTATAGCTGCATTTATTTTCTCCCAAAATTGCAAAGTTCAATAAAGTTAAGTGAGAAAAGAAGCAGAGCTTCTGAAAAAAAAAAAATTTGTTTAGCTTTTAAAAATATAAAAAAATCTCAAATCTATCAGAAAAAGTCAGTTTGGTTCGAAGCGTAAATAAAAAGTTAAATTTTGTTGCCTAGTGCTATCAAAGACATACAAATATAGTGTTACGACTTTTGATTTTGCTAACTTTTCTGCGAAGAGCGATAGCATGAGAGACAAAACGGAAGTCTCCCGGCTATCAGTCGAAGAACTAAGGCACTAATTGTAACAAAATGATGTTTTCCAACACGCATACCCAGCCAGCTAGCAAAATTTAATCTTAAAAGCGTAACAAACGATCATTTCTGCCGCAGCGCTGCTCCCAGCTCAACTGGAAGCTTACGCGTCTCACTGCATGTTTTTCTCATAAGGCTATCTCTGTTACCAAGATATTGCACCAGGAACAAGTTCCATTTCAAATGTTGTTTGACGCTTCTTGGTTCTGGTGTGCGGGGTACTGGTACTTAAATTCTCTTTTAACATAGGCTATCATTAGCCTCTGACCGCGGCTCCGATGAATACTCGGCTTCGTCTGGTCGTCAATGCCTTGAGCAGCTGAGTCCGTCCCAGAATCCTAAAACAAATGCACAGTCTTTGGCGAGGAGCAGTCGGTTCCAGTCTCGGAGACAATATGCCTCGTCATACTCGACATACAATTTGTCATTGTATTATTCCATTCGATTTTGAACTATTCTCTTTTGCGAGACTTTTGGACTCGCCAAAGATTGTGTACTTGTAGAGTTCTGGGAGCCCAGACGAGCTGAACAGATAAAGGCGCGTAGCCAGCGGCCCGCCGTCAAAGACGAAGCATAGGTGAAAAGAGAATTAAAACCCCCGAGCGCCACGAAAGAACCCACCGCCGAGTGTACACAAAGCGTGCAGCCTCGCAGACATTAATTCTGCACGTGCAGCCGTTATATCATTTAAAACCAAACTTAGAACAGAAAAAATATGTATTTTTTTGTAATTGAAGACATTCTATATTCGATATATGTACATATGTAAACAATATTCAACAATATTGTATTGTTGGTCGTTTTGTTATTACAAAGCCTTAAGGCAATGAATGCACTGAATACTTTATGCTGTGAGCCACTGTACACGTTAGGCCCTAAAAATACTTATGCCTATTGCAAACCTTTGGCTTTGGGCTTCAAGTTCGAGGGGCTTAGGGCGTCGGTATAGATATTATACATTGAAGGCTAGTTACTATGTGCTAGTTATAGATACATAAGTATGAATATATGTATCTATATATCTGTTGTTGTGATGAAGGTCGTTTATATCGTCTTAGACGTAAATATATGTACATATACATATTATCAAGCCTTAACATCAGTGATAACGAAAGCGCAACTACGGTTGAAATATGTTTTTGGTTACATTTTTTAATAATAAAATAGAATATTTTGGAATCTTTTGATTAAAAAGATTTAAGCAATTATGCCATGACAAGCTAATGATATTGCGCGCACGCTTTTGCTGTTAGGACTTGATGTGTTTTTTCTGGATTCTAGTGTTGGTAAGCATCAGACTAAACTGAAAAAAGTAGTAATGAAAAATGTCAACAAGATCACCGCCGCGTTGACGACAACGATAACATACACAAATGGCAATCCTTTGCAAAGCATTTTTCAATTCGTGTGCTTTCCCTCAATTAAAGTAATAATTTACATTTACAACTGGTGACTAAATAAAGAATATAAAAATGTATATGCATCAAAATAATTTGCATCTAAAGTAAGGCAGGAAAATATTGTCAAAAGAAATAAAAATATAAACATAATATTAACTTTTCCTTATGTCTGGACGTTCATGTACGATGTATGTAAGTATGTATATTTAAGTCGCCCTTGCGACACCAAGAGTCCAAGAGACAAGCATGAATACACAGAGTATTATAAATAACAGATACACTTGTACTTCGAGTCTTGCTAATCTTTTACTCAGGGACGCTCGGATTGCCTCGAGTCACAAAAATTTCGTGGAAACATTTTGCATAGATAAATTCGTTCTGTTTAAACTGTTTAAAATAACACTTTAGAAAGAAATCTTGTTGGGTATGGTTGGTACAGATCCAATACTATGCATGTCTAAGCTTCTGGCCTGTGCCTCTTGTCCACAAACACGCTTTTCTGTGTCGTTTGTTTCGCACGACCGCATAGGAGACGGATGCAGGAAACGGCTGACCTGACCATATTCGTGTTAAGCTGATTGTGAACAATGCAGCGGCTGCATGGCAGCATGTGTACGTGTGAAGCATACATTCTCATTTTACTCCCATGCTGCACATGCAACAAAATCGCATTAATATTTTTACGCCACGAACCAAACCGACTTTTTCTGATAGATTTTGCGCTTTAAAAATGTTAAATGAATTATGTATTGTATGGGTATGGGATTGCCGCCAAAACTAACCTTGCTACGATCATGACGTTCCAGAGTAAATTTCTGCGTAGGATCTCCGGAGCTAAGTGGTATATCCGTAACCGGGACATTGCCAAGGACCTTAACGTACCACTTGTTGGTGATGTTATCAACAATCAAGCGACAAACCATATGTGTAAGCTCAGAAGCCACCCTAATATACTGGCGAGACGTCTTGCAAGAACAAGATACCGGCGTAGGCTGGCCGGAATACACCCAGTCGACCTGCCTAACAGGACGATCTAAGAGGACCTCTACCCTAGAAACCTGAACAGATAATTGAACCAAATAATATCCCCCTCCAAATTCTTCGACCTTAATAACACGCATTTTTTTTATTTATTTTTTTAAAATCATCATAATTTTTCCTGACTGTTGACTGTTGTATAAGTTGCTCCAAAAGCAAACAACAATATGTAATTTTAAAAATAATAAAATGAATTATGGTTTTTTTTTTTTTTCTATGGAAATGTTTTTTTTAAATGTAAATGTATGTAGTGCTTTTTTTCGACACAGCTTACATCTGATTGTATTGAACTTTGCAATTCTACAAATCTGATAAATTCAGGTTTTACTCAAACCCAAACACTTTGTAGCTTCAGTTTACCGTTTGGGAAATATTTAGCTTTCAAATTGAAAATGATCATTTTTCGCGGTATTTTATTTTTCAAAATTTTGACTTTAAAAACTCAGGGAAATTCGTGTTTTTATATTTCATTAAGTAATGCTGCAGCGTGAAGAATAAGCATGCAGCCTAACAGACTCAAATCCTGCACTTTTACAACCAGTTTTAGAATGTCTTGCCATACACGCAAATAAATATGTTACCACAAAAACAAATGATATAAAGACGGCGGTACTGGGATTCGGAATAAAAAAAACTGAGACGTGGTGCCTAAGTGCTGGAAGAAATTGAGTATTACTGTGCCACTTAGAATATTCGGTTGTGCTCATGCAGTGCTCCAGTCCAAGCAACTTGTAAGACACCTCCTTTCTAGGTTTCGGGGGGAAACTATATAACCAGGTAGACACAGTTTTACTTTATAATTATAAATACTCTACACATAATTTGGAATATAGTTTCTTAGTGCGAATGTAGAAGAGACATTATATATGAGGTGATAAAGATTATTAAAGTCCGTGAAGAGACTAAAAAAGAGTTCTTGCATGGAATAATTACATGAAACAATTTGTAAGCTAAGAGACCGAAAATTTCGGATCGACTGTACCGGCACTTTTAGTGCTAATATCCAGAAAAATGTACTATACTTAACACAGATAACTCTTTAGGAGAAATTAAAAAAAAAATTGTTGCCTTGTAATGTAAAATGTAAAGTAATTTCATACTGCTACATCTTAGTAACTGATTAACGATAAACTACGAATTAATTTGGTCGATTACACTAGGCAACAAAATTGTATTTTTATTTACGCTTCGAACCAAACCGACTTTTTCTGATAGATTTAGGGCTTTACAACTTTTTAATAAACTATAGTTTTTTTTCTATACTGTGTTTTTTTTTTAATTTTTAAAAACTTGTTTATTCAGAGATTGTGCTCTTTTTTTTCACATAACTTAAGTATCTTACATCTGGATGTATTGCAATTTTGAAAAGCTGATAAATGCAGCTATAAAAGTTTTGTAAGAAAAATGTTTCACACATCGACTTTCACCACAAATCTAATATACCCCTATACTCATTTTGAGTATCGGGTATAAAAATGCCAGTTTTTAAAAATTAAAACAAAAACCACACCAAAACCCATATTTTATTAAAAACTTTTAAAGCCCTAAATCTATTAGAAAGTGTAGGTTCTGTTCGAAGCGTCAATATGGTGTTGCATAGTGTTATAATTGATGATAGTACATACCTTAGTAAAATGGCTATATGTGCAAAAATTATTTTAAATTTGTCTTAAGAAGTAATAGCTGCTTGTTTGGTTTGACTATGCAGTTTTCATCTCTTATTTTTGTGCTCAGTTACCACAAATGTTCGCCTTCTTTAAACCCCATTTGTGGTACCATTAGCTTATATAAGAGATCAAAGTCTAGCTCTACATAAAAAACAGATATATGTGCAATCATGTTTTTTCATGTTTTGAGAGGCGCATTGTTAGCATCGTTTCAGTAAAACTGACAAGCGGATTGATTTAGTACGTAAGCATTCATTATTGCATCAAATCAATAAGAATTAAAAAAAAAACAGTTTTAGTTATAAATGCCACATGGTACAGAATTTTCTGAGAAAGAACAGGGAAGGATCAAAAGAATGAAAAAAGCCGGCATAAAAACTGGTCGAATAGCTTCGCTAATGAATCGACATCGAAATACTATTTAAAAATTTGTAATAGATCCAGACGGTTACCGCATAAATCGTCGGCTTGGCCCAGTATTAACCATAAGAAAATGGACAAAACGGCACTTGCGGCAGTTTGCAACTGAAGACTTAATGAGCTGCAACAAAATCAAGGCAGAACTCGGATTAACAATCCCCAGGCAACGTGTGAGCCAAATATTGAACGAAAATTTTAACCTCACATATCAAAAGAAAGTTGGCAAACTCCGCTTAACTAAACGTCAGAAAGATGCGCGCATGTCCTTTTTGAAAAACACAAGTTCTGGGACCACGAATTAGAAAATGTAATTTTTAGTGATGACAAAAAATTGAATTTAGACGATTCATATGTCCATCATAAGTATTGGAGAGACCCGCGTCATCCACGGGCAACTTGCTACAAGCCGAACCATGGTGATGGATCGCTTATGATATGGGCTCCCTTTAGTGCTAAAGGGAAGTCTCCAATATGTTTTATATCCGACCGGATGAAAGCTCAAGCATATATAGAATTGGTAGATAGTGAACTTTTTTCATTTGCTAAGCATTTCCATGGTGATCAATGAACATTTCAGCAGGATAATGCGCCAATTCATGTTTCCCGGGCCTCATTGGGTTATCTTGACACCCACAATATACCGTTGATTAAGTGGGCGGCAATGAGTCCGGACTTTAATCCAATTGAGGATCTGTGTAAAACAAGATATCGTTGCAGAATGGGACAGGATAGAGTTATCAACTCTACAAAACTTGGCAGGTTCAATGCCCAGTAGGCTGCATAGGCTTCGGGAGCATAATTTTTTTTTGTTGTTATTAAAAAAATTGATGTTGAATTTGTTTATGCCTGTTTGTTTTGTACTTATTAACAGCTAACCAAATAAAAAAATTAAAAACAAAAAGAAAATACATGTTGAAAAAAAAACGGCATTCAAAGCAGTGCACTATAGCCATTTTACTAAGGTATACATATGTACAATACGTGCATGATGTTTAATTACTGGTTGATACAGATCACATGATTCAATAAGTCCCCCAAGTAGAAATGGTCCCAAATTAGTTTGTGTGTGTCTTAGAAAGTATAGACTTTTGCAAGACTTTTGCACTTATTTGTGTGTAATATTAGTTTTCGCGACCTTGCTATGACAATATTATCAATCATGGGAAAAATAAATAAATCAAGAATTATGATAAGTTTCAACACTAGCACAGTGGGCGATTTGAGAAATCTAGTTGGAAATAGTCAATTTCAAATTTTCGATTCCCGCTAAACTTTGGTATGTCTAATTAATCAATATTTACACAGCTGTGCGCTCTCAAAGTGAGCACCTTTACCGAAAACTTGTTCTTCTTTGGCAAGACGTCAGCATTGTAACAAAATTAAAAAAGCTGATTTTTTAATTCACATTGAGTTATTGTTGTAAGTAGACAAAGTGGACATATTTATATTTTTGTGTGTCCTGTCCACAGGTAATTGTAATTTTCGTGGAGTAGAACTAGTGATTTGGTTTAATTTGAGTTTTGAATTTTGTGAATGTTACCTATAAAATTTGGCTGCTAGTTTTTACCATTTTTTTTTTTTTTTTTAATTTTTTGTACAGTTGCGGACAGTGAAACTTGGGCACTCATGTTATCTAATTTAAAGCCGATGGCGCATATTCAAAATCTTAAAAGTCTGTCGGGAAACAGTTGTATTGTATGTATATATACATTTATTAGCAGTTAGTGAATGTCTCGTTTTCATACAAAAAAGAAAAAAAAATAGAAATGTAAAAAATTCAAAAAGATACTGAAGCTGATACAGCAGCTATATTGCCATTGGGGTCAGACAAAATTACTTTTGTCACTATTAGCACCAATCTTGAGTCGGGCAAGTCTTCTTTAAACAATTTTGTACAAAATTTAAAAACGCGGTTCGGTAAAACGGTTCCTCGGGAAATAAGAGGAAGAAGCCCCCAAGGGACCGTCAAAGTACGATCTTAACCGCTTGAGCATAAAAAATCGGCTTAAAATGGCATAGGATATTAGAAGGGAGTTTATTCACTCGGTAGGTACCGATATTAGCACCAAAACTGTACGGCGGTGTCTTCAGGAGACAGGAATTAACGGTCATAGACCAGCAAAAATACCACTTTTGATACAAAACTGCTCAAGACAAGGCGCCGTGCACTGCTCCTTGCCACTGTGCGAAATTGGTCTTGTTGTTTGTTCTTGTATTGTGGTATGATTTATTCAAAAAGTTGGATTTATACAACGATTGATTATTTTAGCTAAGATAATATATATATAGTGGTGCCGGGAAATGGTCCTGATCTTAATCCGATTGAGAATCTTTAGCAAATCATGAACATTTTAATATGAAAGCAGAGACCCAAAACTGTATCTGAATGGAAAAAAAGAATCGAAAGTGTGGCATAACCATATAAACATCGAAACAAATGGCAAACTAGTAGGTACAAAGCCTTAGCGTAGAAAACAAGTTCTAAAACACAGACGAGGTACAAAAACATATTTTACTAATTCTTTATATACTCTTCAATATTCATAAAACTAAACGTAAAAGCAGACACATTTTATTTCTGGACTAAAAACCTATAATGATTTAAGCATTCTTTTGAAAGCAAGGACTCAAGGGTTTAAACTTTTGGTGTTTTTCGCTAGAATTGTATACTATTGTTTACTTAGTTTAAAAAACTTTTTTCTTGAGAAACAAAACAAAACTTTATATAAAAACAAAAAAAAATCTTCAAACTATTAGGTTTTACATGTTAGATTGGTCAAATCGCCCACTCTGCGTAGGAGCATTGAGGATACTGACGTCATCCAAATGAGGCACATACCCAAGAAAACATACAAAAATTGCACAACATGATTTTTCCTCTACAAATAAAAGGGCTTGAGATAGTAGAAGTCACATACATACATACACATGTACTATGTAAATTTCTATAGGATTTTTCTTCAATATTCTACACGATCATTTAGGCATTATAAAGTGTTGGCGGGATGCGTACCGCTTTTGGTTTTTCATTAGGACAAAGCAACATGTTACAAGTCCATGGCAATAATGGCTAAAGTGTATTGGCAGTTTCCAAAAAAAGTAAGCTCCCCAAAACAAAAAATATAAACCAAATAATGAAGTGATTCCGGCGCTTGACGAGTTTTTTTTTTTTTTTGGATCCCTACAAAACCATTTACTAAGGTTCCGGAAATGCTACATTTATCACTCTGGAATTGATCTAAGCCTAAAAGTAAATTTAAATTTGTATAAAAATTTTTGTTTTTTTTTATATAAATATGTAGATATGTACTCGGCGACTTATTGAACTATGTTCTATAAATATAACATTCACATAATTTAAGTGATATTTCAAATCGTGTATGAGAAAACATAATAATAACTAACATCTAACTATTCTAATCTAATCTAAACTAATATACATTTATGTAGTATATTATAAACATGGGTTGATGCAACATCGATGCAAATACTATTTCTTGCCGATGGTTTCTATTACAGCTACTCAATATATAGCTCTGATCGAATCGGATGATTAATCCGCCCTGTAAATATCAGCACGATGTATAAGCCAACAATAAGTATTTAAGATTCTTGTTCATACTAAATTAAAGATATTAATGGATATTGGCTAGAGTATTCTATTGGGACGTACCATAGTTTCTGAAATTAATTTTTTTTGTGGATCAGTATTTGATTATAATCATGCATAAGTTTAACAACTATCTCGGCTGTATCTTTAGCAACATTCTAACTTTTGTAATTTGAAGCATCTTTAATGTCTTCATTATAATGCCCTTCTAAAGGATCTTTACTTAAGAAGCTTGTGGAAATGTTAAAGCGATCGAGCAGTTTAAAGGGAAATCTTTTTCTTTTAATTTTTAGAGTTTCATAGAAATTTCGACTTCCTCGTCGTCAACACAAAATGACAAGAGTTGTTCGACCAATGTTGTTCTTTTCTCAATGTAGGAATCTTCCAACCATTCAAGTGCAATGTTTTCACAAAACAAGACTGCAAAAATTATGCAGATAGGGACATTTGTATTTACATACATGCATACATAGGTAAAGAAACATTCAAAGAACATCTAAAAACGAGCGTGAACGTTGGTTTACCGCTGGTTTACCTTAATACACAGTTAGTAAATACGTAATCATATGATTTATGTAAACTTTACAATGTATTTTATACGTAAGCGTCGGAAACGGTTTGGGGAAACATAGAGAAATAGACCGCTAGTTATGTTCTCATGCTAATTCTTGCACTTCGTTTATCATCTTTCCCTCTAATGACCCATTTGATTCAAATTTTATTATATTTTATCTGTTTCCATTTTTCGTCTCTCTCTCTATCTCTCACTTCGCACACCAACACCAGCCCTTATATCTCGCTCCCCTCCTTCAGAGGGCGTACACTGCACGGATAAGAGTGTGTGCGAGAGAGAATAAGTAACCACGTGAAAGGGGTAGCTTAGCCGCTGAGAATTAATTTTTTGTATCCTGGCTACACTAATGATCTGATCCAGATTCAGCAATTTTTAGATATGGTAATTCTCTATGATAATGTAGATTTGGTTTTCCCGTAACTTCGAAATTGTTGATGCCACAGATTTTCGTACGTCAAAGATGAAAAATACCCAAAAAATAGATAGTTTGAAAAACCCAAATTCATAAGAACATGAAGTCATTCCAACAAGCCAATTGAACAATACTTACAATGAATAAACCTAAAAAACGCAAAAAAGATAATCATACGATACATAGGTTACTTTTTATTCGAAATGTGCAGTATGTGCATACAAATTGAGTAAATTACTGCTCACTGAAAAAATGGTCAACTTTTTAAAGCAGAAAGATGCGTACATTAAAATAATCATAGGCACTCGCGCAAAAAAATGACTTTTGCAACCTCTTTTCGGCTGATGACACATTTACATCATGACATTTTTACATCAACTAATGCGTTGCCAGACACTTAAATGCCACAAGAAATTCAATAATTTATGTCAAGCTGAATTAACGAAACGTCTCACGCGTACTGAATACTTTAACCTGTTAGAGTTAATAGTAATTTTTTTGAGATCGGTTTCGAAATTTACCAATTTCGTGACCAATTTCCCATGCACGCTGGATGTCTAAGACGATTTATATCTTAAAAATATATTTTTTTTTCGAGAAGAGTTTAAATTGACAAATCAAATATTTGCGCGACGTATCTATTTGTATGGTGTGTTTTTATACTATACATTATAGGTTGCTGTGAACTTTAGCTGTTGAAGCTCCAAGTATTGAGTTTAAATTTATATGTTTAATTTATATTTATATATAGAATCTGATGCGTTCTAAAAGACTTGCAGTCAACTCTTGTTACAACTCTTTTTTTCAAAAGAAGCTGAACGTCGCAAAGGAATACTCTAACCATTAAATAATAAAAATTCCCTAATTAAGCATTAAAGTGGAATTTTAGCTAATTATTGTTGACTTATATGTATATAAACCTATTTTACTATCTATTTTCTGGGTGGAATTTTTCCGCTCAAAGCGCCATAGAGCCATAGAGCATAGAGCTCAGAGTTGTCAAAGGAATCATCGGCTAAAAATTGTATTTTCCGCTCAAGTCGGCACCTTGAACGTTGTCAAATTGGGCTATAATTTTTTTTATTTTATTGTTTTTGTACCGAAAGAAATACTTTAAAACCCTGAGGCCTTAGATCCCAACACTTTTTTTTCGCCCGAACAAATATGTCGAAGTCTAATTTACATGTTGCCCAAATGATGTATGTAACATCCAAACAGAATTCCTTCGGGGTTTTCCTTAAAAGTTTTCGACCCAATAAAGAGAAATATTCTATATTTCTGGCACAAGCAAAATAGAGGGAAGAAAGCAAGCTCAGAAAAGCCGATTAAAGGAATTCGATACTGAAGGGAAATGTACTCTACACAAGGCAATTTCGATTATGTGGGTTTTGAGAGATAACAAAGTAAATAGAAATTGACCTTGGTGTTTATTTCCCGCAGATATGGTTTTATCCAATATTGGCGAAGCTTTCTTACTTCATCGTCCTTCTCCAGAACCACAAAGTCGCCAATGCCAATCCCACAATAAATATGCATTTATAGATATTCTGCTTGCTTTCATTTTTGTTTTATATAACTTTAAAACTTTTTTACAGACCTAATTTGTAAATAAAACGCTGCTGACTGAGCAATGTTACCCTTGTGCATATATTAAATGTACCCCTGATCACACTCTGCTGCTAGTAAAATATCTGACAATTTCGTTAGCGAAAATTCGTTATACACCAGCATAGATTGTATCAGCATACTATAGATGGTCTAATTGTTCAGAGTTCCCCATCTGACGAATACAATTTTCCGACATTTTTGACATGCATTTGTTGACATTGTTGACATTTGACGAGCGAAATTGTCACACAGATTTTAAGTATCATAATGAAAGACATCATAATGTCAGCTGTGTATGTACATTTTATACACATGTACATAACTAGAAATTTGCGAGTGTCTCTCTCTCTCTCTGTGTCTTGTTTACAGTTTTAAGGTTTTGGGTATTTTCAAATTATTTACAGATATATAAATACATAAAGACAATCAACAGTCAGACACTAAAGCCCCAGCATCCGTCGAGCTCTCGTATGTTCTCATATATACATACATATGTATATGCAGGTCACTCCACACGTACCGCGACAATAAAATACCTGGTACTCAGCTTGTATATAAGTATGTGATCTTATGACTTCTGTAACTTATACAATATATTCCTGCACTTCTTCTATTCGCTTTCCACCTCATGGGAAAATATTTCAGCTGTTTCCATATCGCACTGTTCGTTATATCTTCTCTCTTTCCATCTCTCTGCCCAGCAGGTATGATCTGGCCGTTATATCTCGCTTAGCCAGGCCGCGCCGCACTGATGAGCAAGATAGGTAGAGACAGACAGACAGCGAGAGTGAGTGAGAGAGAGAGAGAGAGAAAGAGAGAGAGAGAGAGAAAGAGAGAGAAAGAAAGAGAGAGCGAGAGAGCGAACCCGAGATCGGTGAGTGAGCAATGGGAAATGATTTTCTTTATTCTGGCTATAATAATGATCCGATATGCTAAAATAAAGCAAGCTATACTCTAAAAATAGAATCTAAAACAATAACAAATTAATTTTTAAGTCCTGAAATAGACATTTTTTTCAATTACAATTTTGGAGTCTTTCAGAAATAGTCGGCATAGTTCCAGTTGAATAAGATGTCCGATTTTGTTACATAAAGTGAGAACGAAAAATATTATACAGCTTATAGTATGTACTCAGAACACACTAGTAAACAACAAACACACTGCATTGGCGCAAGTGCGCACGCTGCTGGAACGAGAGTTTGGAAAGATCACCACAGATAAGCTAAAATTTGTTTGATTGATCAAGCATGTTTGTTTTTATATCATAATGTGTCTGATATCTACTACTATGGTAGTAGAGAGATACTATTAAATATCAGAGAACAATTTAATGAAAACATAAGGACATACAGCTATCAGGTCAGTTTACAACTCAGCCGACAGTGAGAGCATCCTGATGATTTCTAAAAAAGATCATATCAACTTTTGAAAGCTTAGCTACGCTTTCAGCTATAGCGTGAACAAGGTTTTAAAGCCGTCGTGAGATATACCGGGGCCTCGAGGCATGTGGTTCCTCATGGGCCTTTCTTTCCGCAATCGGGCCTCCTTATATGTAAAAACTTTTCAAATGCCTCGGTTACAGTCTGCTCCTAAACGGCTCATACAATTTTGACGAAATTTTGATATGTTTGCTTTGGAGACCATAGAGTTGATAGAGACGAACAACATTTGTATACTTGCGCAAACACTTGAGATATAGCTTGAATATTTAAATAGCAAAATACTCTTTTTTGGAAACATGTTACTGTTTTTCACAAAATCTTATTATTAATTTCATCTGGTTGTTAATCCAGTTGAAGTTTTTCCGCATAGGAACATACTTGTATTTTCGGTACTGTATTTACCCGTTTGGTATTTATGTAGTACATACATACAAATTTCAATTTTCATTAGACTTGGCTTTTAGCCAGGTGTGTTAAAATATCACTGTTACATTTTTTCTATTGTACAAACTACGTCCAGAAACTGTATAAAACGATTGCGCAACTATAATTTTTCGGACCACTAAGAATCCTGTCTTTTCACAGGTGAAATTTTGTAGGTAACTCACAAAAAACTATGCTGTATGAAAATTCTCCCTATAGATCAATCTTTAGTTTTTACATTACAACAAAATTATTATGATTTAAAGTTTCATAGTTGTCATGGGTATTTAAACACACGTTAGCCCTTAATGGGCTAACCTAATTTTTACAACTTTTCCCGTATCCTATATTTTCCATTTTATGAGCCGTGGAGGAAAGCTTTATCTAGATGAATATAGTGACTTTAGTAAATAAACATACATAATTTGAGTTGTATATACAGATTTACATATAATAAGATATGTACATACTCTAGTGCTTTTAGCACCGATGTGGTAAGTGTGTTAAAAATTATATATTGTGAAGGTTTGGAAAGCCATAAACTCTAATGTGAAGCTTAAATGAAAATAAAAATAACAATAACGGCCATGAATTTAACATTACGACACAGACAAATATATCAAAATGCGAAAAAAATTAAAAAATTGACTGTTTTTCTTTTCATATTTTAGCAAGTGTTGTTTTGTAATTTTGAAAATTATGTTCAAGGTAACTTTTGTTGGTTTTTGTGGTTGTAATTTGTATTTGTATTTAGAGCTGGCTTTTTCATTACTTCTTTTCAACTAACCTCAGACACAGGGAGAAGTTTCTATGTACTACAACTGACCTGTAGCACAATGCCATTAGGGTGAATGTTATAAAAACGAACCCTACAACTGACATTAGAACACCGACTAGGAACACTGTATTTGAGCCGTGGTAGTTCTCTATACGAGACATATTTAGCCGTTTGTTTCGATACGTGCGCAAATGATTTAAAATTTGTGTGTGATTTGTGTGTTAGCATACGAAAGTTGCGGATTTGGTTTAATCGACCATCCGTGTTTTCCCACATATATAATGTTGCATACAAATTTAATTTATTATTGTATTGAGTTACGTTGTGACACGCCAGGTGATTTATTGAATTTGCCGTTGTAGAGAATTCGTCGTTTTTTTATTATTACAGATGGGTTGTGGGGTAGCCGAAAAAAAACAAGCAAACAAACAAATTTTGTACGCATTGTGGGAAACAGAATTACAAAATCTATATAAACTATCATACCTAAGTGGGGCAGAATGTACATACAAATTTTGTTGATCTTAATTGATTTACATATTTATTTAGGCCTTTATGTAGTGAGGTAATACATAAAGATAAATATATATGCACGTGAGTGCATACATAAACATGTATATTTTAGAACCAAAACACGCACACGTAGAAGCCTTCTTCCCCCAGTGCATTTGTTTTTGCCAAGAAGTTCATCCTGAAAATTAACGTAGAGTGCAAATAGTGCAACCAAAAC
The DNA here is from genome assembly GCA_008121275.1 of Drosophila lowei. Lineage (NCBI taxonomy): Eukaryota > Metazoa > Arthropoda > Insecta > Diptera > Drosophilidae > Drosophila > Drosophila lowei. Next base: position 38,300,747 of record CM017781.1, on the reverse strand, counting down.
AGAAGTATTTTCACAATTGCACTGCAGTAAAATTTTTGTTTATTATTATTGGAGTATTCTGCTTTTTGGCTTCGTTTGTTTTTCTATGACAATGGTAATCTTTTTTGCATTTAATCTAAGCCTAATAAATAAAATTTTCAATATAGAAATTTGGAGACTTAAATATTTGTTGGGTACCCTATCCCAGGATTTTGCTGAAATGGAATAGAAATTGTGTAAAATAAACCTTATAATGTTAAACAAAATATATTAATTACAAAATAGACAACAACTAATATTATACCCTCCAGACTAAAGGCTCTATAAAACAATTTATGCTTCGCTATTTGAAAAATATCTTATTAAAAAAAAAGTGATCCTTTTATTTGCATTTTGTGCTCGAAACACAGTTTAGATGTGTTTGAGCATGTCAGTTCGAAGTGTAATAAAACAACAGCAGCGCACTTTCCCATGCCCATAAGATAGGGCCTTGCCGACTCCATATCTAAGCTAATATTGATACATCACTTATGTAAACAGAATATTAATGTTTCATTAGTTTTAGGTCACCTGGATATACGAAAAATAAAATGGAATACGACCATTATTGTTACATACAAAATTGGCGACAAAATACAACTTTCTGTTTCCTAGAGATCCAGATAAACTTTTTTACTTTTTTTAACAATGACGTTAAGATATACTGCATTTTTTAATATTGGCTCTGGTACTACTGCGACACTACTACTAATACCCTACCCTACTAATACTAATACCTTGGTTAGTATAAATTTAAATTGTTATGTATTTTATGATTTATGTTTTACGTATTATAATTATGTTATACGTAAACGCCGGAATTGGTAATTGAATCAATGAGTTTGCCGCATCCTCCCTTTATTTCTTTCTTTTTGGTATTGATGTTCGCAAAAGCGACAGATTGATTTTTTGGTTAATGCGGGGGTGGGGGTGGTTGTGTAAGGACGTAGACAAAGCATACTGCGCATCTATCTTAATTGCACATGCACTTGTCATGAGAGAAGACTAGATAGTGATGGCGAAAAAGAGAGAGCGATCTCGAGGTCGAGCACTAGTTACATATACACCTAATTCTGTTTTTTCACGGTAGATAATTTCCTGAAAAAACCGTGTAAAAAAAACCGTGTAAAAAAAGACATTGATCGAATACGCAAAAAAAACGAAAGAGAAGCAAATATGTACATATTCTCTTTATGCTCTTTCTTGTTTTCGTTTGGTTTCTAGCTGTTTGTGAGCTGTGTGTGTTTTTATATATTTGTGTTGTTATTTTGAACCGTGTTAAATGGATTAAAACCGTGTAAAAAATGTAAAATGCGTTATTCTCTACTATTTTAGATTTTTCCGTATCTTCGATATTGTTGATGACAAAGGTTTTCGACTGGAGGCGAAAGAGGGCGTGGAAAAATTTTGAAAAACACTTTTTTCAGTGTGATACCACAGGAGTTTGAACATAGATTTAATTGATCCAGCTCCTATAGTCACTAAGAACTGAGCGCTCATCAAGACGCATAGACGGATATGGCTATTCGACTCGGGTATTGATGCTGATCAAGAATGTATATGTTTTATGGAGTCGGCAAAGCTTTCTTCTGGCTGTTATAAACATCTAAAAGAATCTAATATAGTCTATACTCTTTTAGAATCGGGAAGAAAAAGGTGAAAGATCATTTTTTTTGTGTAATTTGTCAAAACCAACAAAAAAGAGCGATTAATAAAACATTACAAAATTATATGTTTCTTCTTTGAAATCTCTGGTCGTTCTTTAAAGTTATTCTATATTGAAGTGATTTTTCTACAAATGAAATAGCGAAAATACAAGAAACAATCTTTAAAATCGCAGTATGTAGTATAACTCAGAAAAGCCTAAATTAACCTATAAAAGTTAGTGTAGGCCTGCAACAAAAACTGTCAACCTGTGTAATACATTGACCATAGATGCAGCTAATGAGAAAAATAAAAGTGATCGTAGCAAAGAACTACACCAACCGCTTTTTTTTACCTACATGCATATGTACTTTCATATACACAGTGTTTCCTCTTGAGTATTAATGTTACTTTTTCGTGGAGACCATTTAACATTATGCTACAACGGAATTAACGGTAAATTATATATTTTTTTTTTTTAGAAAAAATTCAATATGAACATATTTTCTATAAATGTATATGTAGTATATGTATATGTATGTATTTAAGTTAATAATATCGACAAGATTTGTATCCAAAAAGTCCGATAATATTGATATACCTTGGAATGTTTTGATGAGGTTTGTATTCCCATATTTCAAAATTGTTTAAACCTCGATTGCAACGAGGTTTAATCAATTTTTTTTTGCTAGTGGCATTTTTTGGCTATGGTATGTATGATATATGTATATAAACATATTTTCATGAATTTGACACAAACAAAAGTTGACTACGAATTCACAAAATGATGAAGTAAGTCAACTTAACTCCGTTCAGAATTCGGACTATAACGCCGCAATTAGCAATCAGTTTTTTATATCAGATTGAAAAGCATATAATTGCCAAAGCAAAAAAACGGACAATAAAAGGATGAACCTGAAAAAGAAGTCCTTTTTGATAAAAGCCATAAAAGTTGCGGAGCTTCTTGAAATGGTTAAGTAGGACAACATCTTATTTACGTAAGGCTGCTACCAAATCGTAGTAAACATCGATATAATCTATTATTTGGTTTTGTGAAAGCATCGATTCCGTTTCTTGGAATTGAAGAAGCGGAAAACGGAGGTGGAAAGTTTAAGGGATTTTTATTGTTTGTTTTATTATTTCGATATGAGTATTGTGAATTCTGCAGCCATTAGAAAAACAATATGCGGCAGGCTAAAGTTGTCTGCTGAAATGGAGAACCTACTAATCGATATATGGCAGGAGAATTTTGATGATTTGCGGGGTACCCAAAAGAATTCAGTTGAGGTCGACCAGGACAGATCTAACTGAATTGTGGCATTCTTTTTGCCTCACCGAATCGGACCAAACCAGACAACCTTTAAGAGATTGTTCAGGAATAGCTGGAAGTCCATAAGGATTAGCACTAATCCCAGAATCGATTTAATCGATTATATTTTTCTATTTCAATTCTATTTACTAAAAAAAAAGAACCTACACTTCACTACCTCTCTAATCTGAAAGAGATAGCCTTACGGGAAAAGGATCTAGTGAGATCGGGTTGTCTTATGCTATCTCAATTGAAAAAAACCAAAGACCAGGAAAAGCATGAAATGTAAGCGATACAAATATTTGCTTTAGCTAATATTTTTAATTGATCTGCTGGCAGCTCAGTAGCAAAGAAACGATAAATTGATACTCTGAAATAATAAAATAATGTCTACACTAACGCAAATTCGAAAAAATGTATTGAACACCTCGTGCAATTATATTAATTCCATAATGCAATATGGTCGTATACATTTTCTAAAAAAATTCTTTCTCAAGGTTTTTTTTGAAAAAGCACGTGGACCACGAAGCCCGGCCCAGTCTATGCCCAGCTCTAATTCAAATCGTTATCCATCGCCTCCATTCCCAAAACTGTTTGTAATTCAATGCCATCTTACTGTTCTCCGCTATTCGGAGAGTTAAGGAGCTGGTCAAACTATTAGAGGTCCGTACTATTGACGTTTTTTTATCTTAGTAACATGAACGCAATATGAGCAAAGTTGGTCATGCTTTCATAACTAATTGTGTCGGAAAACGTCACAGGAAAAACATGTTTACAGTATTGGACTCAGTTCGTTTCGTTCCTAGATGGTTTTGCAAGTTAATGCATTTAATCAAAATTAGCCAAACACTAATTGAACAGATTAATTAATTACAATACAGATAAACTTACGGAATACTACTTCATGGACTAATGTATATTAGATAAAGGCAGATAAATCGATATAGCCATGTCCATATTGTAGACCTGCAGTGATTCCTTGTTTGTATATGCTTAAAGTTCATGCATTTATACATTCATATGTATTACCTAATAAAACCCAAAATATGGAAACAAAAAACGTAACTAATAAAATTAAAACTCACATAAACTTTAGTGGTTTGTGATTACGACAATATGATACAAGGCATATACATAAATACACATAAATAATTGTATAATGTAATGATTTAGGGCATGTACATACAAATAAGTAGCTTTGTTATGTAATGATGTAAGCACAACAAATATTTTACACATCGATAAAGACAAAGGGACAATGAAAGAGAAAGAAACCAGAGTAACCTTTTTGTAGACGTACACTGTTCAAATAAAGTATTTAAAAATTAACTTAAGTACTGAAATTTGTCTAATGTATGTACATATGGGACACACTCTTGCCTTAACCATGATTTTTTTTGTCTGAATTTGTATGTGTGTTTGACTTGCTGGTACTCTACCTGTAACAAACGGCCAGTGTTGCAAAACTAATGAAGACACATTTGACGATAACTGTTAAAATGATGACCATGGTTAATGTGCTGATCCTATTTTGGTCTGAGGTTCCTGCAAATGGGGGTTGCGTTTTATTTGGAAATTAAATAAAATTTTTTAATATGCAGAAATTTTGAACCCCAATTAAGCATTCAATTAAGTTTCTGAAATCCGATTAACTTCTCTATGGAGTATACATACATATATTGCTAGTCGAGTAGACCGACACTATCGGGCGTGATACAGATGCCAAACCAACTGAATTGACACTCCAGATGAACTGTAGTAGTACTACTAGAGATTTCGTTCAATACACCGATAAAACACATTTCATTCTTATAAAGTGTTACAGTTTTAGAAATTTTATTGAATTTCTAGTTTATCTGTATCAGCATAGTTTAAGACTTCAAATTTTTAATCCCTTTAATTCTTTATTTATATAAATATAAATAAATGTATATAAATATAAATAAATAAATAAATTCCCATTCGATGTCGTTGTATGAAACCAGCTCAAGCTAAAAATTGGCCACCTATTTTTTCTAACAATTTAATTTTTTTCAGAGTTTTTAATTCAAATGATTGTTTACTTTTGATGGTGTTAAATCAATGACAAAAAAATAACTTAAGATTACAACACTAAAAAGTAAGCCGTGGAAAGTTAAGTGGGAAATTAATGAAGGTACTTCCACAGCAGTGGAAAACCGATCTAATGTGCTTAAAAATACTGCGCTGCACTGTTTCTTTACGCAGGTACATATTTCTTAGAAATTCTCTGGCTAGCCAATCAATTCGCATGTTTCTTTATAATCAGGCAGGCTCCGGTTTTCACTTTCGTACAATTTTTCCGAAAACATTTCCCTCGCCAAAAAGATAAGTAAATGGCTTTTTATACAAAAAAACGAATCTTAATTACAAAAAGAAAAAAAGATGCATGCAGGCAGGCTCCGTTTTTCATTTACTTTTGCGGATTACGTTTTCAGCCAAAACGTTTCGTTTTCATTTTAAGGTGCTCCAGTTTTCACATATTTTTGTTATCGATATGATCCATTTTGAAGTCCGAATTAAATTGGGCGGGAAACAGTTGTGCTCACCCAGATGTTCTGTTAAGCGCATGTTACAAGCACAGTCTGAGCTGTTACATGCTCATTTGTGCTGTTATGCGCAAAAATTTATTTCTTGCCAACGTTCCGATAACCAAATCGGAATGCGTCAGCTGCTTACACCAAAACGAAATTTGTTGTTGCCGTGGCCAATTTTGTCCCAACCAAATTTGAGGTTGGGTTAAAATAAAATTATTTATAAAGAAAGCACTAGTTAAATTACCCTGATATAGGTGTCAAGTTTATGTTAATGCATCAATAAGTCATCTATTTTTTTCCTTTTGCAATCAAGGTTCGTTTTGTTGTATAAAAAGCCGTTTACTTTTCATTTCGTCAACGAAAATGTTTTCGTTTTGAAAATGAAGAAATTTTGCGGAATGGGAAAACGGGAGCCCCAATTTATGTGATTTCAAAAGTAAATCGGAAAACTTTTGTGAAAGTGAAAAACGGAGCCTGGCTGATTAACATAAATTTGACACCAGGGCAACAACACTTTGCGTTTTCGTGCCAACAGCTGTCGCAGCCCGATTGGGTTTTTGGAATGTTGAAAAAAAAAATTGTTTGCATGTAACCGCTCAGATTGTGCTCGTAACATACTAAATTGTGTGCATAGCATAACAGGGTAAAGACAACTGTTTCCCGCCACATTTAATTCGGACTTCAAAATGCACATAAGTGTAACAAATCAATTTTTCGATTTTAAAACTACTGCTTAGTTCTTAAATAATCTCTGCAAGATGAAATCCTGGTGGGTTTCATGAAGGAAAACCCAGACTTGGCAAAAGGTTTTTTGAAGGGTGACCGTCGATGCCAAGTGGGCAGAGCTTTGCGGCGCTCTCAATGCTTTTGGGCCGCCAATCAAGGACGGTTGGTTTGGCCAATCATTGGTTTGGAAAAAGGTATATGTTGCACAAAAATGAAGCACACTATTATACTCAATCCGATCATTTCAGGTTTGGTCAGACTGGAAGACAAACATCCGCAAGAAGCTGGCCCAGAACAAAATGGAAGTTCGAGCTACAGGCTGAGACCCCAACGCCCAGCAATTGGTTTAGGAATTGGAGTACGACGTGTGGCCTTTTCAAAATGGTGTAAGGAGTTGGTGCTCCAGCGTATGGAGCTCCCCCCAGCACGAGCATGGTTACCGACACTGAGGTTGAATGCGTGTTGAAAGACCCCATTGAGAAGGAACCCTCAGAGAAGAAGGAACCTATGGAGAAACGCCGTCCAACTGGACCTAAATGATCTCTGCGTAGCTCAGCTGGATCTAATGTCGAAAATCTCGACAAAAATGTCGAAACATTTCGACAGTTTGGAAGCATTAAAGAAGGAGACACAAGAAGTCCATAAGAATTTGTTTCATTCGAATTCGAAGCTTTAATTTTAAATAAAAAAAAAAATAACATTTCTGAAAAGCATATTATAATGGCCTGAGCTATTTCGTCGCATAGAGATGACCCACTATTGTCAGTTCCTTCGAGTTCATTTTCAGGATAAAAAGCTATCTTTCTTTGATTGCTAATGAAAACCTATAGAATAAAATAAACGAAGACCAACATTTCAGAAAATTATTTTTTAAACACTACAATTCTGTGCTTCCCATTGTTGTGCGTGAGCAACGAAAAAAGTGTCCGATTTTTCGGGAGATTGGGCAAATCTAGAGTTTTCTGTGATACCCCAGTATGATACGCAATACTCAGTAATATTATCACTCTTTTATCTCAATTGTAATGAGTACTTATTTTTTAAGCAATTTTTTGTAAGAATAAGAATTTTAAAAGTAAAAATAGAGAGTAAATGTTCCATATGTTTAACTTCCTTGTCCATAAGATTTTCCACTTTTTTTAATTTCCTTGTCTAGCCGCCCAACTGCTTCAAAGTTTTCCTGGAGTTTCTCGTCAACTCCAGCCTACTTATCTTCCATATTTGTTGCCGCATCCGCAGATTTTTTTCTTATAATTTGATGCTCTATATGATCTTTTACTAGCAATATGATCAGTTGCTGTTTGCTGTTGTTTATTAAAAAGGAATTTAGGTGGTGTATCGAAAACCGTCTAGCCTAAATATTCCCAGTAGATTTGGCGAATCCTCGGCTTACTTGTGCTGCCGATTCGTCACATATTTACTTAGGTAAGCATGTTAAAATATACCTCTGACAAGTTGGAAATACATATCTGACAATTTGAAAATAGATACCAATATTACACATACATACATATGTACATTAGGGTTGCGCTTATTTATACAAGTTTAATTTTCAAAGGTCTCAGGGTCTAAAAGTGTTCCTTTTGTTATTAAACAATAAAATATAAAGTTTCAGCCCGATTCGACAACGTTTAGAGGTGCCGACTTTAGGTCAAAGTTAAAAAATGCGATATTTGGCCAATGGTTCCTATGGCAGCTATGCTATATATCGCTCTGATCGGATTGATTTTTTTTGGGATCTAGAATATTAAAACATAGTCCATCCACTAAAATTTCAGCTTGATTGGTTAACATTTAAGCCAACAATAAATATTTAACCGTCAGCTTTGTTATTATATTAAGGCATTTTTATTATTCAGGGGATATTGACAAGCATATTCTTTTACGACGTTTAGCAACTTCTGAAACTCATCTATTTTTTGGTTACTATTTGGTTATAGTCTTGCATAAGTCTAACAGCACGTTCGGCTGTATCATTAACCACATTTAAATGTTTCAATATATTTAAAGCATTTTGAAAATCTTCATTACTATGCCATTCTGAAGAATCTTCAGTTAAAACACGTTTAGAAATATTAAACCGATCAAAAAAATTAGCAGAATTAGGTGTCTCAAAATCAGATAGTCTCTTTGTAATAAACGTTGGAAAATCATTTTGTTTAAAAATTTGGAGTTTTGCAGATGTTTCGACATCACCATGGTCAACACAAAGTGCCAAGAGTTGCTTCGCCATTTCTCGTTTTTCCATGAAAGTAACTTTATCGTCAAACAATGCAAGTGCGATATTTTCATCAGATAAATACCACAAATGGCTGCAAGTCTTTTTTAAAACGACGTTTGCAGTTTTCGGATCAACTTCTTTATAGTTGTACATTTCGCATATAAAATTTGGAGCCGAATTTGGAGCTTCAAAAGCTAATGTTGACCGAATCCAATAATTTATATAAGAACGCACTATAAAAATAGAAACGTCGCGCAAATATTTTTCTTCTCTAGTTGTCAACTTAAACTTCTCTCAAAAAATATATATTTTAAAGGTATAAATCGCCTTATACATCCAGCGTGGACGGTGCATTGGTCCAGGGATTCGGAAAAATGACCTTTCGGAACCAATCCTAAACCAATTTGAGTTAACTCTAACAATTTAACGTAATCAGTACGCGCATGAGTTTTCTCAATTCAACTTGACAGAAGTTAATTACACCTAATTCTGTTTTTACACGGTAGATTGGTTCCTGAAAAACCGTGTAAAAAAAGACATTGATCGAATACGCAAAAAAAACGAAAGAGAAGCAAATATGTACATATTCTCTTTATGCTCTTTCTTGTTTTCGTTTGGTTTCTAGCTGTTTGTGAGCTGTGTGTGTTTTTATATATTTGTGTTGTTATTTTGAACCGTGTTAAATGGAATAAAACCGTGTAAAAAATTTAAAATTTTGATTTTCAAACCGTGTAAAAAAACCGTGTAAAAACAGAAACAGGTGTATTGCATTTTTTCTGTCATTTAAATGCGTTGCAACGTACTGATCAGTCACACCAAACTTAATCTGGATATGTTCAATAGTCTTTCAGAAATCTTTAAATCTGGCAAAGAATGCAACGTTTGTAGCTGATGTTGCTTCGGCACATGACTCAAATGCTGCCCGCAAATGTATTTCACTGGTGTGAAGTCTGCAGGGGAGGTATACGAGTCTTTTATCTAATAGTTTCTCTAGGCGGAATGTAGCGCCGTTAAGTTGTCCAGAAATTGACACAGCTCCATCAAAACAGGTTTCTTTAATATGATCAACTACTCCCAATTTCATTCGCATTCCGAATGCATTTTGGGTGGACGAGGGTGGCAATTCGATATTTTAATACTCTGCACATAATTTCACATTAGTCTGAAAAGTTGAATGTTAACTGTTTATTGTTGGCTTAAATATTAACAACTCGAGCTGAATTTCGGGGGCTGAATTATATTTTAATATTCTAAATCAGGAAAAAATGCAATCCGATCAGAGCGATATATAGTATAGATGCCATAGGAACCATTGGCCAAATATTGCATTTTTTAACTTTGACCTCAAGTCGGCACCTCTAAACGTTGCCGAATCAGGCTAAAACTTTATATTTTATTGTTTTATAACAAAAGGAACATTTTTAGACCCTGAGACCTTTGATTCCGACACATTTTTTTTCGCCCATACAAATAAGCGAAAGCCTAATGTAAATATATTATTTGTAGTACAGATTCAATACCATATTAATATTTGAGTGTTTAGTATTAAGTTATCAACTTAACTTGATGTATATACAACTTTTTAAACATTTTTTAAATATAAAAAAAAGGTAACAAATTTGAGCTGCGATTTTATTACAAGAAATAATAACTAGAAGAATTTAATAACTTTGTTTTTTATTAATGGTTACTAACATATAGTCCATATTCAGGCAGGCTCCGGGTTTCACTTTCGCAAAAACTTTCTGATTTACTTTTGAAAATAAAACGGGGGGAACGTTGTGAGTTGCTGCTGCTACCGCAACTCTACATTTACACCCTATACATAGTCAGTATGGCTCTCCTCCGCCAGACGGCGCGTAACAGCGAACGACAAAGAGTGCGTGCGAGAGAGACAGAAAATCAGTCAGAACGTGTCCTCGGGCGCTCCGTAGCCACTGCAGTTTGATTTGTTCCTTTTGGTTATAATAATGATTCGATTTGATTCAGATTCGGCAATCTGGTAGATATGGTCATTCTCTATGATTGTGTTTTTTTAATTTTCTCGTATCTTCAAAAGTGTGGATGCTACAGATTTTCGTCCTTTGTAGGGGCAGAAGGGAGTGGGACGAAATTTTTAAATAAACTAGTAACAGTAAGAGTAACAGAGTGTAATAGTGACATATTACAGAAGTCTAGATTCAAAATGTCGTTGCTCTAGCTCTTATAGTCTCTGAGCACTAGGCGCTCATAGGGACGGACAGACGGACGGACGGACAGACGGACAGACAGACATGGCTCTATCGACTCGGCTATTGATGCTGTTATGGGGTCGGAAACGCTTCCTTCTGGACGTTACACTCATCCATTTTCACCACAAATCAGATATACCCCTATACTCATTTTGAGTATCGGGTATAAAAAAGGTGATTTCTGTACTTATCTTTAGGTTCCTGTACGCAGCGCTTTGCACACTTTGCGGCAACTATTAATCTTGTTGCTGATTTCAATCTGCTTGTTAACGTCAAACACGCTTAATTGAAGCGTGTGTGCAGCACACCACACGAGGTGAATATTTGCCAGTTCTATGGTATCAAGCTTTTCCATAAAATCGTCTCCGTTCTTATCGTCATCCAAAAAGGATTCTTCCGTAGCATCATCATTTAAAATGTCAATGGCTTTTATCATATTTCTACCATTATCCGATGTAATGCTGTACGTAAAATTGGTTTTCTTTGACGTTGAAGATAATTACAATTTTTGATATCTGTAATTTAATTCTTACCTGAAGACTTGATCAAGCTCTATACCGTAATCTTGTAGAATCTCCATAATTTTTTCTTTGATGTACAGCCCGGTATGCGAATGTCGTAGCTGTATCTCATCCCTAAAGTCTTTACGACGATCTCTCTTTTACACAGCGTTGAGTGTATTATTTGTAAATTTACACCAAGAATTGCTTTGTCCATTCTAGTGGCAACATCTATTTTAAGTGATATTAGTTTTCCCTTTGTTTTGTTGTCTTTGATAGTTTACAATGTCGCGGAACCCTTCGCTATCCAAAAGCAAAAATGGCCTGTCTGTGGTTACAATTTTTATAACTGAAGAAACTAATGCCTTTTAACTTGTTTCGTAGGTTATCTTTCGATTTTTAAATTTTGGTTGCTCTTCAGTGTTGTTGATGTCCAAATCTTCATATGTTTCAGTATGTTTGGCCGTCAAATGGCGCCTTAAATTTGTTATGTGCCTGCCGGTCAATTCCACACCACATACGTTGGAAGTTGATTTGTTATTTGTTGACTTAAATTTATAAAATAAACGAACATTTTTATTTTTCACGATTCATTTTAAGCTCCAATAGTCAAACCGCATACAATTCACAAAGGCAAGTGATCGTTGCCTTAGGCACCACACTTACAAGCACGCATATATATTTAAAAGAAACTTTTTTCGTTAGCTCGCGACAAAATGCTCAGTAAAAAAAAGAGAAGTGAAAAAATCAGTCTATGCTTGAGCGAAAAGCGATGTGAGCAAAAACAGATTTAATGGGGTCTTTGCTTCCTATTTTCTCAATGTTGCCGTAAATGAGAGTTTTTTATACACCCCGAAAGTGTCAACCGTTATTTTCGAGGTATGATTAACATAAATTTAACACCATTACCTTGCCAATTTAGCTTGTGCTTTCTTTAAAAATATTTTTTTGGTCACGGCAACATCACTTTGCGTTGGAAATTTGAAAAAAAAAATATTTTTTTTGCATAAATTGGCAAAAATAACAGTACAAAGGTGCGCGTAACAAGTCAGATCGTGCTCGTAAGATACTAACAGAATAGTTAAGTAAAGATATCTGTTTCCCGCCACATTTAATTTGGGCTTATATATTTAAGTGCAAGAAATTATCTTTGAGGTAACGCCCAAAATCATTTTGAAAATATGTTTGTCGATCCGAAATGCTTTCCAAATCAGAAAGCTTGACCATTAGCAGGTGTTGCATCTAAGACGTCTTAATCATTTTAAATCGCTCACTTTCTGCCGTCGTTTTGCTTCAAAACATCCAATTGAAAAAATAAAAGCCTTTTTTATCACGCTATATATTTACGAATCAACCAGGTAAGCTGTTTTTTTTTGTTGCCAGAAACGATAATAAAATAAAACATATCGAAGACAAAAATTTGTGAAAACGGGACCACCTAAAACGGAACGTTTTGGCTGAAAACACAAAACGCAAAAGTAAGTGAAGACCGGAGCCTGCCTGAATATAAAGTGCAATTTGAAAAGGCAATCCAAACCACACTCATGTCATGGATGTGATAAATATGGAAAGGGAAACGATATGAGATGAAAGTTTTCGGATTTCAGAGCCTTGGCCTTTTTATAATGTTAATTAATAAAAAAACAAAGACTTAAATTGATATGATTCAAAAGGTTGTTATCTGGCTTCAATTTCTCTGCTGTTATTGGGTTTCGTGGGTGGACGTTTGACTATGCCTATACCTATTTGTATTTTTGAATCTATATAAATAAATCGATGTTCATAGAGTTGCTTATACAAAACGCTAAGACTATTAATCGGCATGATTACCATTGTCATACAAGTAATCAAACCAAATTTTATTATATCGAATTGTAATCGAATTAATTATGATTTGTCAACGTGATTGACCCGCAAGTGTGACTTGATTTGGCTACACTAAATCGGCTTTTTATAGATGGATAGCTTAGAATTTTTTTTTTTTTTGTAGAGTACTGTTTGCATAGGATTGGATAAATTCGATCAAGCTTAGTTAGTTAAAGTCTCTCCCAGCTGGGAGAGTAACGCAAACACGTTGAGGTAAAGTGCCGTTGACCTCTATGCCCTTCTCTTACCATATGGGGTTTCTTTCTTTTCCATTTTTATTGTATTCTCCGGTGTTGGCAATGCTTCGGTTGGCAGTGCTGTGGTAAGGAGAACGACAGAACTGCAGTCTGTGCCACCCCAACCCATGTCGCAAAAGCAGCGATTTGTGTTAGTACAGACCTGCAAAAACAAATGCAAAGTGTGGTCGTCAAAATGGTTTGCTGGTGGTATACGTGTGAAGCACCATAAATAAGTTAGTGTTTATCTATATAAGAGTGATTGAGCAAAATCCGCTCTTTCTTTGGTTTAACTTACGCCGTGTTCTGAGCACTCTTGACCCTGTTTATTTGTTGGGCACTTGGTTTGATCCACATGAGGAAAGAGACTGACACAAGTTTGGTTGAGGCAGATTAAATTATCACCGCACGGTGTTCCATCTTTGACTAGACCATGTTCAGGGTAGTTGTTGGAGCCTACTTGTCCGCTGGTTGCCCTGCAAATAACAAAAATACGTTAAAGGATTTTATTCTAGCAATACCTGCCATTCGTCTGGTCACTTTATCTGCTACGCACTTGCACTCGTACTCCTGTCCCTTGATAGATATAATGGTCCTTGAGTAGAGTTGGTCGATACCATCGTTAACAGGTTGTCTTTCACCATCCTTACATTGTAAAGTACCGCATTGAACATTCCTGTGACGCCAAAAAAATGTTAACATTGCAGAATTAGCTAAAATGTTAAAAATTGTTGCCTAAGCACCAGCTATTTACAAAACGCAAAAAAGTTATTCATTAAGGTGGACTCATTACTCAATACACAATAAAAAAAAGCCTTACTTTTTCTGATACACTTGGGACTCCGAATCAGAAAAATATTAATCTTTTTATACCCGATACTCAAAGAATATAGGGGTATATTAGTTTTGTGGTGAAAGTGGATGTGTGTAACACCCAGAAGGAAGCGTTTCCGACCCCATAAAGTACATATATTTTGTAATCAGCATTAATAGTCGAGTCGAAAATTTGTATCCAAAATCCGAAATTTTGAAATGCACGTGTAACAGTGAGATCTAACAGGAGTGTGGATACAAAATTTGGTTGCTCTAGCTTTAATAGTCCTTGCGATCTGTGGATGCCAAAGATTTTCGACCTTTGCGGGGGCGGAAGAGGGTGGGGCTAAATTTTGAAATACACTTGTGCAGGTTCGATATCACAGGAGTGTGAATACCAAATTTGGTTGCTCTAGCTCTTATAGACCCTGAGATCTAGGCGCTCACTTTTAGGCAAAGCCGACGATGAAACGTGTGTGTTAGAGAGAGACAGAGCGCGTGAGAATGAAATTTTTTTTCTTGATTTTGGCTATAATATTGATACGATCTGCTTCAGATTCTGCAGTCTAGAAGATATAGTCATTTTCTACGATTCTGCTTTGGTGTTCTTGTATCTTTAAAATTGTGGATACCACAGATTTTCGTCCTTTCTGGCGGCGAAAGGGGGCGGGGCGAAATTTTGAAATACACTTGTAACAGTGACATATCACAGAAATCTGGATACAAAAACTCATTTTGAGTATCGGGTATAAAAAACAGACAGAGAGATAGAGATAGAGAGAGAGAGAGAGAGAGAAAAATAGAGATAGAGAGATAAAGCATGCGGCAGTCATCCGCTGCGATACCACGCTTTTAAAGGTGCCATAGCGCCCACTCCCAAAGTGTCATAGCGCCCGCGGGCGCTTTTAGTGTCATAACGCCCTAAATTTCTAAAAACTTGCAAAGTGCATCAAGAATCAATAAATGTACCGTTAAGAAAAGTTCCGTTTATTGTGTTATCTCGTTTGTTATCTCATTTAACATGTTTTCGGCACAATGATCTTCTAATTAGTTTGTCATTTAACAACATTCAACATTAATTTCGAATAACGGGCACGCGAAATGGATGCTTCTTATGAATATAAGATTGTTGCTGGGTTTCGGAAAAATTCTAAGATGTTGCTTTTAACAACCCAGCAACAATTATTTAAGATAAAAAGTGCGTTAAAAAATAGTTCGCGATATATTTGTAATATAAACGACTGTGGTGTATCCGTGGCCTTGTCCAATATTGGCGTGTGCACTCAAATGAGTCTCGAGTGCAACCACAACCATGCCTCTCCCCAAGAACTAATAAAGAAGCTGGAATTGATCAATAATGTGAAAGGCCAATGTGACCAAAAAAAACCTAAAAAGAAAAGGAGTTCGCGAAATCTTTTACGAAGAATGCAAAAAAGTGGAGAAGCTGCACATGCAGTCGATTATCCAAAAATAAAACGGTAATTATTTAGGATCCGAAATGAAGCTTCGATGAAAAATCCAAAATCGACGAATGACATTAAATTGCTGTATGACGATAACGAGTGTCGACGGTCGATAGTTGACCGCGATAGGCGATCTAGTATTTAATGTATATCGATAGGTGTTGAATTTCCAGCCACGAATGAACGGGCATATTTTTCGGCTACCACGAGGTGCCGCCATAATTTTAAGCTTCACTTTTACTGTCGAGAGGTTAAAGCAGGAGGACATACTGCGGTAAGGTTATTTGGAAACATTGTGCTAGGTTATGACCGATGTATTTATAGAATAAAACAGCAGCAGCAACTGGCGGCAGTCAGCCAGCCAGCAACTTGCGACAGATTAACTGCTAGAGCGGATTTAATTGGTGCTGTTAAAGGCAACTCCGCGGGACCATCGACATGATCTTTTATTCGCAGTCCTAGGCAAGGAACTGCAAGGGCAATTTGCGCTGGAGTACAGGCAGTCAGCCACCTCCAGTCAGAGAATTGCCAGGGACGCAGGCAGCGTCGATTTGAGCTGGGCTGCAGGCAGCGCCCAGAGGAACGCGGACAGCGCCCAGAGGAACGCGGACAGCGTGTATATTTGGACTGGGCCGCAGGCAGCGACCCAAAGCAGACGCAGGCAGCGTCGATTAGCTGGAACTTCTAGGGAATAGAAGGATGCAACATTCCCCCAGAAGAAGTAACCGAATAATGGAGGGGCAAGCCACCCCCACAACAACGAGTGCGCCTTCGCAATCTGGAAGTAGTAGTGCAGGGAACAGGCCGCCGAAGTCGAAAGTAATAGTTACGTCGGCGACGCTGATTCCTAGCCAAGCCACCACAGCCTCCTTGGTAGCTTCCCAACCTAGGAGTATTACGACCACAGCAGGAGTTTCCGACTTCTATTAGTAAACCTCCCATCCTTAGTTAACCGTAGAAAAATGCTTGGTGTGATATTTATGCACAACTTGATCAGGGGTGACATAGACAGCCCTGATCTGTTGAGCCGCATAAACTTCACGATTCCTATTAGACTAACTAGAAATTTTATACCGTTGTTCCTTCCACTTTGTAGATCGAATTATTCCTTGCATGAACCGTTTAGGGTCTTATGCTCGGATTATAGTTCCCTCTACCATATTATATCTACCACTAATTCTCTTCCTCTTATTAAATTACTAATCCTTACACACCTTTCTAGTAATTAGTAATTGTAGAGGTATTTGTATTTTGATTGCATGCTTAGTTTCTTAGTAAGTTTAGTGCTAATTTTCCTCGAATGTTAGTCTAACAGCTATCTTTCCTGCATGCTCGCGTTCGGCTCGGCTACGCGCCGCGCGTTATGCGGCAGCGCCCCTCGGTCGGTTTGGCGGGAGGAGGGCTGCGTTTTGCCTGGGATCCGCGCGTAACAGCCTTCTGCTGGTTTCACACAGGCCACTTGACGGTGCAGTAACTGCATCGCCACTTGAAAGATGCAGTCATTGCATGTCAACGTCCAATATATATGGACAGAACGAGCCACCCCTAATGCTGGATCTCTTGGAGAGAATTGCAGCGTTGGAGAAGGAGCTGGAAAGGGCAAGAGCCCAGAACAATGTGAGTAAGCCCATCGATACCGTAATACCTAACGGGGTCGGTGCGAGCAGTGCGGCGTCACAGCTGACGCCATCTTGGAGTGGTCCGTTATTGTCTGTAAGCAACGGTGTGCCACCTAACGGGGTCGGAGTGAGCAGTACAGCATGCTCGCAGCCGCCATTTTGCGCAACTAGCACAGCGCAGACAGCGCATGGAGTCGTGCCGCCGGCTGTAGGCATTTACAACGACACGACGCCGACGCCGCTAGCTGGATCCTACGCCTGGACGACACCAAATGGAAGCAGTGGAAACTATATGCCCCGCAAGCTTCCCGATCTGCCAGTATTTGGAGGTCAGCCTGAGGATTGGCCGATCTTCCTTTGTGCATATACTGAGACAACGCAAGCGTACAACTGTACAGACCTGGAGAACAACCAGCGCTTGTTGAAGGCACTGAAGGATGAAGCCCGCGAGACCGTCAAGTCTCTCCTAATTCATCCAAGCAACGTGAGCACTGTTGTGGAGCAGCTGCGTTTCAGATATGGCCGACCGGAGCAGCTTATACGCAGCCAGCGGAGTGGAATACGAGAGGTGCCCAATATTTCGGAGCACAATCTGGCGAAGATTATTCCCTTTGCAACCCGAGTGAATAATCTCACTGCCTTCTTGCAGTCAGCGAGGGCAGATCAGCATTTGGGGAACCCAACACTTTTGGAAGAACTTGTGGCCAAACTCCCTACAAGCAAGCGAGTGGAGTGGGCAAGGCATGCTGCAACGATTATACCTTTCCCAACTATTGTACATTTTAGTGCGTGGTTGACGGAGTACGCTAACGTGGTGTGTACTATCGTGGACATTGAAGGGAAGGAACCAAAGCGTCGATTGCTACATGCAAGCATCGACCAAGACCGAGGCGAGCAGCAAGACAGCCGTCTCAGAGGTTGTCCAATCTGTGGAGGGCAACATGCAGTTAAAGGCTGCGGAGACTTCAATGGAGCTTCTCCACCAGACAGGTGGAGGTACGTGAGGAGGCATCGACTATGCTTTTCATGCCTACGAAGTGGTCACATGACTAGATCCTGCAATTCGCATGGTGAGTGTCAAGTGAATGGATGCAGAAAGAGGCATCACCGTCTGCTACATGGTGTGGACAACGAACGTAGAAGGTCGCCGCAACGAGGCGGTGAGAAAAGCTACAGCCAGCGAAACCAGCAGACAGCAGTTTCTAGACGTAGCCTGGACAGAGGGGCTCCGCAGGCGGATGCACCCGCACAGAGGATATTAAATTGTGTCGACGCAGAAAGAGGCCGCCTACTGTTTCGTATACTGCCAGTAACGCTGTACGGAGCAAACCGACGGGTGGATACATACGCACTTTTGGATGAAGGGTCATCTGTTACGATGATCGACGATTCCCTCAGAAAGGATCTGGGCGTGCAAGGTGAGCGTCGACATCTGAATATTCAGTGGTTTGGAGGTAGATCCTCCAGGGAGCTTACCAGCTTGGTAAGCCTGCAAATCAGTGGAGCAGGCAAGCCAATTCGCCATGCGTTGCGAAACGTGTATTCCGTTTCGAACCTAAGCCTGCCGATTCAGACTCTACGCCGACGAGATGTTCAAGGTGTGGATAAGGATGCCAGCCTACCAATGAGGCCCTACAGCAACGCAGTGCCGAAGATACTAATTGGACTGGATCACGGACACCTAGGATTTCCACTTAGATCGAGACGGTTTGCCAGACAGGGACCGTATGCGGCTGCAACCGAGCTGGGCTGGGTTGTCTTTGGGCCGGTAAGTGGGAAATCAAACATGCCTTCACCACGGTCTTGCCTCCTAGCTGTGTCACTGGAGGACACTATTCAGAGGATGGTGAAAGACTATTTCGATGTCGAGAACTTCGGCGTGAAGCCCGCGCCACCAGTTGCAGGCAGCGACGACGAGCGGGCGCAGAAGATACTCGAAGATACTACGGTGAGATTGGGCCAACGTTACCAGACAGGACTACTATGGAAGGATGACCACATTGTGCTGCCACGGAGCTATGATATGGCGTACAAGCGGTTGGTCAACGTCGAGAAGAAGATGAAGCGCAACGGGTCGTTCGCGCAGGAATACACCAGGATCATCAAAGGATTACGTGTCTAAAGGATACGCTCGACGTCTGGAGCCTAACGAGGTTCCAGTGGAAAGCGACAGGCTATGGTACTTGCCACACTTTGGAGTCGAAAACCCGAACAAGCCGGGTAAGATTCGGCTGGTTTTTGACGCTGCAGCCAGAGTTGGAGGAACATCGCTAAATTCGGCGCTGGCCAAAGGGCCTCAACATTATAAACCCTTGCCAGCTGTGCTCTTTCATTTTAGAGAAGGTGCTGTTGGAGTCTGTGGTGACATCAAGGAGATGTTCCATCAGGTCCTGATCCAACCCGAAGACAGATAGATGTTCCCAACGGTTTCTGTGGAGAAATGGCGATGACAGAAGAGATCCTGACATCTACGAGATGATCGTAATGACCTTTGGAGCAGCCTGCTCGCCAAGCGCTGCGCATTACGTGAAGACTGTGAATGCTGAACAGTTTCGACATTCGGATCCAAGAGCAGTCAAGGCCATCATCGACTGTCATTATGTGGATGACTATGTGGACAGCTTTGCTACCGAGAGCGAAGCCATCAGCGTATCTACCCGAGTGAAGGAGATACATGCGAACGCTGGATTTGAGCTGTGCCAGTTTTCATCCAGCTCACCAATTGTGGAAACGGCATTGGGCCCACCAGGACGAAGCGTGAGCGTCGGATGGAATGAGGCTGAACAGAAGATTCTTGGAATGTGTTGGCAGACAGCCACGGACGACTTCAGGTTCACTGTAAAGTATCATCGAGTTCCAAGCAGCGTATTGAACGGCGATCGAGTCCCTACCAAGAGGGAGTATTTGAGCTTGGTCATGTCCACGTTCGATCCCCTGGGATTCCTGTGTTGCCTTATGATAACAGCGAAGTTGCTGCTACGAGAGATTTGGAGGCAGAAGATCCAGTGGGATGAACCACTTCCGGACGAGATATACAAAGCCTTTGTGAACTGGCGCAAGGAAATGGACGCCGTGGGACAGTTCCGATGTCCTCGCCATTACTTCGGGCGTGGACTCGTGCAGGCTATAGAAATGCACGTCTTCGTGGATGCAAGTCAGTCTGCATTCGCGGCAGTGGCCTACTGGAGGGTCACCTATGAGGATGACGACGTGCTGGTAAGCTTCGTATGTGCCAAAACGAAGTGCGCGCCGATGAGAACAATGTCAATCCCACGGTTGGAGCTGCAGGCAGCAGTTCTAGGAACCAGGCTGATGGACACTGTTAAGAGGGAACACAGTGTGGCCATCGGTGATATCGTTTTATGGACGGACTCCAAGACGGTGCTAAGATGGATCGGCAGCACCCACCGACGATATAAGCAGTTCGTCGGCAATCGGGTGGCGGAAATCTTGGAGTCGACGAAGGTAGCCCAATGGAGATGAGTACCAACAGCCGACAATGCGGCAGATGATGCGACGCGTTCGCAATGCCACGTGGACCTCAGTCAGAGGTCACGTTGGCTAGGCGGACCAGCATTTTTGAGGCAGCCGGCGGGCAGCTGGCCGCAGCCTGAAGCCGGATTTGAACGAGTTCCGGATGATAACGACGAAGAGAAGATGCCAAGTGAGTTTTCGTTGGTGGCAGCGAACGACTTTTTTATTTCCTTTCAGAGATTCCTAAGCTACAGTCGGCTACTCAGGACTACAGCCTGGGTCCTAAGGTTCACGCGCTGGTGCCGTGGACAAAGAAGCGAGCTTGAGAACTACGGCCTCACTGCAGCAGAGTGTGAGGCCGCGGAGAACTTGTTGGTCAGACAGGCACAACGTGAGGCGTTTCCGAACGAGATGCGGTCGACAGAAGACGGCAAGACGGTCGCCAGTGGAAGCGACATTCGAGGACTTGCGCCATACATAGATGGCCATGGAGTTCTGCGAGCATACGGCAGAGTGGATGCCGCATTGTGTATGCCATACAGTGCGAGGAGGCCAATAATCCTGTCACACAAGCACAGTCTTACGGAGATGATTGTGCATCATTTCCACGCCAAGATGAAGCATCAAAACGTGGATGCTACGATTGCGGAGATCCGAACAAGGTTCTGGATTACGAAGCTGAGACGTGTACTACGGAAGACGATCTCAACATGCAACGTGTGCAAGTTGCATCGGGCGCGGGCAGCGCCGCCAATAATGGGACCCCTGCCGAGGGATCGCCTGGAGGCCAATGGCTGGCCATTTAAGAATACCGGACTGGATTACTTTGGACCACTATTGGTGAAAGTATCGCGGCACACGGAGAAGCGCTGGGTCGCCCTTTTCACAGCCTGACGACCAGGGCGATACATCTGGAGTTGGCACATGACCTGTCAACTGATTCCTGTATAATTGCGATTCGGAACTTCGTCTGCCGTCGAGGCCCAGTACATAGACTGCGCAGTGACAACGGCAAGAACTTCATAGGAGCTGACAGGGAAGCCAGACGATTTGGCGACGTGTTCGAGTCAGAGAGGATTCAGAGTGAGCTATCTGGCCGAGGCATCGAGTGGGTTTTCAATTGCCCAGTGAATCCATCTGAAGGAGGAGTCTGGGAACGAATGGTGCAGTGCGTGAAGAAGGTTCTGCGCTACACATTGAAGGAGATAACGCCGAGGGATCACGTACTGGTGAGTTTCTGATCGAAGCAGAGAACATTGTGAATTCGCGTCCGCTCACCCACTTGCCGGTGGATGCGGACCAAAAAGCCCCCCTGACGCCAAATGATCTGCTCAGAGGAGTAGCTAACCTGCCGGACACGCCTGGCGACGATGTGGAGCTGCCCAAGGAGTGCGCTACACGCAAGCAGTGGCGTATAGCGCGACTAATGAGGGACCGTTTCTGGAAGAGGTGGGTCTTGGAGTACCTGCCTACACTTGTGCGCCGAGAGAAATGGTGCCAGAGGACGGAGCCGATTCGCCAGGGTGACATGGTCTTCATCTGCGATCCAGCCTTGCCCCGAAGAGAGTGGCGCAAGGGCATCGTGGAAGCCGTGTACAAAGGAGTCGATGGAGTCATCAGACGCGCTAGTGTGCGCGTGAATGACAGCGGCCTATCTCGGATTATGATGCGTCCCGTCTCCAAACTTGCGGTTTTGAATTTGAGTGAAGCGGTTCTTCACGGGGTCGGGGATGTCGACGGTCGATAGTTGACCGCGATAGGCGATCTAGTATTTAATGTATATCGATAGGTGTTGAATTTCCAGCCACGAATGAACGGGCATATTTTTCGGCTACCACGAGGTGCCGCCATAATTTTAAGCTTCACTTTTACTGTCGAGAGGTTAAAGCAGGAGGACATACTGCGGTAAGGTTATTTGGAAACATTGTGCTAGGTTATGACCGATGTATTTATAGAATAAAACAGCAGCAGCAACTGGCGGCAGTCAGCCAGCCAGCAACTTGCGACAGATTAACTGCTAGAGCGGATTTAATTGGTGCTGTTAAAGGCAACTCCGCGGGACCATCGACAACGAGTTTCGGCAAGAATACGGGACTTCAAAGAAAAGCCAGGAACCTTTTTATAGGACCACAATAATGGAAGAAAACTTTGCTTATAAATAAAATATGAGTTAATTGTTATTCAATTTGTGTCTCAAAATGTACTTAGTTACGGGAACAGGCAAAAATTTTATTGTTGTTTATCCGAAAATGAGACGGCAATTTTGTAGAATCTTATAGTGTTATAACGCCCACAAAAAATTGACATAAAACCCCGCAGGTGCTATGTCACTTTTAAAAGCGTCTTAACGCCCACGGGCGTTATGAAACTGGGCGTTATGACATGCACCCTACGTTTATACATAGTAAATAAATTTAATAGGTCATATATATACTGACTGAGTACCGGGTATAAAAGTAGAGCGACAAAACGCAGCTCTCAATGTTCCCACTCGTTAATACTATACATGTTCATGAACAAGAACAGGAACCGACACAGGCCATCCCATAAACAATACAGTCCACTTGAAGTAGGTCACTTGAGAAAAAGGACACATAGAATTTTGAGCGGTTCGACAGTCGCGTCGAACCCAAATCTATTAACACAAGCGGTATGCATGCAGTAGGTGTCATAAGAAGGGATGAGCGTGGGAACAACTGCCACACATCCCTCCTTTTCATAGCGTTGATCTTATTTTTAATTAGATTATAGTTTCCTATATATGTATACTGCATAAGTTTTGAAAATAAAACAGTTCGAATTTACAACCCAACTCAGCATCACCATCAATCAACAATACCTTTACATTATTTAAAAATACTATGCAGTTGTTGCAATGTGACGCATATACATATGTAGATATGTATGTACATACATATGTACTTCTGCTGTAGTATTTAATTACATATTTATAGAATCCTCTTAGGTTGCAAAAAGCGTTTCGATTCAAATTATTACGCCATTATTTATTTAAAAGCAATCAATTACACTATGCAACACCACATTTCCGCTGTAAACCAAAACGAATTTTTTTTATAGATTTGGGGCTTTAAAATTGTTAATAATTTGTTTTCCCTGTTTAGTTTGTTTTTACATTTTTTAAATCTGGTATTTTTTTTACTGTTTTTTTCAGAGATAGTGCTTCGTTTTTTCACATAAATTTGCGATTCTGAAAAGCTGACGAATTCAGCTATGTATATATCGGACCTAAGTACTTTGTAGCTTCAGCTTGCCGTCTGGAAAATATGACGCTTTCAAATTCAAAATTGATAATTTGAAAACTCGGGAAAAGTCGAAATAAATTAATTTCTTGTGTTTTCATATTTTTTGGCATAGGTACATTAATTAGGCGTCGTTTAAGGTATCGCTTGTAAAAATCGATGGAATCGAGCCGTTTGGCCAAACCTTCAAATCTCGCATTTTGCCGTTAAATTCCGTAACGTTTCTTCCAAAATGACATTTAGCCGTTGAAAACTGTTACATACAGCCAGGATCCGTTTTTCACTTTTGCAAAAGTTTTCCGATTTACTTTTGAAATCACATAAATTGGGGCTCCCGTTTTCACCATCCGCAAGATTTCTTACTTTTCAAAACGAAAACATTTTCCTCGACGAAATAAAAAGTAAACGGCTTTTTATACAACAAAACGAATCTTAATTGCAAAAGGAAAAAAATAGATGACTTATTGATGCATTTACATAAACTTGACACCTATATCACGGCAAATTAGTTTGTGCTTTCTTTATAAATAACATTTTCTTAACCCAACCTAAAATTTGGCTCGGAAATAATTGGTCAGGGCAACCACTTTTTTCTTTTTGGTGCAAACAGCTGACGCAGTCCGATTTGGTTATCGGAACGATGGCAAGAAATAAATGTTTGCGCATAACAGCACAGACTGTGCTTGAAACACGCACGTAACAAAACATCTGGGTAAGGAGAGCTGTTTCCCGCCACATATAATTCAAAATGTAGGTGCAAGAAATTCATTTCTGTATTTAATTTTCAATATACATGCTGTTACTCACAGTTTGTCAGACAAGGTCAAATATACAGGCGTTGCATCTAAGATATCTTGATGTTCTTAACTTGCGCACTTTCTGCCGTCTTTTTGTTTCAAAGAATCAATTGAAAAAATAAAGCATTTTTATCACGCTGTATATTTTCAAAGCAATCAGGTCAGTTGTTTTTGTTTGCCAGAACCGAGGAGAAAATGAAATATACCGATGCCAAAAATTTGTGGCTGAAAACGTAATCCGCAAAAGTAAGTGAAAAACGGAGCCTGGCTGATAATCAAAATTATGGTATTTTTTGTAAAAAAAAATGTCGTATTTCGAGAAACGGAATTTAACGGTAAAATGCGGCTGTTGAGAAATTAGCCGCTTAGTTTAGTTCAATGTTCATTTATATTACAACTGCCCTATTCTTATGCTCATGATTGTATTGTCCCGCTTAAGTAACTATTTTTACGCGCATAGCTGTGTTGTTATTGCTTGTGTCCAAAACATAACTGTTACGTTCTCACACGTATAGCCACAGCCCGCAGCTGCACACGCATACATCGATGTGTACCGTTTTGCATTGAACCGTCGCCTCGCATGATCTTTCAGTTTCCTTTTGCTCGACTTCTTTTGTGCACTTAAAGTTAGTAAAAAATTAGAATCACAACCAACCGCTCGCATATCACTGTACCGCCGCAAATTTCTTGGACGTTGACATGCAATGACTGCATCTTTCAAGAGGCGATGCATTTACTGAACCATCAAGTGGCCCGTGTGACGGGGGGGCGGGGCCGCATAACGCACGGCGCGTAGCCGAACCGAACGCGAACATGCAGGAAAGATAGCTGTTAGACTCATAATTCGAGGAAAATTAGCACTAAACTTACTAAGAAACTAAGCATGCAATCAAAATACAAATACAACTACAATTACTAATTTCTAGAAAGGTGTGTAAGGATTAGTAATTTAATAAGAGGAAGAGAATTAGTGGTGGATATAATATGGTAGAGGGAATTATAATCCGAGCATAAAACCCTAAACGGTTCATGCAAGGAATAATTCGATCTACAAAGTGGAAGGAACAACGGTATAAAATTTCTAGTCAGTCTAATAGGAATCGTGAAGTTTATGCGGCTCAACAGATCAGGGCTGTCTATGTCACCCCCGATCAAGTTGTGCATAAATATCACACCAAGCATTTTTCTACGGTTAACTAAGGATGGGAGGTTTACTAATAGTAGTCTACTAGAGTAAGATGGGAGTCTTACACCCGCATCCCAGTTAAGGCCCCGCAGAGCAAAGAGTAAAAAGTTTTTCTGTACTGATTCTATACGGTCCTGGTGTACTTTGTATTGAGGGCACCATACACAGGAGCCGTATTCTAAAATCGGACGAACTAGCGTAGTATAGAGAGTCTTTGTTATATAGGGGTCGTCAAATTCTTTTGACCACCTCTTTATAAACCCAAAGCACGCCCATGGCCTTATTTACCATGGTAGAAATGTGTTCGGAAAACTTTAACTTTGCGTCTAATAAGACACCAAGATCATTCACCAGGGTAATTCTCTCAAGAGAACCGCCACATAGGGTATAGGTAGCCAACAAGGGGCTAGAGCGATGAAATGTCATTACTTTTCATTTCGAGGCATTAAGGTGTAACAAGTTTGCACAGCACCATGACTGAAAGTTATTGAGATCGGATTGCAAGCGAGAATGAAATGAAATGTCCTTATACTGGACACAGAGTTTAACATCATCCGCATACATAAGTACTCGAGAGTATGTTAATACCGAAGGCAAGTCATTAATAAAGAGTGTGAAGAGTAAGGGGCCTAGATGGCTGCCCTGTGGTACTCCCGAAGAAACCTTGACTGGTGAAGAGAGGGAGTTTTTGAAGAGGACTCTTTGAGACCTGGAACAAAGATAGCTAGAAATCCATCTCAGGAGGTTGGGCGGAAACCCTAAAAGGTCACGTTTATGTGCTAGAAGGGAATGGTTTACAGAGTCGAATGCTTTACTGAAGTCGGTGTAAATAACATCCGTCTGTAAGTTACCTTGAAAGCCTTTAATAATGAAAGAGGTAAACTCTAACAAGTTCGTGGTGGTTGATCGCCGCCTTATAAATCCATGCTGAGTTGGAGATATAAGTGACTTGCAGAGATGTTGCAAGTGCGGAGTTAAAACCTTCTCAAACATTTTAGGAATAGCGGATAACTTTGCTATACCTCTATAATTTTTTGCATCAGACTTGCTACCTTTTTTATGAAGAGGAATTATAAACGATTCATTCTAGATCGAGGGGAAGCAAGAAGAATCAATGGACAGGGTGAATAGTTTAAGCAAAGGTCCACACAGAGCCTCGGCGCAGTACCTGAGTACACAACCTGGAACCCCGTCTGGACCCGGTGAAAACACCGGCTTAACTAGTCGAAGATCATGAAGCATAGAAAATTCATTTAACAAAGGGACTGAAAATGCCGTTCGACCTCGGTAAACCGTATGGGTACGGATGACCAGAGTAGCTTTCCTCAGAATAGGTGGTTTGGAAAAATTGGGCAAAAAGATCGGCAATTGCCTGATCATTATTTGCCGACGTATTACAAAATGATAGCGAGGATGGGTGTGCGGACGTTCTACGCTTACTGTTTACGAAGCAGTAAAACTGTTTAGGGTCCTGAGAAAAACGTATCCTGCATCGAGATAGGTAGTTCTTATAGCATTGAGCATTAAGAACTGAAAAGTTTGACCGAGCTATTACATAGCGAGAGTGAGAAGTAGGAGAACCCACTTCTTGAAATTTTGTATAAAGTCTTGATTTTAAGTTTTTTAGACTGGATAACTCTTTGGTAAACCAAGGGGGTTTTCCAGATCTAATCGGACAAGAAAGCGGGACACAAGAATCAAAAAATGTGTCAAGAGCATTGTAAAAAATTTTTGTGCCTTTTATAACATCAGTGCACAAGTACAAAGCGGACCAATCAAAATCCCTAATGAGGTTATTAAGCTTCGCAAACTCGGCTTTACGAAAGCAGCGGACACGTTCAGGTAGCCTTCCCCCGCTATTCATACATGTATAACCGCCGATATTATATAATCACTAAATATATTAAATAAAACCTATTAAAAATAATACAGTTCACTTATTCGTAACCAGCGGCACTAACCGTTTATCCATCGATTTTTTACTCGATTTTTTACTCGATTTTTTACTCGACTCTTCCCAAGTTTTCAAATTCAAAATTTTGGAAAAATATATCAATATATCAGTGTCTTTGTTCTATAGGTCATCAAGTTCCTTTGACTACCTCTTTATAAACCCAATCACGCCAAGAGCCATGGTAGAAATGCGTTCAGAAACTTTAATTTGGCGGCTGATATACACCGAGATGATCAACTATGGTAATTCTGTCCAGAGAATCACCGCATAGGGTGTAAGTAGCCAACAAGGGCCTGGAAGGATGAAATGTCATTACTTTACATTTCATTCACAACATCATGACTGAAAGTTATTAAGATCGGACTGCAAGCGAGATTGAAATGAAATGTCTTTATACTGGACACAGAGCTTAACATTATTCACACCGAAGGCAGGTCATTAATAAAGAGTGTGAAAAGTAAGGGGCCTAGATGGCTGCCCTGTGCAACTCCAGAAGTTACTCTAACTGGTGAAAAGAGGGAATTTTTGAAAAATACCCTTTGAGACCTGGAAGAAAGGTAGCTAGAAATCCATCTCAGGAGGTCCCAAAAAGTTCAAAGGTTTTTGTGCTAGAAGGGAGTGGTTTACAGAGTCTTATGCTTTACTTACGGTAAAAATAACATCCGTCTGTAAGTTCTAATAAATTTGTGGTAGTTGATCGCCGCCTTATAAATCCATGCTGAGCTAAATATATAGTCCATTTGCAGAGATGTTGCAGGTGCCGAGTTAAAATTTTCTCAAAAATTTTAGGAATAACGGATAACTTAGATATACCTCTATAGTTCTTTGCATCAGACTTGCTACCTTTCTTATGGAGAGGAATTATAAACGATTCCTTCCAGATCGGGGGAAAGCAACAAGTCTTAATGGACAGGATGAATAGTTTAAGCAAGCGTCCCCATAAAGCCTCGGCGCAGTACCTGAGTACACAGCCGGGATCTCCGTCAGGACCCGGTGAAAGCACCGGCTTGATTAGTCGAAAATCATGAAGCAGAGAGCGTTCGTTTAACAAATGACTAAAAATACCGTTCGACCTTGGGAAACCGTATGGGTACGGCTGACCAGAGTAGCTTTCCTGAGAATACGTTGTTTGGAAAAATTGGGCAAAGAGATCGGCAATTGCCTCATCATTACTTGCCGAAGTATTAAGAAATGATATGCTTACTGTTTACGAAGCTGTACAACTAATTAGGGTCCTGAGAAAAACGTATCCTGCATCGAGATAGGTAATTCTTATATCATTGAGTATTAAGAACGGAGAAATTTGACCGAGTTATTACATAGCGAGAGAAAGAGAGGAAAAAGAGAACAAACTTCTTGAAATTTTTTATAAAGTCTTGATTTTAAGTTTTTTAGACTGGATAATTCTTTGGTAAGGGGGTTTTCCAGATCTAATCGGACAAGAAAGTGGGACACAAGAATCAAAAAATGTGCCAAGAGCATTGTAAAAAATGTTTGTGCCTCTCATAACAGCAGTGCACAAGCACAGAACGGACCAATCAAAATCCCTATGATTTTATTGAGCTTCGCAAACTCGGCTTTACGAAAGCAGCGGACACGTTCAGATAGCTTACTCGACCGATCCAATACAGTTGGTCCTATATCAAGCGACACTTCGAAAGTAGGGGTGTCTTCAGATATACTGAGCGGAAGAGCTTGGTTTATCAACACTATTATCGGATCCGATACAAAGCACAGATCAAGCAATCGACAAGGAGACAAGGACTGGTCAAGCAAGACGTGAATAGTCATACCGTGACATTACGGCACTATGTTATTAGACTCGTTTACCGGAGACCAAACAGTACCTGGCAAGTTGAAGTCACCAAGAACTATCATATGATCTTTATCTGATAGCGAGGAAAAATTTGTTTTTACAGTAGACACGTGCTGCTAGTATATTGAGATATCCGAATAAAGTGGAATATACGAGAAATTAAGTTAACAAGTAATGAAGATAGCAAAGTCGAGAAGAATTAGTTTTACAAATAGGAATTCCAGCTCTTGTTGAACCTGGACTGTGAAATGTTTCGACGTGAAGTTTGAGTCCACTGCAATCAGAGCATTTCTAAAAGTTGTGTACTGACCTGCCAAACCTTTAGAACCAAAAATGTCAGAACCCGGTCTCGGTAAAAAAAAATAACATGGGATGAAAATGCGAAACTATCCCGAGAAAGAGTGCTGAGCTTACTGCGTTAGCCTCTAACATTCTGACAGCTTACTAGAAGAGAAGTTAGTATTTTGGACAGGTGGAAGTAGAACGGGAAGATGAGGATAGCACATTGGTCTGATTTTAATTAGGGAGAGTTATGGGAGTCTATTTTTCTTAGCCTTATACTCTTTCACAACCAAATGCTCCTGCCAAATTTTAGAACAAATGGTATCGAATTGAGTTTGGGGGAGATAGCTTCCTTCAAGATAAGTCTATCTTAAAGGAAGCTATCTCCCTGGCATAAGAGAAGTTAAACTTCTCCACCTTTAAGCAAGCCGTGAGACTAAAACTTTCCTCTTTGGTGGGACCTCCACCAGTGGTTTAGGCACCACAGGCCTAGTACATGTGATGTTCCGGGACGTCTTTTTACTGGTGGGATCGGAATGGACAGGATAGTTTGTGGACTCGACGGACATGACGTTTCAGGCTGCATACTGTCCGAGGTGATAAATTCGGCTACCGAATCTGTATCACCAGTAGCTGCCGTTGCCCTTGGAGTGGCAAACGAAATCAACTGCCGCACTGAAGGAGTAGTCGAAGCCGGATTTTCAGCTACGAGCGGCTGAGAAATAGTTGTGTACAGATCCCGTGGAGTTACCCTTTTGCGCCTAGGAGACTTATTCAGCGAGCGGTTAGAACTAATAACTAATAAAAGAGAGCGCTACTGGCCAGAAAGTTTCGTGAGCGACTATACTTTATGGGGTCAGAAACGCTTCCTTCTTTGCGTTACACACATCCATTTTCTGCACAAATCTAATATACCCCTATGTAGGAATCGGGATAGAGTCCACGGTACAGAGAGAGACCCGAAGTGGCCGCCAGTACTGAACAACACCCTTTTTGAGCAGCAGAGAGAGAGAGACATCACGACAGCAGGAGGTTTCTACAGCAGACAAATGATCCACATAACCCAAAGTTATACACACACACAAATACATTGTTAATCATAATCTTAATCCATATAAATACTTAATAAAAGTTCACATCTACAACTTAATAAACCGTCGTCTCGGGATTCAATCCACATCAGTGCAGAAACCCTGGGACCACACAATTGGGGGCTCGTCCGGAAATTGGATTGTGACTAAAACGTGTAGAAAAACTGTAAGCGACGCTGTGGTGTGTTCAGGAGCGACACGCAGAAAAGCGAAAGAAGCGAAACAACGGCAGACTCAGCGACAAGAAGGCAACAAGAAACGGTGAAGGCAAAAGGAAACACCGAAGGCAGCAAGAACTGATTTCAAGGTCAGCGACAAGAAGGCGACAAGAAACAGTGAAGGCAGAAGAAGACGACAAAAGCAGCGGTAACGAAGCTGGAGACGAAGACGATACGAAAGAAGAGCGAGTAGCAATCGTTACTGACAGCGGCGCGGGACTTTTCGGTATACAGACAACAAGCAAACGGCTGGAGTGTTGGGACGGTATAGCTGGAAAAGAAAGGCGTGAAGCAGAACGAGAGCTGACTAATCTTGGTGGTATCAAGAGTTGAGAGGCGGTAAGGCCGGACGGCAGAAGCAAGTTGCAAGATACAGTTGCATATTCTGGTGAGTGACAGAAATTGTCTTTATGAGACGAGAGGATCCATATACATAAGTATTGATCGAAGAGGAGGATAAAACGAGCGACATTGAGTCAAACAAGAATGAACGTGTCTCTGGAGTAAAGTTTTGACAAGAATTGGCTTACAGTTTGAAAAGTATGCGAGTACAGTTTGATATTCAAGTAAGGTTTAAAGATATTGTAGTGAAATAAATAAACTGTAACGACAAGTTTTAAAGATATTGTAGTACAAAATATTAAAGTGTAACGACAAGTTTTAGAGATATTTTAGTGGAAAAAGTTAAACTGTAACAAAAAGCTGTAAGGAAGTTGTAATTGGAAAAGATTAAGTCAACTGTAAACGATAAAGTGGAAGAGAAATTATAATTAAGAGTTTATATTTTGCTTATTATTACTATATTATAATCAAACATACATATTACTATATTATAATCAAACATATTACTATTTACAATATACGATAAGAATATAATTTGTACAAGATGAGAAGGGACGAGATTCTAGCACTGCTATTTGCGGATTTAAGGCTTAAGTTAAACGAACTAGGTTTGGAGACGGTTGGTAGAAAGGTAGATTTGCAAAACCGGCTTCTTGCTCACTATGATCTTTTAGTGGAGGTAAATGAGAGTGATGGGGATGATAATGAACATTCATTCAAGTCAACAGAACCGCAACAAGTTGAAAATGAAGAAATCGGAAATAGAGTGGCCGGAATAAGTCGCAGAGAAATGGAAGCTCCAGTTTCAGCTAGGTCGTGGTTCACGTTGAAGGATGTGGAAGGTAGCGTTTCAGAGTTTTCAGGTTCAAATAGCTTGGATGTTAACCAGTGGATAATTGAACTTGAAGAATGTGCACTGACCGTAGGGTGGAATCAGTTGCAGACATTTATTTACGCTAAGCAATTGTTAGGTGGCGCAGCAAAATTGTTCATACGCAGTCAGCGGGATATTCGGGATTGGAGTAGATTGAAGGAAGCATTGACAGAAGAGTTCGGGGTTAAAGTATCATCGGCAGAGATTCATCGGAGATTGAATAAGCGACAACAAAGGAAAAACGAAACGTTGCAGGAATACTTGTATGCTCTGATGGAGATCGCGAAACCCATTGATTTAGAAGACGAAAGTTTGATTGAGTACTTTGTGAATGGTATACCGGATAGTCGAACCAATAAGGGATTGCTGTGTCAAGCCAGAACCATGAGGCAGTTGAAGATTCAGATTGAAGTTTATCAGAAGATGTGTGGTCCATTGAAGTCGTCAAACAAATATGAATCGCGTAGTTTTGGTAAGCAAATAGATGAAGGAAAAGGTTCAGAATTAGTTAGGAAATGTTACAAGTGTGGAGACACGTCACATATGAAGAAAGACTGTCCAAAGAACGTTTTCAAATGTTTTAAATGCAACCAACCAGGTCATAAAGCAGCAGCTTGCAGGGTTGAAGGACAGGTAAAGCAGGAAAGAGCCAACTTAGTGCAGGGGGATATGGTAACGAAACCATCAGGTATGTTTACGTCCTCTGGGCTAGAGCTGAAGAATGTGGTACACACGAAGGCAATGTTCAAAGGTCTTGTAGACACAGGAGCGGATTTATGCTTGTTAAGCCGCAGAGTTTTCCTTCAGTTAGGAATTGGTAAACTGACAGGTCGCCAAAGATGTCTGACTGGAATAGGGCAGTTTCAGATCATCACTATTGGAAGTGTAATGATACCTGTGAAGATCGATGGAATCGATATAAAAGTTGAATTCAATATTGTGTCAGATGAAGACATAGCTTTTGAAGCTATTTTGGGCAGGACAATTTTAAAAGACATTGACATGAAAGTCACCAAAGATGGAACAGAATTTGTGCGACGATCTGAGGTCCCAGTAGTGAGTGATGTGGCACAGGATGAAGTTAATGAGGAACAAGTTTCTTGCTCAGAGCTATTGAAAGAGTTTAGAAGTTTGTGTATGTTAAGTTCAGAGAAAAGTGAAGATAAGATGGATATAGTGGTGTCACACTTATCACAGTTAGAAGCAAGTCAAGTGAAAGGGATGATCAGTCAGGTAAGAATGAAGTTAGTGTTAACGGATGAGTTACCAGTCTACCAACATCCCAGACGTTTAGCAAGCAGTGAACAAAAGATAGTAGATGAGCAAGTTCAAGAATGGTTAGACGAGAAGATAATCAAGCATAGCACGTCAGAATATGCATCTCCTGTAGTTTTGGTCGAAAAGAAGAATGGGAAGAAACGACTATGTTGTGATTATCGAAAGTTAAATGAGAAGATAGTAAGAGATAACTTTCCAATGGTGCAAATGGATTGTGTTATCGAAAAGTTAGAAGGAGCAAGGGTATTTACCACATTGGATCTGTCGAACGGGTATTTTCACGTGCCTGTCGAGGAACAGTCACAGAAGTACACTTCATTCGTTACCCAAAATGGTCAGTACGAGTTCCAGTATGTTCCATTCGGTATATCCAACTCGCCGGCAGTCTTTAATCGTTTTTAATGTCCGTAATGCGCGAGTTAATAAAGAAAGGCGATGCAATTATTTACATGGACGACATTATCATTCCTAGTAAAGACGTGCAAGAGGGACTAGAAAGATTGGGAAGGGTGCTTGAAGTGGCAGCACAAAACGGATTGAGAATAAATTGGTCAAAGTGTCAGATGCTACAGAAGAAAGTTATATTTCTAGGGTATATTGTGGAAAATGGAACGATCAGACCAAGTGAGGAAAAAACTAGGGCAGTGAAGAATTTCCCAATACCCAGAGACAAAAAGGGAGTGCAAAGATTCTTAGGACTGACGTCGTATTTCAGGAAGTTTGTTAAAGGTTATGCAGTGATTGC
The DNA here is from genome assembly GCA_008121275.1 of Drosophila lowei. Taxonomy (NCBI): domain Eukaryota; kingdom Metazoa; phylum Arthropoda; class Insecta; order Diptera; family Drosophilidae; genus Drosophila; species Drosophila lowei. The sequence goes on along the minus strand of CM017781.1, from coordinate 38,266,229 downwards.
AAAACCATTGTCAGATTTGCTCCGAAAGGAGGAAAAGTTTGAGTTCAAGGAGTTACAGCAGATAGCGTTCGAGCAGTTAAAGGCTGCACTGACCAGTAAAGCAGTTTTGAGGTTGTATAACCTTGAGTTGCAAACGGAAATACACACAGATGCGTCCAAGTTTGGATTTGGTGCAGTATTGCTGCAGAAAGACCCAGAGGATAGTTTGTTGCACCCAGTATTGTTTATGGGCCGAGAAACAAGACCTTGCGAAGAGAAATACCACTCGTACGAACTAGAAGTGCTTGCAGTGATAGGAGCGTTGACAAAGTGGCGTGTATATGTCCTGGGAATGAAGTTTAAAATCATCACTGATTGTAATGCGTTTGCCATGACGATGAAGAAGAAGGAAGTACCGTTGAGAGTTGCGAGATGGGCGATGTTCCTACAAGACTTCGATTTCGAGATAGAGCAGAGGTCAGGCTCAAAGATGAGACATGTAGATGCAATAAGTAGAGTATCGTGTTATGTATTGACAGAAAGTGTGATACATAGGTTGAAAGAGGCGCAATTGGCGAATGACTGGACAAACGTAATTAAAAGTCTTGTTGAGGATAAAGGGTACGAAGACTATTACATTACGAATCAGATTTTGTTCAAGGACCCAGATAGAGAATTGATCGTAGTTCCATCGCAAATGGAAAGAGAAATCATGCAAATTGCCCATAGGCAGGGACATTTTTCGGCAAAGAAGACTCAGGACTTAGTGGAAAAGTCATACTTCATTCCAAAATTGAAAGAGAAAATATGTCAAGTCGTGGAAAGTTGTGTAGAATGTATCTTGGTAAATGCGAAGGCTGGAAAGCAAGAAGGTTATTTGACACCAATAGATAAGGGCGATAGGCCGTTAGTTACATTCCACATAGATCATGTAGGTCCAATGGAGATCACCACAAAGCTATATAACCATATTCTAGTTGTTGTTGACGGGTTCTCGAAGTATGTGTGGTTATACCCAACGCGCAGTACAGGAACTGAGGAAGTCAGAAAATGTTTGGAAAGGCAAGCCAGCAATTTCGGTAATCCATGTAGAATTGTATCCGATAAAGCGATTTACAGCAAACGCGTTTAGAGAGTATTGCACAGAGCAGAATATACAACATTTAATGATTACCACAGGTGTGCCACGAGGTAACGGGCAAGTAGAGAGAATGCACAGAATCGTAGTTCCTATGTTGTCAAAGTTAAGTGGAGATAGTCCAGGTTCTTGGTATAAGCATGTAGCCAAAGTACAGCAGTTAATCAACAATATTGAACCAAGGAGTACGAAGATCACACCGTTTAAAGGTTTTGACAGGTATCGATATGCGTTGCCCAGGTATTTCGGAGCTGAAAGACCTGGTGAATGAATCATTTGTTGATGAATTGGACGAAGAGCGTGAGCAGTTACGCAGGGAAGCTAGAGAGAATATAAAAGTTTTACAGGAGGAAAGTCGATTAGCATTCAATAAGAAAAGAAAGGTAGAAAAGGAATACAAGGTGAATGATTTAGTAGCGATAAAGCGTACACAATACGGGGTAGGGCTTAAATTGAAAGGAAAGTATTTAGGACCCTATAAAGTGGTGAAAGTCCATAAACATGGAAGATATGATGTCGAAAAGGTAGGAGAAGGAGAAGGACCTTGTAAAACATCGAGTGTGGCAGAGTACATGAAGGAATTCGGAGCGAATCCAGCGTCAGGAGGGCCGAATGTAGGAATCGGGATAGAGTCCACGGTACAGAGAGAGACCCGAAGTGGCCGCCAGTACTGAACAACACCCTTTTTGAGCAGCAGAGAGAGAGACATCACGACAGCAGGAGGTTTCTAGGGTTAAATGGAGAGATCAAGAGAGCGGGAGTCAGCGAAAGCGAGAGTCAGTCGGTGCCAGAGTTTCGCGAGCTTCACACACAGCAGACAAATGATCCACATAACCCAAAGTTATACACACACACAAATACATTGTTAATCATAATCTTAATCCATCTAAATACTTAATAAAAGTTCACATCTACAACTTAATAAACCGTCGTCTCGGGATTCAATCCACATCAGTGCAGAAACCCTGGGACCACACACCTATACTCATTTTGAGTATCGGGTATAAAAAGGGGTTTAAGTCAGATGTTTCAAACTACCGTTATATTTCCAATTTGCCTGTCATTCCTAAACTCAATGATAAAATTATTTCTTCTCAGCTCCAACACTTTGGTAGTTCCTTGTTTTCAGAATCTCAGCACGGATTTGTAAAACGTCGCTCAGTTTCTTCTAACCTCCTTGAATTTTCCACATATGTAACTGCCGGACTTGCAAAACATTGTCAAACTGATGTAAATTATACTGATTTTAATAAAGCTTTTGGTTCAGTTAATCACAATCTTCTTATCCATAAACTATCTCTTCTCGGGCTTCCGACTAAACTTTTGTTCTGGACTAATGCTTACCTTTGCAATCGTTCTCAGTGTGTCTGCTTTAACTCCTCTCTCTCCAAACCTTGTTTTGTCTCTTCGTGTGTGCCTCAATGTAGCCATCTTAGTCCGTTGTTATTTAACCTGTTTATCAATGATCTTCCCCAATTTTTAACTCATTCCCGAGTCCTAATATATGCTGATGATGTCAAGCTATGTTTTTCCTACAGTGATCTCGTGCTTAAAAACAATTCATTATCTTTGCTTTCCGCGGACTAAATCTAGACATCTTCCATCTTTTGAGAGTAGGCTGCGTCTCATTAACAGCCACTCTCTTAAAAGCCGTGGGATTTGCCATGGAATTCTCTTTCTCCACAAACTTTTATCTGGTGCGATTGAATCCCGCCCGACTAAGCTTTATCTTTTTTGTCATCTTCAACTCGATCATTCTAACACTCTGACCATTAATCTTCCCGTAATTTAATAATTTGAATAATTTAATTTTTAGCTTTCTTCAATCTTGAATTGTTGTGTCAGAGAAATTGCCATAGCCTGCTTGTAGAGTCATTTATGTTGTACATTTTTATTATACAGTTTAACTGACCATTGTTCAACTCTAAATAAACAATAAAGTGTTTTTTCGTAAAAGCAGACAGGTCTTCATTTGGTCCCACAAACATTATGAATGGAGTCTTCTTTACGTTGTGCAATTACGTTGCACAACATCAACTTAATGCTAACCAAATTCCTGTATGCTAAAACGACGGAATGATTATTGCAGAGACGCACCTCACAAGCAAATAAAATGTTCGATTAAGTGGTTATACAGATCATCTGGATGTAAAAGCACACAGCGGAACAGGCATAATTAGACAGGTGTGTCGGTGGCCGGCTAGTCGGCCACGCTATTTGTCAGCGCTTCGTATATTCCACCGAAAAGCAGTTATGGCACACTCAAAATATTTCCAACATATATTATAATCTACGAGACTTTCAGCATCTCTGCGTTGTTGGTGACTTCAATTTGGGTTCGCTGGTATGGGCCGCCGATCCGCAGTAATCGGCCATGATTCAGAGTAATGTCATTTGTCGAACGAAATTTGTTTTTAAGATGATTGTTTTAGTATGTGCATAACGCTAGTAAATAATATATTTAATAAGCTATATCGATTGCTATTTTACATGTTGCGAGATGTCTTTTACAGTCTACACCACATTTCATTGATACTTTCCGATAAATTGTATTGTTACAGGTCCGAGTGCTATTAGTAATGATATGTCAAACTGGGCTTCTGTTATCTCGTATTCAAGTGCTGATTCTTGTTATAGCAATTTTCTTTTTAACAACATCTTCGATGCAAGTTTTATAAACATTTTGGTAAGAGTCGTGATCTTGTTCACTGACCGAGGTATGTGCAGCATAATCGTGAGTTTGCAAATCTTTTTGTTAATTTTTTTAGAGGTGGAAAAGGACTTAGGTCTCGAGTCAATCGTGGAGGCCGCCCAGGGTCTTGCGCTTGAAGACGAAGAAGAGGAAGGCGGTGACCTGACGCTAGTAGTCAACCCGTCAGGTGCAATTGAGCCAGCCACCCATGATGCTGAGTGTGCTGCAGCTCAACTTGCATAAAAGCAAGGTAGCGTCGGCGGAGCTCCTCATCGCCATGGAGCAAGGGCTCGCCGACATAGCTCTAGTCCAGGAGCCCTGGATTGCGACAGGCAATTCAGTGACCGGACTAAAGTCCTCAAATCACAACTTGTTCTACTCAACATCGGTAAGCAGGAACAGAACCGTCGTACTCGTACGAAAGGGAATCCATGCTTACTTTATGTCTCACTACAGCACGGATGACCTGACGGTTGTGATGCTGGAAAGTGAGGAAAAGCGCCTTCTAGTGGTTTCCTGCTACATGGCTCACGATACCCGCACCACCCGACGAACTCAGGAGTCTGGTGACAGAAGCCGGCACCAAAAACCATCAACTCATCATCGGGACGGACGGAAGCACCGACATCAATGACAGAGGTGAGTCACTCTTAGACTTTATACTAGCAACTAATCTATATATAGCAAACGTTGGGGAGGAGCACACCTTCGTAGGTCCGACCTCATCCAACGTGCTAGACCTAACACTTGCAACGGGAAACAGTACTATGCTATCTAGCTAAAGGGTCCTTGAAAGACCCTCCTTCTCAGATCATAAGTACATTCAGCTTAAGTGCGATTTCAAACATTCTTCGAAGGTAACAGTCTATAGAAACCCCCGGAATACAAACTGGGAAAAGTTTAATACGACAGTTTATTCGAAGCTCTCGAGTCCGGGCTCAGTGAAATCCGCGGAGGACATAGAGAAGTCTCTAGAGACCCTATCTAACGCGTTACTGGACACCTACCACACATCGTGCAAACCCTCGAGGACGAAAAAGAGGTCCAAGCCACTCTGGTGGAACCGGGATCTCTCTCTTCAAAGGGACAACCTCAAGAAATTCTTTAAGATCGCCAAACAAGCGAACGAAGGGATCGTCTATGAGGAATACAGACTCCTACTCAGGAGCTACAAGAAGGAAATACGCAAAGCACAACGGAACTCGTGGAGGACCTTCTGCTCCAACATCGAGAAAGTACCAGAAACCGCACGGCTTCGGAAGCTGCTCTCTAAGCAGCCTACCATACAAAGCCAATTAAAGATAGATGACGGACAGTGGACAGAGGGCAGTGATGAAGCCCTAACAGCACTAATGGAGGAACATTTCCCTGGTTGCACCGAGGTTGCTGATGCCAACGAGCACCAGGACCTAGCAACCGAGGAACAACACCCCCAACAGATCTGTTAACCACTAAGCGAATCCACTGGGCAATAGACTCCTTTGCGGGCACAAAAGCACCAGGACTTGACGGGGTATTCCCAGCCATGATGCAGGTGACCAAAGAGGCGATTACCCCATGGCTCTCCGCAATATTCACAGGCTGTCTAAGTACAGGCTATATCCCTATCCAATGGAGAACCTCGAGAGTTATCTTCCTCCCAAAGGCAGGAAAGTGCAGCCATGCAAGTCCCAAGGACTATTGACCGATAAGCCTTACCTCCTTTATATTAAAAACACTAGAAAAGCTGCTGGACTTACACATCAGGAATGAGGTAGGAGGACTGATGTCAACCAACCAGCATGCCTATAGCAAAGGGAAATCGGGAGAAAGCCATTGAGAAAGCCCTTCACAATAAAAAGTATGCACTGGGAGTATTCGTGGACATCTCCGGAGCATTTAAAAACGTGGTTACGAAAGCAATAACAAATCGCTTGGTAGCGACTAATACACACCCAGCAATCAACCTGTGGATAAGGAACCTCCTAGGTTGCAGACGGGTGCAATCAGAGTGGGGCACCGCTTCCATGGTAAAAGAGGCACACAGAGGCACACCCCAGGTTGGAGTCCTGTCGCCCCTCCTGTGGAATCTGGTGTTCGACGACCTCATCAAGAGATACGAAAGGAAGGCCCCAATAATAACAGCTTATGCGGACGACATAAGCATACTTATTACGGGTGTTTGCCAATCGACCCTTAGCTCATTAATGGAACGTACACTCAGGGAGATACGCGAGTGGGCGGAAGAAGTAGGACTCAGTATCAACGCGGACAAGACGGACCTCATCCTCTTTACCAAGAGGTACAAGGTACCGATATGGACATGATTACATGACCCCCCAAACTTGCCTCGACGTAACCGCATCTTTGGGACCTGAAGACTGGAAAATCGGAAGAGACCAAACTGAGCACCTCAATATATATACGGACGGCTCCAAGATGGACGGAGGAGTAGGAGCGGGCCTATACTGTACAGACCCTGAGATAAGGCTGTCATATAAGCTACCGGACCATTGCTGCATATTCCAGGCAGAGGTTTTTGCCATCAGGAAAGCAGCAGAGGTCGCTCTTCTCACTGAAAGAGCACACGATGCGGTCAACCTATTCGTTGACAGCCAAGCGGCGATAAGATCCATGCAGTCGTCCGCGGTCAGTTCCAGAAGTGTCTTGGCGAGCAGGGAGGCACTAGATACCCTAAGCACGACAAAGTCAGTGCGGATCTACTGGTTTCCCAGCCACCAGGGCATCGAAGGAAACGAGACGGCAGACGTACTAGCTAAGGAAGGCGTCGGGCTGGCGAATACGAGAACCGAGAACGTGCCTGTCTCCCTTAGAATGCTGCAAAGCGATCTAGAAAAGCAGGCCGGATCACAAACCGAAAGTAGGTGGAGGATTACCATCGCCTGCAGAACCTCGAAAATCATGTGCAAGGACCGCAACGAGAAACTCAGCCACTACCTACTGCACCTACCACGGAAGGACTGCAGATTGTTAGTGGGAATATTAACGGGCCATTGTCTGGCTGCGGCGCATGCAACAAAGCTAGGCATCACAAACAGAGACAGTTGTAGGAAATGTTACGCACCTGGGGCAACCGAAACCCTGGAACATCTCATCTGCAACTGTCCTGCTCTCTTGAGGGGCCCCGCTGAGGGCCGTCTGGGTCAACCTAACCTAACCTTTACCTCAAATTTGGAGCAACACGTAGTTTGTCATGACTCAAGTATATTAAACTCTATTCCTTTAATACTGGCACAAACATTTTTGACGCAATCGCCGAATTCGACGGTTCTAGTATACTCTTCAAAAAAACTTGTTTAACGGGTCAGTTTATTACAAAGTGGAAAGACTACTTTCATTTTGAAACAAGGGGCTAGGATTTTAATTAATGAATATATATATAATATATATAGTAACATATCCATAATAATACGTTAAGCCCTGGACATATGCCCAGCGCTAACCCTACCAAGTTAGGATAAACAGATAATAAGATCCCCAACACTAGAGAACTAATGAATCATAAGCTGTCAACAGGAAATCACATAAATTCCAAGATAATAGAATAAACAATTTGATTCCCACAACCAAATTGAGTCATAGATACCCAAGTAAACAAATTCGGCTCCCACAATCCAATCATATAAACAAGTGACCAGCCCAGATGAAAGATGATACAGATCACCAGCTGCAGGCAACCCTTTCATCGAAGCCGACAATTCCCATACGTTGACCAACTCACGTAGGCCAGCGCACCGAGAGCCAAAGCCGCGATCAGCCGAAGTGCAGCCGAAGAAGAAAGCTGCAGCCGAAGATTAAAGCTTGAAATCAAAGCTCGAAAGCTTCCCAAGCTAGGCCTATTAGAAAATAGATGAAGATACAAGAATCAGTTCCGTTTGAGACTTTCAACATAAAAGTCAGGGATAACTCAGTAAACATCCATTGTATTAAATATAGGTTCGGATTAAATAAAAACATTTCTTTTTAAAAAACCAAACTTCAACATTGGAATTCTAATTGGTGCAGCCGGTAGGATTCTAACAAAACTAACGCGAAAAATATTCAGGTCAATGATTCGCTAAGGATAATCTATACGACTAGATTATCTAGAATCATAGTAATCCCGGGATAGTGTTAGTAAAATAGAATCCGCATAAGAATCTAAGTGCATCGCCGCACTGGTGTTACAAAAGCAAGCACCGCGTTCGAAAATTTGAAGACAAAGTGAGTTCACGCAGAATATTAAGAATCTAAGTGCATCGCAGAACAAGTGTTACAACAAACAAACACAGTGATCACAACAAATATTAAAAGTGAAACTTAACCAAAAGAACAACTAAAGTATTGCAAAAATGGCATTACCACCACCTAGCCTGAGCGAGATTCATTTGAATCAAGCACTATTGTCGATCCGACAAGTGCCCGCTTATGATGGATCAGTTGAACAACTGAGTTCATTCATCAAGCGAATAGAATATATCCAAGAGCTATATCCAACTGGAGAAGCTCGACAGCAAAGGGTATTATTCGGGGCAATCGAAGTCCAACTGGCAGGAGACGCACAGAGAACATCGCAGATGGTGCAACCAAATACCTGGACCGAACTCAAGGCAGCCCTGATCAACGAGTTTAAAAACCATACGCCGTAAGAGGAGCTGCTAAGGCGTCTATACCACACCAACTATAACGGAAGCCTACGTAAGTTCATCGAGGAATTAGAAACCAAATCATTGATTATAAGTAATAAGTTGATACTGGACAAAGATCCATCCAATAGATTAATCTATAATAATGCATTAAAAAATACTGTGAAAGATGTAATATCCAGGAAACTACCTGATAGATTATTTATGACCCTATCGATAAAAGATATATCAACAATACTTAACCTAAAAAAGGCAGCTCAAGAAGAGGGATTATATGAAAATAATACAGAAGAGAAAAATGTGAGCAAAGATAGGCAGAAACAACAGCAGTCTAATCGTAGGAATACGGGAAACTATTATCCAAATTATACAAATAATAATAGCCAGCAACAATCGCAGAATTTGCATGTTCAAACGAGTTCATCTCGGAATAATAATAATAACCAAGGACTTCGTCAAGAGCTCCGAAATTCATTGCAACAAGGGCAATCCCAAAATCCTATGAATTACCATAGCCAGAATAACCAAGCTAGTAGCAGTAGGCCCAATCAACCTACTAAAAGAGCTAGGGAAAGCCAAAGCGATCAGATGAAGATGGATCATGGATGGATTCATCAGATAGCCTCGGAAGAAACAGAGGGGGATCCTATATAGAAATTACTATAAATAACAAAGTATTCAGAGGTATCGTAGATTCGGGATCTTCTAGTAACATCATGAAGGAGAATTTCACGAATACCCAAATAAATAAAGAAAATGTAAAAGTCCACACGATCAATGGACCGGTTAACCTAACAAAAAGTATAATAAGACGGCCTAATAAAGTCTGTCCGTCCGAGCAAAAGTTTTACATATTCAACTTTTCTAGCAACTACAATATATTGCTAGGCCGAGAATATCTGGTGGCCAGTCAAGCAGTAATTAGCTACAGAGATAATACTGTAAGGTTAGGAGAAAGAACATTCCCAATCATGTCAGGCGGAGAGGTTATCAAAGTAAGCGAAACAACACCTGAAAGCGACGATATATCGTCAAAGAAGGATATGATCACCTCTGAATATCCCAGCCCATCCTTAGAGATGGATCAATACTTCACTTCCGCACTAAATAATGAATTAAGGGAAAGTAACGAATTAAGGCTAGAACATTTCAACGGTGAAGAAAAGGAAAAGCTGAAAAAGGTCTTGTATGAGTATAACGACTTGCAGTACAGAGAAGGTGATAATTTGCCTTTCACAAGTACTGTCAAGCATACTATACAAACCCAGCATGAAGATCCGGTATACCGGAGGCCATATAAGTATGAGCAAATACATGACCAGGAAGTTAATCAGCAAATAAAAGATATGATCAGGCAAGGAATAATTCGTAAATTGAAATCGCCTTACTGTTCACCCATTTCCATGATCCCGAAAAAGATCGATGCTTCAGGAAAGCAGAAATACCGACTCGTTGTGGATTATAGAGGTCTTAATGAGATAACTATCAAGGATAAATTCCCTACTCCTAGGATGGATGAGATACTAGACAAACTAGGAAAATGTCAATATTTCACAACGATTGACTTGGCTAAAGGTTTCCATCAAATCCCCATGGAACCCAATTCAATCATGAAAACAGCGTTTTCAACAAAACATGGTCATTACGAATACACTCTGATGCCATTCGGGCTGACAAACGCAGCCGCAACTTTCCAAAGATGCATGAACAATCTATTGGAAGATTTGATCTTCACAGATTGTTAAGTGTATTTAGATGACATAATAATCTTCTCCACCTCATTGGATGAACCCTTGTTATCCTTAAGAAAAGTATTCGGCAAGTTAAGGGGCGCAAACCTAAAATTGCAAATGGATAAGTGTGAATTTATGAAGAAGGAAACCGAATTCCTTGGTCATATAGTCACACCAGAGGGAATAGTACCGAATCCAAACAAGATTTCAGCAATAGTTAGGTTCCCGATACCAGAAACAACCAAACAGATTAAGTCATTTTTGGGACTATGTGGTTTCTATAGGAAGTTCATCCCTAACTTCGCAAATATAGCGAAACCCATGACACTCAAGCTGAAGAAACGAGCCATCATAGATCCCAAGGAAGAGAAATACGTCGAGGCATTTGAGAAACTGAAAGTACTTATTACCTCAGACCCCATTCTCAGTTACCCAGATTTTAATAAAATGTTTTCCGTAACTTCAGACGCTAGTAACATGGCAATAGGCGCAGTTCTGTCACAAGACCATAAGCCGATATGTTATGCCAGCAGAACACTAAACGATCATGAAGTAAATTATTCCGTCATCGAAAAGGAATTGTTAGCTATCGTATGGTTGAATAACCTCAAAGAGCCAAACATGAAGCTACAAAGGTGGAAAATAAAGTTAAACGAATTCGACTTCAAAATAAAATATCTGCCAGGAAAAGAAAACTATGTAGCAGATGCGCTATCAAGGGTAAAGCTCAACGAGAACCTTCTTGGTGAGGTATCCGATAGTGCAGGCGCAACCTATGTATGGTTGCAAGAAGAATAATCAAAACAATATCCCCATTACCGAGAGACCTATTAATTATTACAACCGACAAATTGAGTTAATAAAGGGAGAAGAGGATAAGGAAGATACATACCATTACTTTCATAAACTAATCATTAAAATAACATACAAGGTAATGACAAATACGCTAGCTAAAGAACTAATCAAGAAATATGTATGCACAAAGAAGAGTGCTTTATATTTCCATAATGATGAAGATTTTCCTTTATTCCAGCAAGCATATTTAGAGATAATTAATTCAAGAAATATAACAAGAGTAATCAAATCAAGTAAAAAGCTAATTGTTATTCAAAATTATGCTGAGTTTAAAGAGCTAATAGTAAAAAATCATAAAGAGTTATTGCATCCAGGAATTGAGAAAAAAATCAATTGGTTTAAGGGAAAATACTATTATCCAGACCATCAAAAATTAATTCAAAACATAATAAATGAATGCTCTACTTTTAGTATTGCCAAAACGGAACATCGTGATACTAAGCTAGCATTCGAGATAACCCCAGAAATACAGAACGTCAGAGAAAGATATGTTATGGATTTTTATATGATAGGTAACCAGCAATTCCTATCGTGTATAGACATCTACTCGAAATTTGCCTCACTAATAGAAGTGAATAGTCGTGACTGGCATGAAACAAAAAGAGCCATTATAAAAATCTTTAACGAAATGGGCAAGCCTCAAGAGATAAAAGCCGATAAAGATTCAGCTTTCATGTGCGCAGCATTGCAAACATGGCTAATCTCGGAAGATGTGAAAATACAAATCACATCTAGCAAAAATGGGATACCAGATGTAGAAAGATTCCATAAAAAAGTTAATGAAAAATTGAGAGTAATAACGAGCGAAAACGACCCTGAAACAAAATATACAAAATTCGAGATAATCTTATATATTTATAATCATAAAACAAAACATAACACTATAAGCAGGACACCTGCCGACATATTCATTTATGCAGGAACACCTGAATATAATACACAATTAAATAAAGAAAAGCAGATCAATAAATTGAATCAAAAACGTAACAATTACGAAATAGACACAAGGTTTAAACAATCCCCATTAGTAAAGTCCAAAATAACGAATCCATTCAAAAAGACGGGAGAAATAACAAAGCTTGATGAAAATCATTATGAGGAGAAAAATAGAGGCAGGAAAATAACACATTGTAAATCAAAATTCAACAAGAAAAAGAAAACTAATAATAGTAAATACAATAATTACAGAGAATCAGAAGATAATGACGGGAATAATGAACCGCAACCTGATTAGATCAATGATCTTCCTCATGTTCGCGATTCTATTGGCAAATGGACAAAATATCGAAATAAACCCAATAAAATCCCCGTATGGACATCTCATATTCAATACTGGAACAATAAATATACCAATTAATTACGAATATCACTACCTTACGGTAAACATAACAAAAACTGAAGAAACTTATGTAAGCCTTATAGAAAGATCTAACCACTTCAAAGAAGTAATTCAAATACAATATTTAGTAGACAAGCTCACAAGAGAAATAAACGGGCTGAAAATAGCCAAACGCAGTAAGAGAGGATTAATAAACATAGTCGGTACAGCCTATAAATACTTATTTGGAACGTTGGACCAAGAAGATAGGAAAGAACTAGAAAGCCAAATAGACAGTCTAGCCGAAAATAGTATCCAGACCAACGAGTTAAACCTAGTGATAGAAACGATAAATAAAGGAATGGAGGCCATAAATATATTAAACGAAGAAAGAAATAAAACCCAACAATTAGAAATTTTGATATTTAACCTCCAACACTTTACAGAATACGTTGAGGATATAGAGTTGGGTATGCAACTATCTAGACTTGGTATATTCAACCCAAAATTATTAAAGCAAGATAATTTGAAACATGTAAATTCTGAGAAAATACTGCACATTAAAACTTCAACATGGCTAAAAGTAGATTCTAATGAAATATTAATAGTTTCCAGTATTCCAAGCAAAAGCATTAGCACCCCAATATACAAGATAATTCCCTATCAGATGAGCACAATAATATCTTAACAGAAATAACATCTGAAGAATATTATGTTGTTGAAGATAAAGTATTCAATAAGTACAGTAGACAAGTAATAAATGACGAATGCATAAATGGCATCATACAACAAAACCTACAAAATGCCCTTATACAAAAACATATAAGAACATTCAAGTAAATTATATAGAACCAAACATTTTAATAACATGGAACCTCCCAAGTACCAAATTAAACCAAAACTGTCTAAATAAAGAGATCATTATAGAAGGAAATAATATCATCAAAATTTATAATTGCTCAATCCAAGTAAATGGGTTAATAGTAACCAATTCAATGCTTGATTTTACACTGAATGTCTACATTAGTAATAACATAACTAGATTAAAGCCATTGTCTTATGTACAGGCAAAAGAAATAATCATAGAACATACAAAATTGTATAATGTACTACAAACAATAATTATAATTGCATTTATTATAACAATAATAATTATAGTTGCATATTTAACCATTAAATTTAGGAAAATACCCAAAAACATAATTATTAAACATGTAAAACCCAAAGAGGTAGAAGAAAGAGTAGAAATATTAGACTCTCCAATCGTTATAGCAGAAACTCCATCCCTATACCCAAAGGTAAACACCCCAATCATATAAAACAAGTGGCCAGCCCAGATGAAAGATTATACAGATCACCAGCTGCAGGCAACCCTTTCATCGAAGCCGACAAATTCCCAAACGTTGACCAACTCACAGCTGCAGGCCAGCGCACCGAGAGCCAAAGCCGCGATCAGCCGAAGTGCAGCCGAAGAAGAAAGCTGCAGCCGAAGATTAAAGCTTGAAATCAAAGCTCGAAAGCTTCCCAAGCTAGGCCTATTAGAAAATATTATGAAGATACAGAAATCAGTTCCGTTTGAGACTTTCAACATAAAAGTCAGGGATAACTCAGTAAACATCCATTGTATTAAATATAAGTTCGGATTAAATAGAAATTTTTTTTTTTTTTTTAAAACCAAACTTCAACATTGGAATTCTAATTATATATAATATTGAAAAATATTGTCAAACCAAGCAATATTTCAAAACTTCTAGAGCGTACCACTTTCTTCATGAAATCACTTTCTTACCAAATCAGCATGGTTGTATGTCGCGTCGATTAATGACCACTTTTCTGAGTGCTTACCGTAATTTTTTCATTCATGCTTTTGAAAATTGAGCCGAGTCTATGTCTGTCTGTCCGTCTGTCCGTCCGTCCGTCTGTCCGTCCCTATTAGCGCCTAGTGCTCAAAGACTATAAGAGCTAGAGCAACGACATTTTGTATCCAGACTTCTGTGATATGTCGCTGTTACAAGTGTATTTCAAAACTTCGCCCCGCCCACTTCCGCCCCCACAAAAGACGAAAATCTTTGGCATCCACAATTTTAAAGATACGACAAAATTAAAAACGCAGAATCGTAGAGAATGAATTTATCTTCTTGACTGCAGAATCTGAATTGGATCGTATCATTATTATAGCCAGAATGAAGAAAACAATTTCATTTTTTCTCGCCCTGTCTCTCTCTAACACACACGTATCATATCCGGCTTTGCATAGCGCAAAACATTAGCGCCTAGATCTCAGAGACTATAAGAGCTAGAGCAACCAAATTTGGTATCCACATTCCTATGATATCGGACCTTGACGAGTTTGTTTCAAAATTTCGCCCCACCCCCTTCCGCCCCCGCAAAGTGCGAAAATCTGTGGCATCCACAGATCTCAGAGACTATTAGACCTGACTGTCGAGCTCTCACTGCTACAAAACTATTTGTAATTTTTCACTGCAGAACTCACTGTTGAGAACTCACTGCTACAAGTGTGTTTCAAAATTTCGGCCCACCCCTTCCGCAGCCATAAACAACGAAAATCTGTGGCAACCACAATTTTGAAGATAGGAGAAAATTAAAAACGCACAATCATAGAGAATGGCCATATCTACCAGATTGCCGAACCTTGCCGAATCCGAGTAAGATCGGATTATTATTATAGCCAAAAGTAACAAATCAATTTGCAGTGGCTACGCAGCGCCCGTCGACACGTTCTGACTGATTTTCTGTCTCTCTCGCACGCACTCTTTGTCGTTAAATGTAGCCATACTGACTATGTATCGGGTATAAATGTAGAGTTGCGGTCGCAGCAGCAACTCACAACGTTCCCCCTCGTTTTTTATCGAAAATTGTATTCTGGACGTTGATATGCAATGACTGCATCTTACAAGTGGCGATGCAATTACTGCACCATCAAGTGGCCCGTGTGACACCAGCAGAAGGCTGTTACGCGCGGATCCCAGGCAAAACGCAGCCCTCCTCTCGCCCAACCGACCGAGTGGCGGGGCCGCATAACGCGCGACGCGTTAACCGAACCGAACGCAAACATGCAGGAAAGATAGCTGTTAGACTAATATGCGGGGAAAATTAGAACTAAACCTTACTAGGAGAACTAAGCATAAATTCAAAATACAAATACCACTACAATTACTAATTACGAGCAAGCTATGTGAGTATTAGTGATTCAATAAGAAGAAGGGAATTAGTGGTGGATATAATATGGTAGAGGGAATTATAATCCGAGCATAAGACCGTAAACGGTTCATGCAAGGAACAACGGTATATAGACGGTATATAGTTTCTAGTGAACCTAATAGGAATCGTGAAGTTTATGCGGCTCAACAGATCAGGGCTATCTACGTCACCCTTGATCAAGCAGGTTCTTTAAAAGGGACAGGAAATGCAATGTCTGCGGATGTCAGAAAAGGCATCACTACCTACTGCACGATGGACTGGGCAATCCCAAACGGCCACTTCAGTCAGACGGTGGGCCACGGACGGATCAAAGGAGTAATCGTAATCGGTCACTGCACGCAGGCGGTGGACAATGGAAGGATGAGTCACAAGAATCGCACCCATCGGATCCAACCCCGAGTAGGCCTCTTACGCCATCAGCAAAAACGCCGGGTGCATGGCGTCAGGAGAATGAGAGGCAGTTACCAAAGGACAGCAGTGAAATGCCACATCGGAACCTAAGTTGCATCGACTCAGATATAGGTCATCGACGAAGGTTCGTCCGTAACCATGATCGATGACGAGCTCATGCGGAGCCTAGACCTGAAGGGTAAAAGTCGACAACAGAATATCCAATGGTTCGGTGGAAGGTCCACAAGACAGAGCACGAAGATGGTGAGCCTGCAGATTAGCGGAACTGAGAAGCCGAAACGTCATGGGCTAAGAAATGTGTACGCAGTTTCAAATTTTAATCTACCGATGCAAAGTCTGCGTCGAGAAAATGTCAAAACGGCGAAGGCTAGCGCATGTCTACCGATAAAGCCATACTGTAACGCAGTGCCGAAGATCCTGATTGGATTAGACCATGCGCACTTGGGAATACCTATGCAAAAGCCGCATAAACTTCACGATTCCTATTAGACTGACTAGAAATTTTATACCGTTGTTCCTTCCACTTTGTAGATCGAATTATTCCTTGCATGAACCGTTTAGGGTCTTATGCTCGGATTATAATTCCCTCTACCATATTATATCTACCACTAATTCTCTTCCTCTTATTAAATTACTAATCCTTACACACCTTTTTAGTAATTAGTAATTGTAGTGGTATTTGTATTTTGATTGCATGCTTAGTTTCTTAGTAAGTTTAGTGCTAATTTTCCTCGAATCTTAGTCTAACAGCTATCTTTCTTGCATGTTCGCGTTCGGTTCGGCTACGCGCCGTGCGTCATGCGGCAGCGCCCCTCGGTCGGTTGGGCGGGAGGAGGGCTGCGTTTTGCCTGGGATCCGCGCGTAACAGCCTTCTGCTGGTTTCACACGTGCCACTTGACGGTGCAGTAACTGCATCGCCACTTGAAAGATGCAGTCATTGCATATAAAGGTATTATGGATGTCTCCGTCAAGAAAGGATATGCGCGACGGCTAGAGCACTAGGATGTCACTTCCGCCAACAGTGACAGAGTGTGGTACCTACCGCAATTCGGAGTCGAGAACCCAAATAAGCCTGGGAAGATCCGTCTAGTATTCGATGCGGCAGCCAGGTCGCTGGCGTATCCCTGAAGTCAGCTCTGCTTAAAGGCCCACAGCAGTACAAATCTCTGCCGGCCGAGCTTTTCCAATTTCGGGAAGGAGCAGTGGGAGTCTGCGCAGACATTAAGGAGATGTTCCATCAGGTGTTGATATAGCTACAGGAAATATGTGCCCAGACATTCCTGTGGAGGAACGGAGACGACCGGCGGGATCCGTGCTCAGCGCATTACGTCAAGGCAATAAGTGCTTCAAAGTACCTCCATACGATGGCCGTTCCTGGCTATAAACGAGTACCACTGTGTGGACAACTACGTAGATAGCTTTGCGGACGAGAATGATGCTATTGATGTATCAACACGGGTAAGAGAAACTCATGCTAACGCTGGTTTCCATTTGTGCTGGTTTTCTTCCAGTTCGGAAAGTGTGATAAAGGCTTTGAACTCACAAGGATCAATTTTAACGCTGAATGAACCGAAGCTGAGGAGAAGATACTGGGCATGTACAGCCAGCTAAAGATGAATTCAAATTCAGCGTAAAGTACCATCAAGTGCACAGCAGTGTGATGACCGGGTAACGTGTTCCCACCAAGAGGGAGTTTCTAAGCCTCATCATGTCAACGTTTGACCCGATAGGATTCTTGAGCTGCTACACGGTGACCTACACGGTGCTACAGGCGCTGCAGCTGCACGTTTTTGTGGGCTCAAGCCAATCGGCGTTCGCTGCGGTGGCTTACTGGAGAACCACATGTGATAACGACGACGTGCAGGCACATTTTTTTTGTTCCAAAACGAAATTTGCCCTGATGAGGACCATGTCCATACCATGAGTGGAACTTCAAGCAGCCGTATTGGGAACGAGACTGACGGACACCGTAAAACAGGAACACGCTGTAGCGATCAGCAGCTGCGTACTCTGGACTGACCCTAAAACTGTGCTGCACTAGATAAGGAGCACACACCGACGCACAGTGGGGAATCAGTCGAAAAGAGGTGGCAAATGTCAAAGATTTTTTTGAGCGCTTTGGATAATTGATATAATTGAAAGTTTTCCAGATCTTTTAAAAATCTAAATAATCAGACTTCTAGTTTAGAAGATATTAGCACTCAAAGTTTAAAGTTGTTAAAAAGTGTGCCAAAAGTATTTAACTTTAATTCGCATACTGCATGTTTCAGGTGGAAAAAAAGTAAACTATGTAACTTATGATTCTGTTTTTGGTATCTTTTATTAGGTGCATTAGTTGCATAGACAGTTCTATAGAAAAACTTGTTTTGCAAAACATCTAAAATTATGGCCTCTTTTTCAATTTTGACTGGACTTTATAAAAATATATTCCTAACTTTTCCCGATCATTTTTATACCCGATACTCAAAATGAGTATAGGGGTATATTAGATTTTTGGTGAAAATGGATGTGTGTAACGTCCAGAAGGAAGCGTTTCCGACCCCATAATAGCATCAATAGCCGAGTCGATAGAGCCACGTCTGTCTTTCCGTCCGTCCGTCTGTCCGCCCCTATGAGCGCCTAGTGCTCAGAGACTATAAGTGCTAGAGCAACGACATTTTGTATCCAGACTTCTGTGATGTGTCACTGTTACAAGTGTATTTCAAAACTTCGACACGCCCCCTTCCGTCCCCACAAAGAACGAAAATCTGTGGCATCCACAATTTCAGAGATACGAGAAAACCAAAAATGCAGAATCGTAGAGAATGACTATATCTTTTAGACTGCAGGATCTGAACCAGATCGTATCATTATTATAACCAGAATTAAAAGAAAACAATTTTATTTTTTCTCGCTCTGTCTCTCTCTAACACACCGGTTTCATGGTCGGCTTTGCCTATCGCTAAAAGTGAGCGCCTATAAGAGACTATAAGAGCTAGAGCAACCAAATTTGGTATCCACACTCCTGTGACATCGAACCTGCACAAGTTTATTTCAAAATTTCGCCCCACCCATTTCCGCCCCCGCAAATGACGAAAATCTATGGCATCCACAAATCGCAAAGAATATTAGAGCTAGAGCAACCAAATTTTGTATCCACACTCCTGTTAGATCTCTCTGTTTCAAGTGTACACCTAATTCTGTTTGTACACGGTAGATTGGTTCCTGAAAAAAACCGTGCAAAAAAAGACATTGATCGTATGCAAAAATAGGTGATTGGTTCCGTATCTCTAAAACCTATTAAAATGAGGGAAAAAATTAGGAAACGTTGGAAAAACAAATTTGCGTATAACAAATTTCTTCACCAAACACGTCTGATTGTATTGATAGTTCAAAAAATACTAACACTTTTATATTTCAAAAATGTAATCCCCTTAAATTTCCACAAAACAGGAATTCGCCGAAATTTTTGTTATCTACAATTGCTTTGACCAGTAGAGTTGCTTGTATGTATGTATGTATACGCAAAAAAACGAAAAAGAAACAAATATGTAGATATTCTCTTTATGGTCTATCTTGTTTTCGTTTGGTTTCTATCTGTTTGTGAGGTGTGTGTGTTTTTATCTGTGTGTGTGTTGTGTTATTTTGAACAGTGCTAAATGGAATAAAATCGTGTAAACTGATTTAAAATTTGTGATTTTCAAACCGTGTTATTTCAAAACCGTGTAAAAAAGACCGTGTAAAATCAGAATTAGGTGTATTTCTAAATTTCGCCCCACCCCCTTCCGCAGCCACAAAAGACGAAAATCTGTGGCATCTACAATTTTGAAGATACGGGAAAATTAAAAACGCACAATCATAGAAAATGAACATATCTACCAGATTGCCGAATCTTGATCAGATCGCATTATTATTATAGCCAAAAGTAAAGAATCAATTTTCGGTCGCTACGCAGCGCCCGACGACACGTTCTGACTGGCACGAAAAACGGTCAAAAACGGCTATCACAGCTCTTAAATCCCATACATATTTTGCCCGTTTTTTGTGCAAGGTTGTGGCAGGTAAATCGGTATGGAAGCCAAACGGCTCCGAAGCGCAGAATGCGCTGTTAGGCTTAGGTAATAAATAGTTCAAAGAACATATACAACAAAAATCTCGGGAAAATTTGTATATTTATATAAAATATATATATTTTTGTAAAGTACAGTCAAAGTTGAAAAACTGCCCAAAAATTAGGTACTAATGAATCCATATGTTCAGGTACACTCAATATTAGAATAATTTTCCATTTCGCGCTACCTTAATTATGTTGTTGGTTATGAATGAATATGCAGGCTAGTATTTCTACCTTTACCTGTCTTTTTGAGCAGGTTTTGCAACCTGCTTTTTATTATGTCAAAGGGTGGTACATATGTACATATGTGTATATATTGAATTCATTTTTAGCACAGGTCTATAGTCTTTTTTTTACTTTTAAAGGATTCACTTGCGTATAAGCAAACTTCAGTGAATACAATTTGTATATATAATTCAAGAATTTAATTTTCGTTAAATTGGCTATGAAAAATATAAAGTAGTTCGGGATATTCAGAAATTCATGCACCTCAAACGATTTTGTGGAAACTGTTCTTAATGAATTCAATTTAGTATTGAACAGCCCAGAGCAGCATACAAGTATAAGAAAGAAAATTATTTGTATACAAATTAATATTTTAAAAAAATGGGTGATGTCACACCGTAAGACTGAATCGTTTAATAGCAAATACGCAAACTGTTTAATTGGAAACAGCTTGCTATATGATGGACCCTCCACGCCCACAGGACGAACAAGAGGAACACCAACAAAAATCTGGATAAGTGTTCAGATTATACTAGAAAGCGAAAACTTGTAGATGGAACATGTCATATAGGTACGGATCATTTATCGAAGGCGCTGTCAATTTAATATACAAACAAAAAGGAAAACTAGAGGTCGCATATAACAAAAGCTATATCTAAGGCAAGCCCGGTGAGACTTGACAGGATAAAGAATAGCATCCTCACGCCACCAAATTCACAAACGAAGCCGTACACCGCTGACGAGGCTTTGGCGTTGCTTTTAGAGTTGGGAATGTCTAAGGAGAAGTATTCAATATTGTTTTTCTTACAGCAGCATAAAGTCCCGAATAGAAACATATTACAGATGCCAAATTGATAGCAAGGCCAGAAGGAAACTTAGTGACGGTTGAATCATCAGTAGTAAAACTTCTAGAGCTGGTGCAACATACTACGAACCGGCTCATTAAATGCATACCTCACCATCAAATTGAGAGTCTGCCGCAAAATCTCACATTGATCAGCAAATGGGGCTCTGATGGATCTTCTGGGCAAAGTGAATATAAGCGAGCAATGTCCACAAACGATAAAACTATTACAGATTCTAACATGTTTATGGCTTCTCTTGTATGCCTGCGGCCTAAGTCGGATACATCGGAATATTGGAAAAATCCTCGACCTTCGTCTGCTCATTATTGCCGTCCTTATTCAAATACGCCAATGAATCTTCGGAACTAATAAAGTCCACTGTAAGTGATATTATTATCATTATTATTATATTAATATAAGACCGCTTGTACATAAAATCAACGAAGGCATTGCATTGCATGCAAGAATTATATGTATGGAGTTCATTTTTAAACTTGTATATACCATTCCGCGAGACGCAGAATCTTTTGACAGCAGCACGCCAGCCAAGGAAAACCAAAAGACTAGACAAAAATTAATCAAAAAAAATTCTTAGGCAAACTATCACTGAAGGTGGACTGCCCCAAACAAGGATTTGGAAACACAAACGATGGAAACTCATCACGGACATTCTTTGAGAAAAACGAAAATACTGCAGAAATAACTGGGGTGGATATTGGCATTATCAAATTTGAAAATTTTAAGCCGAAAACAAAAAAATAAGCACCGGCAAGATCGGTGAATATGCCTCGAAGACTGCAGAACTGTTACTGGAAAAATATGCTAAAAAGAAGCTAACTCCCACGCTTCATAAAATTCTGGCACATCGTCAAATTTTAATTGAACATCAGAGCCTACAAATTGGAGAGATGTCAGAGGAAGCCCAGGAAACGAGAAACAAAGATTACAAAAATACAGGAATATGAATATGTTCAAGACATCACGAATTAAGCAAAACCAAGATCTTTTCAACATGTTGGCAGCCTCTTCAGATCCATATATTTCATCCATTAGATATGTGAGATCACAAAATAGATCGGCAAGCAGTTATTTTTAAGAAATGTTCAGTTTATTAGATATTCCTGCCACTAAACAGGAAGTGGAGGAATATTTTACAGAAACATACAAAATTAAACCAACTTTCAGAATAAAAAAAAAAAATTTTTTAAGCTTAAATTTGTTTAAATTATGTATGTTAAGTTGAAAAATAAATAAAAAATAATATTTTAGTACTTTATCGATCTAAAAAAATAAAAAATTCAACATTTTACATCGGAAAATATGCACCAACAAGGTTCAACTTTAACACATGATTGTGAAGCTTTTAGACATTGTAGCATAATTTACTTAAGTAGAATTTTGAAAGATTTTTCTTTCAAATGAAGTTTGTTTCATGAAGATATCTTTATCTGTTCAGAAGTTATTAATTTAGCAAGCTGAAACGGCCGAATGTTTCACTGTTCGGCGGTACAAACCGTTTGTCGGAAACCGGGTGGCGGAGATTTTAGAGTCCACTGAGGTATCCCAATGAAGGTGGGTACCATCTGCCGAAAACGTGGCAGATGACGCAACGCGGTCGCAACGCCATGTTGATCTTAGTCAAGAATCACGATGGCTAAGCGGACCTTCGTTTCTACGGGAACCTGAGGAAATCTGGCCAAAAGCTTCTTCGAGTGATGGTTTCTTGCCCACAGACCACGGATGGAGAACAAATGCCATGTGAGTTTGCACTGGTCATGGCAAGCACTCTCATATCTTTACAGATGTTCTCAAACTACAACCTACTGGTCAGGACCACTGCTTCGGTCCGCAGATTCATCCGACGATGCCGAGGACAGCACGATGAGCTCGAGCGATACGGCCTCCCTGCTGCCGAGTGCGCCGATGCAGAGCGTATCTTGATTCAGCAGGCGCAATGTGATGCGTTCGCTGAGGAGATCTAAGGGAAGACCGACCCTAAAGGTAGACAACTCTGATGGCTGTCGCCATACGTTGACGACGATGGAGTTATATGTGCCCGTGGAAGGATTGATGCCGCCGAGTCCATGCCATTCAGCACGTGGCGCCCAATCATAATGTCGCACAATCACGCGCTGACTGAGATGATCGTCCGTCACTTCCACGTAAAGATGCGGCATCAAAATCTAAATGCGACCATAAGCGAGATCCGGACAAAGTTCTGGTTAACCAATCTACGAAGGTGGCTGGACTATTTGGGGCCGTTGCTCGTGACGATTGGAAGTCGAACGGAGAAAAGGTGGGTCTCACTATTTAACTGCCTAACTACAAGGGCCATCCAACTAGAGATGGCGCACGATTTGTCTACAGATTAGTGAATCATCGCCATCAGGAATTTCATGTGCCGCCGCGGACCGGTAGTCCGAATGAGAAGCGACAATGGCAAGAACTTCGTCGGAGCCCATCGAGAAATTCGATGAAGTCTTCGAACCAGAGAAGATCCGGGGCGAACTGTCGTCCAAAGGAGTTGAATGGATCTTCAACTGTCCGGCGTACCCAGCCGAAGGCGGCGTCTGGGAGAGAATAGTCCAGTGCTTCCAAGTCCAAGCTTCCTGATCGAGGCGGAGAATATTGTCAATTTGTGTCCGCTCACCCATCTGCCTGTTACGGTTGAACAGGGGGCCCCTCTCACCCCGAACGACCTGCTGAAAGGAGTAGCCGATTCGCCGAACCTTTCAAAAGCCAACGGTCAGCCGCCAGAAAAGGAAGCCACAAGTAAGCAGTGGCGTATTGCCCGGATGATGAGAGACCGGTTCTGGAAACGATGGGTACATGAGTATCCACCTACGAGCCTATGCGTCGCGGAGATCTGGTCTACATATGTGATCAAGCTGTTCCACCCAGAGAATGGAAGAAAGGCATCACGGAGGAAGTGTTCCCTGGAGTGGACAGAGTACCACGACGTGCGGCTATGCGCGTGGCCAATGACGATCGAGCCAAGGTGATGATGCGTCCCGTCTCTTTAACTGTCCAGGGTGTGGTGAATGCAGCTGCTTCACGGGGGTCGGGATTTCGCGGAACGGATTAGTTTAACGCTCGATAGTCAGGCACTTTAAATGTAACGATACGCGCGCGAAATCGATATTATTCCATTTAGTATTTGTCAGGGAACTATGTATTTGTTGATATGCGGTCATAGTGAGAAGCGCCAAAATCATGTCTCGCCGATTGGCGAGACCAAAGAGAGTGGGAGGCAAGACTGCGGTATGTAATTCTGATATTTAGACTCTTGGTTAAACTAAGAAAATGTATTTAACTTCCTATAGAATAAAACACTACATACATCACACATGCTGTTTCTTGTTTCGGTGTCGAGGCGAATTCGGGATGTGTTAAAGGCAACTCCCACTTCGTTATCGTCGGTCGGCGTCATTTAGTATTCCAGTCGATTTGTAACAACAACTCAATCATCTGCCTTCTTTATACTTAAATATGCCTATTTACTTGCGGTTTCTCTGGAGTTTTTTTTTTTGTTTTTTTAAGCCTTTCCCTGGAGTTTTTTTTCTTTTTTTGTTGTTTTTTTTTTTAAGCCTTTCCCATCTGGTCTGATGAGCTCGTGAGGTGGCTCAAAGGGGGCCTAGCTGAGGCCACCGGACGGGTCGCAGGTTGCGGATAGCGAACGACCTACCTATATACAGGTCATATAGGTAGGTCAGCTGCGAATAAGCGGACATCCCTAGGGAGAGTACCGAAAATAAGCAGCCCCGGACAGCCAGCGGGTGTTGGCGAAGTAGCAACACTGACGATGCGCTTGTGGTGCCGCCTCGTATAAGTAGCTCACACACTCCCCTATCCCTACACACTACCTACCCACATCCCAACCCCCACATTCAGCTCACACCGGGCCGGACTAAGAGTGTTATTCGACCCGTGCCGAGAGTCAGCCTGGCTGGGGGCCCGGTATATAAAACTAGCCCAGTCGTTAACGGAGAGCTCAGGGACTTGGCAGCCCCCTGTTCTAAGTATGCCTTATCCGGGCAACGTGGATCTCTGCCCGGACGGACCGTACCCCTTCTCTGCAGCTCGTGGGAAAAGAATGGAAGATTTAAAAAACAAACAAAATGAGTCTGGCACTCCCCAAATGCCAACAGGGAGCAATCCCAAACGGGGAAGGCAGCGGCCCAAAGGCCTGGCCCAACCCGCAAACCAGCAGTGAAAACCTGCGCGGCGGAAGATGCTAGGGAGAGCCCAAAGGGGTGCCATCCCGGTTCCGGGGTGGGTGGTGAATTGGCTCCCAAAACCGATACCTTGGCAGAGTGGCTATGCAATCCTGCGGCTGCTCTGCCTGCTGGTAAAGTGGCGGGTGATGAGTCACCATCTACTAGTGTCCAAACCAAACCTTTTACATATGCCGATAGAAGGAGTGCTGGCAATATACTCCGTCGGCAGAACGCAAGCCAGATGTGCAGCCCAACGGACAAATGGATAAAGAAGGTTGAGTGGGCCTCGAAGGTGCTGCCGAACTTCGGCAAGGAAGCACCGAAGAAGGAAGCCCCTCAGCCAAAAAGGCAGCGCTCGCAAGAGACTCCTGGGCCAACACCGAAGCGCTCCAGAGTACTGCCTAACACTTCGTTCGCGCAGATTGCCAGAGAAAGGACGCTGATTGGCGTCCTGGACAAAGGCAGCGCGGACTCCCGAATCCCTAAGAACCAGTGGAAGTGGGTGGAAGCGGCACTGGCCGACCGCTGCTTCGAGCTGCTGGAAAAGCAGCCTGGACCCCCCCCGTCTGCAAAGACATGGGCTGGTTTCAGGGCTGCATAAAAATCGTAGCCTGTGAAGACGAGCGCTCCGTACAGCTGTACAAAGCAGCGGTAGCGCAAGTCGGGGAAGTCTACCCAGGGCGAAGCTCGTCGCTGTAGACTGGAGCGAAGTGCCTAGTAGACCAAGGGCGAGTCTGGGTGCCCGCCTCCATGAAGGAGCCGGAACGCATCCTAAAAATGCTGCAAAGATGCAACCCCACCTCCCACATCGGACTTGAAGGTGGTCAAAGTTGAGACGACACAGGGCCCCACAAACCAGGCGGTGGTCGTGCTCAACAAAGAGTCGCTGGCCCCGATTGAGGCTGCCAAAGGTGAGCTCAATTTTGGGTTCAGCTCGGTGACCGTAAAGGTCTACAAGTCGGATGCAGCGGCCGGGGCACGTCCTGTCGACAAGCCAGTCGAGCAGGACGCTGCCTCGGAGATCGAAGCACCCGACGATCACACAGAGACAGACGCAGAGGGCTACTCCACCGATGGCACGCTGAGATGCGACTTCGAGGCGATGTGTTGCCATGAGGAAGTCGAGGACGATCCAGATGCCGATATTACAGTGGTGGAGAACACTAAGGATGTCCTTGAGGCTCCTTCAGATCAATCTCCACCACTGTAAAGCAGCATCCACTGCTCTTATACTCCGCCTCGAAGAGAGCGGAGCAGACGTAGCCCTGATCCAGGAACCTTGGATAGTGGGAGACAAGGTTTGTGGACTAGGGTCGAAGGAGTACAAGATAATTGTAGCTCAACATGAAGGTAAAACCCGCACCTGCATTCTCGCCAGAAAGCACCTTAATATCTTTCTGCTCCATAATTATAGCGATAGCGACAACACGGCGGCAAGCCTAGAGCTGAAAGGGACACATCTAAGGCTGATGTCGTCCTACATGGCCCATGAGGAAAACGATCCTCCCAACGACCTTGTTCGCAAACTAGCCAGCGACAGCGAGAGGTCGGACATAGACCTATTAATAGGTTGCGATGCCAACGCTCACCACACTCAGTGGGGGAGCTCGAACACAAATGTAAGGGGTGAGTCACTTTTCAGCTTCATCCTTAACTCAAATCTATTTATTTGTAATCGGGGCAACGACCCCACTTTTATAATTAAAAATCGACAGGAGGTTATTGACCTCACCTTAGTGTCTCACAACCTGTTAGACATAGTCAAGAGTTGGCAAGTCCTTGATGACCACTCTTTCTCTGACCACAGATACATCGAGACCACACTATCCCTCGAGTGTCCGAAACCTAAGGACTATATTAATCCCAGGAAAGCCAACTGGGAAAAATATAGCTCATCCCTGGAGGACTTACTCCCCTCCAAAGCACCATCATGCCCGGACACAAAAGACGACCTAGATCGCCTAGTGAACAGGTTCACAGAAGCATGCAACAAAGCCTTCGCGGCAGCATGCCCCTCTAGCAAACCTAGGGGGAAAAAGAAACCCCCCTGGTGGTCAAAACAAATAGACATCCTACGTAAAAGCTGCAGGACCCTCTTCAACAGGGCCAAAAGCGCGAACGAGGAGAGCCACTGGGCAGACTACAAAATCAGTCTGTCACTATATAAAAAGGAAACAAGGAAAGCAAAAAGGGCCTCTTGGCAAAAATTTGGCTCGGAAATTGAGGAAACGTCAGAGGCCGCAAGGCTTCGCAAGATTCTCTCAAAACCTAACCCCTCGGTAGGGTATCTTAAAAGGAATGACGGCACGTGGACCAACTCCAGTGAGGAGTCCCTGCACATTCTACTAGACACGCATTTCCCAGGGTGCACAACCATCGAGACGGTACATCTCCCAGGAGAGGGACCGGTAACCTCGATGAATCACATCCTCACAAAACGTAACATAAGCTGGGCAATAAACAGCTTCAACCCGTTCAAATCGCCAGGCCCAGACCAGGTAATCCCGGCCCAACTTCAAAAGGCCGGGGATACGGCCATCAACTGGCTACAAGGTATCTTCAGGAAGATACTGGCTGTGGGTACAATCCCGCGAACATGGCTTAAGGCAAAGATAGTCTTCATTCCCAAAGCAGGAAAAACCTCGCACTCAACTGCAAAGACTTTAGACCAATCAGCCTATCGTCCTTCCTCCTCAAAACCTTTGAGAGACTCGTCAGGCTGCAACTGAGGACAACTATACACCCTCAGTTGCTGTCAGGCGCACAGCATGCCTACCGGAAAGGAAAATCCACGGAAACGGCTCTTCATGAAGTGATCTCAGCGGTAGAGAAATCTCTGCATCTCAAAGAGTACTCACTCATAGCCTTTCTCGATATCGAGGGAGCCTTCAACAACGTCACTTGGTGATGCTCATTGATCAATTGCTCATACGCAGGACGGTGACATCATCGATGGGATCGTCCGCCCAGTCAAGGTATGTCAACAGAGGCACCCCGCAAGGTGGTGTCTTGTCTCCTCTTCTGTGGAACATAGCAGTCAACAAGATTCTATGTGACCTAGAGGGGGTAGCAAAGTCGTGGCCTATGCGGACGACGTTGCGATTTGGGGAAATACCCCCAAACACTGTGCGACTTAATGACCGCAAAGCTAGCGCAACTGTCGGATTGGACAGAATCGCGCGGTCTGGGAGTAAATCCCTAAAAAACGGAACTCGTATTATTCACAAATAATTACAAGGTCCCGCCCCTCAACCCTCCAATACTACAAGGATGCAGGCTCTCCTTTAGCGACAGTGCCAGTTACTTAGGGTTGGTAATTGACAAGAAGCTTAACTGGAACCTGAATGTCAAAGACAGAGTGAAGAAGGCAATGACTGCACTCTACACATGCAAAAAAGCTATTGGGCTAAGATGGGGTATGATCCCAAAGCATAGTCCAATGGATATATCAAGCTATAGTTAGACCAATACTACTCTACGGAGTTACGGTGTGGTGGCCGGCCCTATCAAAAAGGGCGAACACCAAGCAACTGGGCAAAGTCCAGTGAACTGCCGCCCTATGTATCAGTGGAGCTCTTCGCACCACCCCAAATGATGCGCTAAATGCCATCCTATGCCTACAGAGCCTTGACCTCGCAGGAAAGGAACGGGCAGAAGCAGCAGCAATACGTCTAAGAGACTCAGATCAATGGGTGACACAGTGCATAGGTCACTCAGCCATATTAAATAATAACAATACCGTCCCCTCAAAAACAGACTACCAAGTTCCAAGAGAGTACACAGTTACTCCCTTCGACACAATCATCCCTCACAGAGACGAATGGCTCGAGGGACTCCCAGGCCCAGATGGGGCCATAAACATCTTCACAGATGGATCAAAGCTGGACGACAGAGTCGGAGGGGGAATCTACTCTGAACAGCTAAACATAAGGCATTCCTTCAGGCTCCCAGATCATTGCAGTGTCTTTCAAGCGGAAGTCATAGCAATCAGGGAGGCTCTAGACTGCCTACAAGCGGTTGCCGTTACGGCAACCAAGCTAAACATTTATAGCGATAGCCAGGCTGCGATCAAATCGCTAAGTGCGATTTCCTCGAACTCGGCCACCGTGGCAGACTGCCGCAAATCTCTGCACGAGATGGCTCACCAATTTGCTATTAGCCTGATTTGGGTCCCGGGCCAGCGGGACATCGAGGGCAACTGTATAGCGGACGAGCTGGCCAGATCTGGCACTACAATCCCCCTTCTCCAAGACAAGGAGGATATCTGTATGCCAATGGCCACCTGTAAGCTCATTATAAAAGAGCAATACAAGCGACTAACAAAAGTTATGTGGCAAATAGTGCCACGATGTCGCACAACTCGGCAAACATGGCCGACCATGGACATGAAGCGCACCTCCGAGCTCTGCAAGCTAAGCAGGAAAAGGTGCAGCGTAGTCATACGTTCCCTCACGGGACACTGGCTAATAGGCACCCACGCTAACAGGCTGGGGGCCCCACATAACGATTTTTGTCGCAGCTGTAGAGACGAGGAAGAGGAGGAGACAGTGGAACACCTGTTCTGCTCCTGCCCAGCTCTCAGCAGAAGAAGGCTACAGCACCTGGGTTCAGCCTTTCTACACGACATCTCAGAGATGTCCAAACTATGTCCCAGGAAGATAGCGAACTTTGTGAGAGCATCTGGATGGGATAATTGCTGACAGGAAGTCTCACAACGCAGGAAGGAATGATCCTATGCGGTATCACAACGGGCCGAAACCGGCCTAAGTGTGACGGGCTCCGAGCGAGCCCGGCAGCCGCCTCAACCTAACCTAACCTAAGCCTTTCCCAATATCCGTGGTTAAAAAGGAAAAAAATATCTAAATCGGTCGAGATGTTCTAAAGTCCAATTCAGATTAACGCAAACCATTTGGTTTTTATACATAAAGAAAAGATAGTGTTTAAAATAGTTTAAGCAGTTAAGGAATTGAATTCGGTTCGCGAATCAATAAATTAATATATAGAAACTGATTACCGGATATTTTAGTGTAGAGGCAATAGTGCCACAAACGTTACGAACCGTATTTCTATGCAAATATAGGAGATAGATTCGCTTTGTTAGCGATAATTGATAACTTACTCTGGATCGCACTTAATATAATGTTCATTCGCATCACGCCCACAATGGCCATTAATTGAGCCCTTAGAATTAAATTGTTCATAGCATTGCCGATCTGCTGCGGATCCCCCATATCCCCAAATTGCTTCACATTGCAGGCTTAGTGTAGGACAGTAGCCCTGGAAACAGTAGCCTAGAACATAAATATATGGGTTTCGAATTAGAGCATGTTTAATGATTTTAAAAATAATAATGCTAAGATCTACGCACCAGAGACGCCTGACTTGCTGAGGCCACATGGAGATCCATTTTTCTTGTAGACGTCAGAAGGACATTGACCGACTTCGCCATCGCAGTATTCTGGAAGATCACACTCATTGTTTGAGTCCCGGCAAATGTAATCCTTAGGCCGTAACTGCAAACATTTAATACAATTATAATGATTATTATGTTGACAGGAAATAGTACATACGCGGCATTGGTCACAGCATGCGCCGCTAGCGCATTGCGCCTCAGATTTTAGCTTGCATGTTATTCCGTCGCAGCAGGGATCCAGGGCACATTCTTCAAAGGTACCACAATCACACTCCTCATCTTCTTCGACTACTTTATTACCGCAGTTTCGACGCAATTCGATCTATTGAGTGCAAATTTTGAAAAAAGCTACATTAATAAATTTCTGGTAAAGCAACGGTTCAAGAAACTCCCAATCACTTTATCAGTTGGATTTCCGCTAATCGCTCACCTCATTAGGCTTGTTGAGCAAACACAGTCCATGTCCCGTACGCAATGCGTCAATGTAGTCTTTCTTACTGCATTCCGAAAATTTATACGGTTGGACATTCTCCTGCCCGACGATCGACTGTGCCATTATGCAACCATGCCAGTCACGACAAAAACATTCCTCGCCTGAAGCCAAGTAACAGATCTTTCTTTATAATTGTAATATAATGGAAAAAGACACTTCTTACGTCCGTCGTCGTGCCCCATTCCGATGTTATGGCCAATCATGTGAGCCATGGTACCTGCGAGGAGGTGTGGCTCATAGACGTTGACATCGACGCTGATGCCTACAGCCCGAGGTGTACAGACAGTTTCAGGAACGGCCATCCCAGCCTCTCCACCGGAAAATGTTTCACCACTAAAAGACGGAAATTAAATAATATAAGAGCCTAGTATAGTACCCTGTAAGAATGCACAGGGAAGACAGGAAACTCTTACGTAAGCAACTGAGTAGTATCTCGCTCGATTTGAAACAGATTTCTTGAAGTGTAATCGTTAAAGTTAGATATTGCCTTGCCAATGTCCTTGCTTCCATCGATGACGGCTTGGTTTTTTCCCCATGTTTCAATATAAACCACCGACACACGAGTATTCAGGGTGCGGAAGTACTGGTAATTTTAAATTCAAATAAATAGTTTCAGACATTCGATTAATACTGCTAATACTTACCAGATCAGCTATATTGGCAACCTGTATTGCGTCGTGAATCACCTCGGCGCGCGTGCTCCCGTTGCGTTTATCAAACATAGCCTTGTCCACGATCATTGCTGTTTCAATGTATTTGGTGGCCTCGCACATCCCGCTTGCTGCGCACTGCGTGGTTCTGAAGAATCTCGTCCACCACATCCGCAACTCCTACTGACAAGTGCTTGGTGCGACGAGACAATCGCCATGAGTCCAGATTACCTGAATTTGCGCATCCCTTGTTTGCTTTCGTACGCGCTTCGAAAATTACATGTGGATGTTTCTGCCAGTAAAATCACAGGTGGTGGTCGAAAAAAAAGGTTAAAATGTGTGATAATTACATTTTGGGACTGCAGACTTACTTAAATTTAATTTTTACCATATATTTAAAATTTCCATAATAGAATATTTTTAATATTTTTAACAAAATCAGTTCAATACCGAAAAAGATCTAAGGGACTTTCAAGAAACTTTCAGAATGGTCGATAGCATTAGTCAACAAAATCCAAAATTGAATTTTTTTTTAAACTGAGTCATGTAGACTTGGGGCTCAACATTTGTTTCAATGAATTCCGGGTTTTTTTTAAATTAAAAACAAAGATATTTTTTAATGTTTCGATGGCGCACATCTTCACAAAACGGAATATTAGCTGGGCAGTAAACAGTTTCAAATCGTTAAAATCGCCAGATCATTCCGGCCCAACTTCAAAAGACCGAAGACGATCAACTGGTTGCAATACAACTTATGGAATATACTGGTAGTGGGAAAAATTAAAGCAAAAATAATCTTGATTCCCAAAGCGGGTAAAGTCTCACACTCAACCCCAAAAGTCTTTAGACCAATCAGTCTATCGTCGCTTCTTCTCAAAACTTTTGAGAGACTAGTCGGGCAAAAACTGAGGACGGGCCTGGGGGTGGACCGTCGCTTACTGATGCTCATCAATCAATTGCTCACAAGCAGGACGGTGTCATCATCGATACCTTCCACTCAGTCAAGGTATGTCAACAGAGGCAGCCCGCAAGGTGGTGTCCTGTCTCCTCTTCTATGGAACACAGCAGTGAACAAGATTCTGTGTGACCTAGAAGAGGGGTTGCAATTGTCTTTTCGGAGAAATACCTTCAAATACTCTGGGACCCAACTGAACCCAATCATAGAATATACTCATATAGCGATAGTTAGACCAATACTACTCTACGCAGTTACAGTTTGGTGTCCGGCCTTATCAAAAGGGACGATCACCAAAACAACTGGGCAAAGTTCAGCGAACTGCTTCCCTATGCATCAGTTGAGCTCTCCGCACTACACAAAATGAAGAGCATAATGCCAGTCTTTGCCTTCAGAGCCTTGACCTAGCAGGAAAGAAGCAGGCAGAACTGGAATAAATACGGTTGAGAGACTCAGACCAATGGGCATCACAGCACATAGGTCACTCATCCACTTTAATGAACTACAATATCTTCCCTACAAAATCGCTACTTTGTTCCAAGGGAATACACAGATACCCCTTTTAAACAATCATCTTTCACAGACACGGCTGGCTCGAGGGACCATCAGGCACAGATAGTCATAAACATCTTCACAGATGACGTTCTGGTCAGAAGTGGTACTACAATCCCCCTTTTCCAAGACAAGGAGAATATTCGAGGCTAACAGACAATATGCGGCAATTAGTGCCCCCATGTCACAAAACTCGCAAATATTGCTGCTGAGATAACTCAGCAAACAGGCTGGGTGCCCCTACGATGATTTTTGCAGTGGCTGAAAAAGGCTTTAAAAATAAGACAACACTTGGTCTCACCCTTAATAGCTGACATTTCAGAAATATCCACAATATGTCCTAGAAGGATAGCAAACTTCATTGGAGCATACGGATGGAATAACTTAACTGACATTGCGTCTCACAATGGAGGACAGGAAAAGGTAGCTAGAAAGGAGATTGTGCGGAAACTCTAAAAGGTCAAGTTTTTGTGCTAGAAAGTGCCTTACTGAAATCGTTGTAAATAACGTCCGTCTGTAAGTTTCCTTGAAAGCTGTTAATGATACAAGTGGATAACTCTTATACATTTTCTGTAGTTGATCGTAGCCTTATAAATCCATGTTGAGCCGGAGATATAAAGGATTTGCAGTGATGTTGAAAGTGCGTAGTTAAAATTGTCTCAAATATTTTAGTAATAAGGATGTTCGGGCGAAGCCCGAGTGTAAATTCTGTACTCATCTTTGTATTGCCTACCCTATTGATTTTCTGTACCATTTTGGTCATTGCATTTACGTTAGCTTATAATTTGGCTCGACATCGGCTCGCTTGCCTCATCCAAGTGTGTAATTCGTCACTACTTGTTGTAAGGGGCTCTGCCATCTTCGGCCACTCTCAAAATACCAAATACCAACAAATAAAAACTACTAAAACACTAAAAATAATTGTTCTAACGCGAAGCAGTTAGTTTTCATTTCGGCGCTTGCTTGCTCACAAGAACTAACACAGCTACGTGATTAGCGGTTTCGGGTTCGCTGCACTTGCGCTTGCTTACCAAAATTCAAACGGTTCTTCGATTCTTCTTTGTGCTTTGGTTGAAGATGGGTTAACTACAAAGCTACGTACATTATCGGACAAGCTGCATTCTCACATGAGAGCGCTAAGGTCGATGGGTACCATCGTTCACTCCACATACAAGTATCTTGACTCTTATACCAGGACCAAATGGGAAGATCCTTCGCCCCCTAATGTAATACCAACATGGGACCATTTTTCGGCTTTTTTGGAGCTGAGATGGCAAGCCATGGAGACCATGGATCAAGCTATGTTGATTCAAACCCATAGCAGTCAGGTTGGAAAGCATAAACGAATCACTCATTCAAAACACAGTCTTGTTGCTACAAATACAATCGTATTGGAATGTGTTCTGTGATAATAAAGGGCATAACATTTACAGCTGCACTCGCTTTGGAAACCTTTCGCTATCTTTGCGTCTTAGAGAGGCAAGGAAGCTTAGAGTTTGCTTCAACTGTTTGAAAAAGGGACATCGGAATACCTCTTGCAGTTCCGGCTCTTGTCGCACATGCGGTGAAAAACATCATACCCTTTTACATATCAACAATCCGCTGCCTACGTCAGTTATCACGGAACCTACGAACGCTACTACGTCTCCTATTCAGACAGACTCATGCTCAGGCCCCAATCTTCCAAATTCTCTTGTTGCCGCTTCATCACCATGCTCGCCTCCTGCTCAGAATCTTAGCTCAGACGTAGTGCTTCTAGCCACGACAGTCATTATGAAAAAGAGTCGATTTGGCTCTCAGATTAATTTAATAACCTCTCGCTTTGCTCAGAAGCTTCAGCTGAAACGAGCCAAAGGGTCGGTATCAGTATCCGGTATCGGTGCTGAGTCTGCATTTCACACGGAAGGTTCAGTTAATTTGGTCATTCGATCCATGACTTCCGATTACTTCACGAGTCTCACAGCTCTCGTTGCTCCACGTATTACAGAACACCAGCCTGCTTCTTCATTTGATGTATCCAAATGGGAAATTCCATCCAATATCAGCCTTGCTGACCCACACTTCAACAAATCTCAGCGCATCGATGTACTTATTGGAGCAAGCTTATTTTACGACATTTTATGCGTTGGACAGATCAAATTGGAGAGGGGACTTCCTATAATACAAAAAACCCGTCTCGGCTGGGTTGTCACAGGTGGAGGTCATTACTCCCACAGCTCAGTGCTCCTAGCTGCCTCTAGTTCGATGGAATTGAGTCAAACGCCTACCGTTGGTTTGGATGAGCTAGTGCAAAGGTTCTGGGAAGTGGAAAACTGCCACGGTCCCGCTACAGAAGCAACAATGGAGGAAATTGCTTCCGAGGAACATTTCAAAAAACATTGCGGTCGGCTTCCAAGTGGCGAGTACTGCGTTCAATTGCCTTTAAAGCTGAGTTACAGTCTTCTTGGAGATTCTTATCAACAAGCTTATCGCAGATTCCTCAATCTAGAGCGCAAGTTGGTTCGCAAACCACTTCTCAAGGCCCAATACGCCGTATTTATAAAGGAATACGTCGATTTGAATCGCATGTCCCCTGTCAAAGGTGACTCACTTAAACAATGCAAATTTTTTCTTCCTCTTCACTGCGTCTTAAGAGAAGACAAAACGACCACAAAACTCCGAGTAGTTTTCGACGGATCCGCTTGTACATCTACAGGATATTCCCTCAACGATATATTGATGTCAGGCCCAAAAATTCAGCCGAAGTTAGTTACGACCCTTCTCCGAATTCGTACCGTTCGTATAGCGTTGACTGGTGACATTTGTAAAATGTATAGATGCGTCCGTGTCTCGCCCCAAGATAGTTTTCTGCAGTGCATACTGTGGCGTGACTCACCCTCGAGGTGCTAAGAACATTCAAGCTGGATACCTTGACCTATGGAACGAAACCAGCAGCATTTCTGGCCGTCCGTTCTATGCACCAACTAGCAGCAGACGAGAGTTCTTCATATCCAATTGGCTCTGAAGTTGTGCTGCGTGACTTTTACGTGGATGATTTGCTAACGGGGGGAGATACTACAAATGAGGTGCTGGAAATAATTCGCCAGGTGTCAGGACTCTTAGCCAGAAGAAATTTCAAAATCAGGAAATGGTGTTCCAACGATACATCTGTACTCGATCAAACACCCAGTGAAGATAGGGAAACATTTGTTAAATTCACTGATGGCAGCGATGTAGCCAAGACGCTAGGTTTAGCATGGAATCCCACTTCGGATGAGCTATTATTTTCATTCTGTCCCAATCAAGTCCCTTCGAAACCAACTAAGCGAGTTGTATTGTCAACTATTGCACGATTTTATGATCCACTCGGACTTATAGGGCCAGTTATTACTAAAGCAAAAATATTTCTACAGCAGCTGTGGAAAGAAAAGCTTCATTGGGATGAAAGTCTGCCAGTCTCCTTACGCACAACTTGGATCAACTTTATTCAGCAGTTTGACTCTATGCAACAAATTTCTTTCCCGCGCCTATCTTTCCTTCGAAGCAGCAACCTTGAAATGCATGGATTTTGTGATGCCAGCATGAGTGCTTATGGAGCTTGCATCTACGCGGTTTCGCAAGGCGACAATGGAGTCAAGGCAAATCTTCTATCTTCCAGATCTCGTGTAGCGCCACTGAAGACTATCACAATACCCAAGTTGGAATTATGTGGTGCAACGCTACTCGCTCAGTTTATGCATGAAGTGTCTTTGATGAACTTCAATTGCTTTTATTATTGCTGGTGTGAACCCACAGTCGTTTTGGCTTGGATCAAGAATCAACCATCCAACTTCAATGTATTTGTCGCTAATAGACTTTCTGTTATTCAGGAACTCACATCTGGAATGTCTTGGCTGCACGTGCCAACTGATCTAAACCCTGCCGATATGCTTTCTCGAGGATCATTACCAGCTGAGCTCATCAATTCTCATCTTTGGAAGTATGGACCTACTTACTTGACAGCCAGTAAGGATCAATGGCCAAGTACGCCTGTTCTTCCAGAGGCAGTTTTGGAGGCACGAAAAACCAACCATATTAAAAACTGCGCGTCAAGATATTTGGTGGAAGAATCAAAGTTTGTAAATTCCATCCCCAAAATGCAACGAATTTTTGCGTATGTATGCAAATTCATTCATCGACGAAAGTCTGGAATAACTGAGGACTTGCGGTTGGGAACCGAACTGCTTCTTCGCCTTACTCAGCAATCTCGTCTATCTACTGAAATAAGAGCCCTGGAAACCCGAAAGGACATCAAGGCTTCAAGCTCAATCGCCTTGCTTTCGCCATTTTCAGATGATTGCGGTTTGCTTCGAGTTGGAGGGCGTCTTAAAAACTCTAAACTAAACTGGACTTTGAAGCTCGGCATCCCATAATATTGCCCAGGAATCATTCCATCAATTCTGCTCTGATACGGCACTTACACGAAAAACACCTTCACGCTGGACCCCAGTCGCTATTAGCCATCATTCGTCAAACGTACTGGCCAATCGGTGGCCGAAAGACCGTAGCACACGTAATCCAAAAGTGTGTCAGATGCTCTCGAGCAAATAATGGCAGATCTTCCGGTGGACAGAGTTAGCGAATCTCGTGCATTTTTAGTTACCGGCGTGGACTATTGCGGTCCGTTCCTGTATAAATCAGAAGTTCGAAACCGGCCCCCATTAAAGTGCTACATGAGCATTTTTATATGCTTCTCCACTAAGACGGTTCACATGGAGCTTGTGAAGGATCTTACAACGTCTGCGTTCCTTTCTGCTCTCGACGTTTTATTTGCACCCTGGAAGACCGATTCGTATTTGGTCAGATAATGCCACAAATTTTGTTGGAGCGCAGAACGAACTGGCGGAACTTAAGCCGCTATTCTAAGCGACAGTCATCAAGAAGCCGTGCATCAAGCTTGTCTCAACGATGGCATCGATTGGCGTTTCATTCCTCCTAGATCGCCACATTTTAGAGGATTGTGGGAGGCGTCAGTCAAGCTTGCTAAACATCATGTTCGACGTGCCCTTGGATCCTCGCTTCTTGGATTTGAAGAGCTGCGCACTCTCGTGTGCGATATCTTTGCAATCATTAATTCAAGGCCATTGTTTCCTCTTTCAGAGGACCCTGCAGATCACGATGTACTCACGCCAAGCCATTTTCTGGTTGGCGCCCCTACCTCCTTGGAGCCTGACTTGGTCCATTTAAACGTCGATCGCTTGGTCCTCGAGCTCATTCCAGGAGCTGATGGCGTATCTCGAGTCGCCTTGATCAGGATAGCCCCAGGTGTTAGCCGAAGAGCACTTGCAAAATTATGCCTATTGCCCTTACGAGATGAGGTGAAAGGCATTGATCCTTTAACGGGGGGAGTATGTTCGGGCAAAGCCCGATTGTAAATTCTGTACTCATCTTTCTATTGCCTATCCTATTAATTTTCTGTACCATTTTGGTCATTGCACTAACGTAACGTAAGCGTACCTTCGCCTTTGCTCGCTCAGCACAATGCTCTCTTGTTCTCTTTTCTTTCCTATGACGTCACTAAGCCGGCAGCAGCTGCGCCTGCTCTAAGCCAGTTACCGCTTGATATAGTTGGAGAACAGACCTTTTTTTGTCCCCAAGCTATTAATTTGGCTCGAGATCGGCTCGCTTGCCTCATCCATCCTCATCCTATTACCAACAAATAAAGTTATAACGTTTCCAAAATCATTAATTTGTGAAATTATTGAACAATTAAAGTCAGCGAAAAAGCTTGTTGTCTCCGCAAGAGATTTTAGAGAAATAGAAATATCATTAGAGTTCTTTGCGTCAGGATTGCTTCCTTTTTATGGAGAGGAATTATAAGCGATACCTTCCAGATCGGTGGGAAGCATGAAGAATCAATGGATAGGGTGAATAGTTTAAGTAAGGGTCCACACAGGGTCCTCAGTGCAGTCCCTGAGTACACAGCCGGGAACTCCTGGGCTAAAAATACCGTTTCGAATAATGAATAATAATGAGAATAATGAACAAAAATTCATTCTCTCTCGCTCTGTCTCTCTCTAACACACCGGTTTCATGGTCGGCTTTGCCTATCGCTAAAAGTGAGCGCCTATAAGAGACTATAAGAGCTAGAGCAACCAAATTTGGTATCCACACTCCTGTGACATCGAACCTGCACAAGTTTATTTCAAAATTTCGCCCCACCCCTTTCCGCCCCCGCAAAGGACCAAAATCTGTAGCATCCACAAATCGCAAAAACTATTAAAGCTAGAGCAACCAAATTTTGTATCCATACTCCTGTTAGATCTCATTGTTACAAGTGTATTTCAAAACTTTGCCTCACCCCCTTTCGTTCCCACAAAAGACGAAAATCTGTGGCATTCACAATTTTGAATAAAGGAGAAAATTAAAAACCCACAGTCATAGAAAATTACCATTTCTACCAGATTGCCGAATCTTGATCAGATCGGATTATTATTATAGCCAAAAAGAAGAAATCAATTTGCAATGGCTACGCAGCGCCCGTCGACACGTTCTGACTGATTTTCTGTCTCTCTCGCACGCACTCTTTGTCGTGTCGTTCAATATTAGCGCCATGTGGTGCAGGAGAGCCATACTGACTATGTATCGGGTATAAATGCAGAGTTGCGGTCGCAGCAGCAACTCACAACGTTCCCCCTCGTTTTTATAGATTTGGGGATTTAAAAAAATGTTTCGTAATATTTTTTTTTTAAGAAGTTTTTAAGTCTAGTATTATTATTTACTGTTTTTTCAGAGGTAGTGCTTCTTTTTTTCACGTAACTTAAGTATCTGACATCTGGTTGTATTGAACTTTGCAGTTCTGCAAATCTGACTAATGGAGCTATAGATCTTACCTGAACACTTTGTAGCTTAAGCTTGTCGTTTGGAAAATATTAGGCTTTCAAATTAAAGATTGAGAATTTTGTGTGGTATATTTTTTCAAAATGTTCACTTTGAAAGCTCAGGAAAAGCCGAAATAAATTCATTTCTTGTGTGTTCATGTTTTTCTTGTATGGGTACATTAATTAGGCGGCGTTTAAGGTATCATTAAGGTATTGTCATGTACTAAAGTTATGCGAAAAAAGCAAGCACTACATCTGAAAAAAAAACGAGGGGGAACGTTGTGAGTTGCTGCTGCGACCGCAACTCTACATTTATACCCGATACATAGTCAGTATGGGTTCATTTAACAACAAAGAGTGCGTGCGAGAGAGACAGAAAATCAGTCAGAACGTGTCGACGGGCGCTGCGTAGCCACTGCAAATTGATTTGTTACTTTTGGCTATAATAATAATCCGATCTTATTTGGATTCGGCAAGGTTCGGCAATCTGGTAGATATGGCCAATCTCTATGATTGTGCGTTTTTAATTTTCTCCTATCTTCAAAATTGTGGTTGCCACATTTTCGTTGTTTATGGCTGCAGAAGGGGGTGGGGCGAAATTTTGAAACACACTTGTAGCAGTGAGCTCTCTGAGCAAAAATAAATACATTTGTAACAGTGAGTTCTGCAGTGAAAAATCACAAATAGTTTTGTAGCAGTGAGAGCTCGACAGTCAGGTCTAATAGTCTCTGAGATCTGTGGATGCTCCAGATTTTCGCACTTTGCGGGGGCGGAAGGGGGTGGGGCGAAATTTTGAAATAAACTCGTCAAGGTCCGATATCATAGGAATGTGGATACCAAATTTGGTTGCTCTAGCTCTTATAGTCTCTGAGATCTAGGCGCTAATGTTTTGCGCTATGCAAAGCCGGCTATGATACGTGTGTGTTAGAGAGAGACAGGGCGAGAAAAAATGAAATTGTTTTCTTCATTCTGGCTAGTCTAGAAGATAGGGTTATTCTCTACAATTCTGCGTTTTAGGTTTTCTTGTATCTTTAAAATTTTGGATGCCACAGATTTTCGTCCTTTGTGGGGGCGGAAGTGGGCGTGGCGAAGTTTTGAAATACACTTGTAACAGTGACATATTACAGAAGTCTGGATACAAAATGTCGTTGCTCTAGCTCTTATAGTCTTTGAGCACTAGGCGCTAATAGGGACGGACGGACAGACAGACATGGCTCAATCGACTCGGCTATTGATGCTGATCAAGAATATATATACTTTATGGGGTCGGAAACGCTTCCTTCTGGACGTTACACACATCCATTTTCACCACAAATCTAATATACCCCAATACTCATTTTGAGTATCGGGTATAAAAAACAGTAAAAAAAATAACAGATTGACAAAATTCTTTAAAAAAATTAAACCATAAAAAAATATTATGAAACATTTTTAAAGCTACTAAAAGTGAAATTTTGTTGAGTAGTGTAATCGGTGATCGCCAAAAATACCATCAAGCGCTGCGTTGTTTGCAGAAGATTCCATTCTAAATCTATAGTAAACCATTTGAAACAACTTGAATAAATGTTGCTTGTCTCCTTTATGTCACTGGAAACCCAAGCGATACACTAAAGAAGGTATACATACATAATGATAATCGCGTGCGCAGCAATTCACGCAGTGCATCTAGAACTGGTTCAGGACATGAAAGTGGAGACCTCTATGAATTCTCTTGGGCGATTTATCGCTCGTCGTGGATAAGTAAAAGTCATCATATCGGACCACTCGAAAAAATTTAAAAGAACGAGTCTAGAGTTACAGAAATTAGAAAATCTATTGGAATCAAACCAATTGCAACGATTTGCAGCTGACAACTGCAGTCTGGTGGGGCGGATTTTTGTTTAAAGTCCACGATTGGGACATTACTCGTCGGCGTTGTGAACCAAAGGTCCCTTGTATACGTAAGCAAAGAGTGTGTAAGGGAGACAGAAAATAAGTACGCGCGTGGACGGGGTTGAGTAGTCACTGCAAATTGATTTTTTCCTTCTGTCTATAATAATAACCCGATCTGATCTCATCCGATCTGATTCGGCAGTCTGCTAGATATGGTATATGATTTGATTTTCTCGTATCTTCAAAGTTGTGGATGCCACAGATTTTCGTCCTTTGTAGAGGACTTGATTCAGAGTGATCTCACAGAAGTCTGGATACGAAATGGCGTAGCTCTAGCTGTTATAGTCTCTGAGAACTAGGCGTCAAACAAGACGGACGGACAGATAGACAGACATGGCTCAATCGACTCGGCTATTGCTGCTGATCAAGAATATATATACTTTATGGGGTCGGAAACGCTTCCTTCTGGGCATTACACACATCCATTTCCGCATTTACCCCTATACTCTTTTTGAGTATCGCGTATAAAAACTAACACGCAGCATATAGACCGTCCTGCACCTCATTTGGCCGACGCAGGATAGTTCGAGGCGAAATATCATTTGCAAAACGTTGCGGCATATCATTTTTCAACCGATCCTAAGCTCGTTTTATAATAACACGATCTTTCCTTACCTCATTGCCAAGATTGGTACCGCAAAATATTAAATAATTACAAATTTTAAAAAATTCTTAATTAACAATTAACAAATTAACCAATTGGCAAAAATTTAGTTTTGGTTGTAAAGAGTCGTTTTTCTGTTTCAAATAAATTTGTTTTTCTTTAGTTTGCTCAAAACGCACAACGCACAGTGGGACATTCGGCAGTTTCAGCTTGATAAATCAATGACTTCTGAATGCATAAAGTTATCTTCATGAAACATATTGCATTTCCAAGAAAAATCGCTCAAAATGTATGCTGCACAAGTACACGGTTCTATGACGTATAAAAGCTTCACAATATTGTGTCAAAGTTTTACTTTGTTCCGGTGCATATTTGATTATATAAAATAAAAATATTTTTTTATCAATAAAGAACGTTTAATGATAAATTTCGATACAAAAAATATTTGTATATTATTGACGCAGAAAGTCCACGTATGTTTTGTACTTTTTAAGATTTTATTTTACTTAATTCTTCTCCAACCTCTCCGTCTTGTCGATACAGCCAAAATTGGCCGTTGAACCCAGCTCCGATCTCTAGTTCTCTTCCGATCTAGTTCTCGCATAGTTCTAGTTCGCAGAACTAGAACTATCGGACGATAATTCATATCGATACTTATTCAGATACTTACGATATTTCGTACAACGTTCATAGTAAATACAATTGTAGATTAACACTAATAATCATAAGCTAGCAGCAAAGTAAATACAAATGTAGGGTTATAATACTAAAACAACCTAACAGCTCGGCCATCCTGACAATTAGATCGCCCTCGATCGTAAATATGTAATTAAGAGTCATTTTAATGATGTGTATATATATAAATTATTAACTATTTAAGTAGGAGTCACTTTCACACTGATTACGCTAATCTGCCCATTTCCTTAATCGGCATGCCTCTATAATGCCCTCATACGGGATTTGACTTCTTTGGCAGTTTTCAATGTCATTTAACACATATCTGTCGTTCGGCAATACCTTTCCGATGATGTACGGACCCCTGTACTTCGGAACAAATTTTTTATTTGTACCTATTGTGGTGTCAATGTTTCTCATTACAACGAAATCGCCTTCTAAGAACTCAATATGATTTTTGTGATTCCTTTCAAAATACTCTTCACTCCTCTGC
The DNA here is from genome assembly GCA_008121275.1 of Drosophila lowei. NCBI lineage: Eukaryota > Metazoa > Arthropoda > Insecta > Diptera > Drosophilidae > Drosophila > Drosophila lowei. The sequence goes on along the minus strand of CM017781.1, from coordinate 38,222,270 downwards.
TGACAATGCTCGATTTTATCAAAAGATTTCTTACGTACTGATTCTAAATCGCTTTGAGTTCGATCTTGTTTATCATCTAAGTATTCTGTTAACGCGTCAATATTACAACCCCTCTGTTGGACTCCGAATAACAACACTGAAGGCAATTCTTTCGTGGTCGAATGGACTGAGTTATTAATTGCATATTCAGCCCTTATTAAAAGTTTGCTCCAATCTTCGTGATTTATTGGCTCAGTTATTTTGGCGAGCATAGCTTTCATAGTTCTGTTAACCCGTTCTACCTGACCATTCGCTTGGGGTGAAGCAGTTGCCACTTTCACGTGTTCTATATTATTTTCTAACACAAATTTACTAAATTCTAATGATGTAAAACACGTTCCTCTATCGCTAATAATTCTACGTGGACGACTATAAAATTGAAAATACTTTGAAAACATGTGTTGACTTCTTTAGTGCTTGTCGTATTTACAGAAAACAATTTTACAAATTTCGTAAAGGCGTCAATGATAACTAATACATGCTTCTTCTTTGATATAACAGCGGGTAGTGGTCCAAAATGGTCTACGTGTAAGGTGTCGAATGGGATTGGTCGCTTAGGAATATTGTGAAGTGTTCGATTATTCGCATGTGTGGGGACTGAAAACATGATACAATTTAAACAATTTCCTATAAACGAATCGATTTTAGATCTCATATTCGGGAACCAATAATGTCTTAAGATTTCTTTCATACATTTCTCAGTTCCTAAGTGGCATAAGTTTTCGTGAACTCTATATATATATATGGTTGTCCCTGTTTTGTGTTATCTGAAGCTGAAGATTAATGTCGTCACACTCAATCACGGAAACTATTCGGTCTTTGTTATCACTTTCATGAATTGTCACTATTGGTTCTTGATTAAGCGCTGAAGGATATCTACTTAAGGTGTCAACATGGGACATATATTTTCCACTACGATGTTTTAAAGTATAATTATGATTTGCTAGCTCTATGGCCCATCTGGCGATATTTGAATGAAGACGTCCCTTTCCTAAACATAAAACTACTGAGTTACAATCTGTTATAATTCTAAACGGAATCCCTTCTAATCTCTCTAAGCAGTCGTCTATTAGTGGCAATGGATATCCATCACGAATGCAAATCTCATTAAGCTGTTTGTAATCTACACACTTACTTTTTTCCCCTGATTTTTCTGAACTAATACTATTGCAGAGCTGTAAGGTGCTTTACTTTCTCTTATGAAGCCTTTTTCCAATAGTTCATCTTTTTTGGTATCTACTTCTTTTTTCTCCTGATATGAAAGTCTTCTCGGAACAGTGCGTACAGGTTCTTCTGATTCATTTCGTAGTTATGTTGAATTGCTGTAATGTTAGTTAAGTCTGAATAGTTAAGTTTTATCAATTCCATGAATTTACTACGTTCTTTATCAGTTCGCTTTGGGTCGATATTATAGCTGTCCTCTTCTTTTGTTACTTCAATACTATATATATATACAGTATATCTATTTATTTATTTATTTATTTATTTATTCGCCAACGGAATCAAAAATCCTTAACTGGCTAGGCTAACTTATTTCTATCTTAACTAACAACAAAAATAACATTAATAGAATTAATTACGGAACAGGAAGAATTCTGCAAGCAACCGTCTGACGGCTCCCTTCCCTGGCAAAAGTTAAAACGCATCCCAGCTGGCAGCGCATTGTGCTGCCGAAGCGCCCTACAAATGGGCTCATTGAAGCCATAATTGGTCCGGTGGAGATCAACTGCAAAGGGTGCATGGGTCCTGAGGCTCCTGGCGGGCGTAGTAAAGCTAATCCTACTAAGCAGGTCGGGGCAATCGATTTTACCCACTAAAAGGTCATAAACAAAGATCTGCGCTGCAATGGTCCTTCGATCCTCGAGAGAGGAGAGGTGCACGAGTCGACATCTGCATTCATAGGACGGCGTCGGAATGGAAAAGGGCAAAGGCTGGAGTGCAAATTTCAGAAACTTTCTTTGCAGTCTCTCGATGCGCGAAATTTGAACGACCCCGGTGGGATTCCAGACCATGGAAGCGTACTCAAGGCGCGAGCGCACAAGGAATGCATACAGACTTAGCCTCGTATATGGGTCCTTGAATTGGGATGAATTGCGCTTAACAAAGCCGAACATAGCATAGGCTTTCGGCAATATGAAATTCAGATGCTCTGCAAAAAGAAATCTAGAGTCGAATAAGACCCCGAGGTCAAGTATCTCCGTCTGCTTTAAGAGAGGATGGCCATCTATTGAATATGAAGCCAGCACATTGGAGACACACTTGCTAAAAGAAACAAAGTAACATTTACTAATGTTGAGTGGGAGCGAATTAAGTCTGCACCAACGAGCAACTCTATCCAGGTCGCGCTGCAGGAGGATACTGTCGCCTAAGGTTTTGACAGATCGGAAGATTTTAAGATCATCAGCATAAAGCAGATGCTCAGAAGCTTGAATGCTGAGACATATGTCGTTGATGAAAATTAAGAACAGAAGTGGACCAAGTGCACTTCCCTGTGGAAGGCCGGAAGTAGCCAAGAATGGGTCCGAAGGCTTTCCATTTACCAAAACGACATACTCTCGCCGCTCAAGATATGACCTAAACCAACTGAGCAGGAGGAATGAATCCCTAACCGATGCAGCTTGGCTATTAAAGCACAGTGGGAGACTTTGTCAAAGGCTTTAGCAAAGTCAGTATACACCACATCTACTTGAGAGTGCATTTCAAAGACTCGAGTGCAGAAATTACTGAAAGCGATGAGATTAGTGGTTGTTGATCTACCCGGCATGAAACCATGCTGATTTGGGCTAATGTACGACTTCATGAGGAAGGTGATCTTTCTGACAATGATTCGCTCTAGAAGTTTTGAAACATTGCTGAGTTTGGCAATTGGCCTATAATTGGAGATGAGCTTTTGGTACCTTTCTTGAAAATTGGCGTAATCGTGGCAGCTTTCCACTTGCCAATAAACCGGCCCGTTAACAGCGAATTTGTGAATAGAATTTTGAGAGGTTCACAGAACGCAATAACACAGTTGCGAAGCAGGAAGGCTGAAATGCCATCACAGTCGGGCTTATTAGAATTATCGAACTCATCAATTGCCTCCAAAATGTCCTCCTCCGATACATCAAGTGTGCCAATATTGACCACTGAGGGAATAGAGTTTAAGATATCGAAACTGTGCCAAGCTGCGTATGGCTCAAAATTTGAGCTAAAGAAAGAAGCAAAAAGGTTTGCTATACCATCATCCGTATTAGCGCTCAAACTACCCAGGTTCATAACAGAAGGAAGAGAGCTCGTCGACCTTTTGGAATTAACAAAATGCCAAAACGACCTGGGATTGACTTTAAGTCCCCTCTCAACGTCGGCAATATATTGGTTATATAAAAATTTGCTTAAAAAAGCAAACTCCCTCTTATGTTGCACATACCTCGCCCAATCCACAGGGTCCCGGGTCTTACCAAATCGTTTAAAGTATTTATTCCGAAGATTCTTATATTTCATCCCGGGTCTTACCAAATCGTTTAAAGTATTTATTCCGAAGATTCTTATATTTCATCAGGCCGTCAGCCATCGGGTGCTACAGGGGGACAAACGGATGACGGGTCGGCTCGCACAACTGTGAACTCGGAACTGAGGCGCGGCCGCTCCGGTTAGTAATACCCGGTGCGGTCTGCGTCTTACACCCCTAGGACACAGAGGGTTGCGAGCGAACCGTCACCCGCCGTAACTGTGCACACCGGTGGAAGTGCGACTATACTCTCCCCGTGAGGGCGGCTGGAAACAGGTCCTGGCACGGTCATGTCTCTGCTAGGATGCTGGCGAATGGTAGTCGGGCGGAGAGAAGAAAACTCTCAGTGAAATTACCCCAATCCAAGGTGACACTGTTATATGCCGAGGGATGCATGGCCGGGGGGGTGCCCGGTCGCTAATATGCGGACTCTGGATACCTGCCGACCTCCAGTTTAAATCAGGCTTCCCGGGGCAAGCGGGCTATGCCTCGGGTGACCATCCCCTTCCCGCCTACTCGTGGGAACTACTATGCCAAACAATCAAAATATTAAAAACAACAAAACCGCAAAGGAGCTCGGTACTCCTCTTAAAGTACCGGAGGGACAAGCCAATCCCTCTGCACCAGCGCCTGGGAAACCGGGTCCAAAGAAGACGGGAAGGAGACTGAGTCGGTCCACCGTCTTCAGGCAGCAGCCGCAGCGAGGGGGGCCCGAAAAGCCAATCGGGTCCTCCCAAGTCGAGTGGCTCCAAGGGCGAAACGGACACCGGGGTGGCTGCCAAGCAGAGCGTAATCGCGGCTGGTAAGCGCACCGGGACCGAAGAACCCATGGGGGCCCCGGCGGGCAGCGTCTCTGCACCACGGGGAGGAAAGCCGTCGTACCAGGACAGGGGAGACGAGCGGCTTTCATCCTGTCCAACGATGACCCGAACTTCAGGGCGTCAGTCGAAGGAAGAGAGCAGAGGCAGTGGGCCTTCTCAATCCTTCCATTGTTCCAGCCAGCCAAAGCCGGAAAGGGCGCAGCCAAGGCCCCAACAAGCGGCAACGCTCAGCGGAGGACCCCGCAAATCAGCCAGGCCAAGCCCAGCAAGCCAAGCGGGTGAAGACCCACCTCACGAACCGGTCGTTCGCTGAGGTGGCGAGGGGCAAGACCCTGATCGGTGTCCTGGACAGGGGCGCCGAGGACGGCCACGTCCCTCGCGATAAGTGGCACCTGGTGGAGAATGAGCTCCAGGACCGGTTCCTACTGGAACTGGAGGAGAACGGCGGACCACCACCAAAGTGTGAGGACGCAGGGTGGCATCAAGGCAAGGTGAAAGCCATCGCCTGCCAAGACGCTCGCTCTGCGGCCCTCTACATGAAGGCGGTGGCGGCCCTCGAAGAGGTCTATCCAGGGGCGAAACTGGAGGCCGTGAAATGGGAAGATGTCCCAAGCCGCCCGGAGAGCCAGAGCATGGGTCTCGGCTAAGCCTGCAGAGCCTGAGAAGATCCTCAGGTTACTGCAGGGTCTGCAACCCCCACCTTCCTACAGCCGATTGGAAGGTGGCAAAGGTGGAGGATATCCAAGGGCAGAGGCGCCAGATCATCCTCGTCCTAAATGAGGAATCTATTGATCTCCTCGCAAAGTCGGACGGTGTAGTGGACTATGGCTACAAAAAGGTCACCATATCCACTTACAAGTCCGATCGCAAGGGCAGGCAAGCGGAGGTCGAGCCAGACCCGGAGCTGCCGGAGATCCCGAAAGAGGAGGACAACCCGGCGTCGGATGCGGCGTCCATGATGTCGGACGACATCTTGGACGATTACGCGTTCGACGAGAGCGACCTAGCCAGAGGTCTCAGCCACATCGTTGTCGGGGAAGAGCCAGAGTCCCCTGACAGCGACCTAGAGAACAACAATGGTGGAGGCGAGCCTCAGGAATGTCGTTGACGCTCCTGCAGATAAACCTCCACCATTGTAAGGCAGCATGCGCTGCTCTACTGCTCCACCTGGCCAAGGGTGGAGCCGACATAGTCCTCATACAGGAGCCCTGGATCCTCGGAAACAGGGTCTCCGGTCTGAGGACTTCTGACTACAAGCTATACGTAGCTGAAACCGCAGGTAAAGTTCGTACCTGCATTCTTGCAAAAAGAGAGTTGCACCTATTTTTTGCTCCCAAATTTCAGCAATGAAGACCACACCGCAGTGAGCCTCGAAGGCCAGGAGCGCTCGCTGAGGATCTGCTCCGCATACATGGGGCATGATCAACCAGACCCCCCTCCACACGCGCCTCTCCGGGCTCTAATCGCAGACTGCTCGGCCAAGGACATCGGCCTAATTGTGGGGTGCGATGCCAATGCACACCACTGTCAGTGGGGAAGCACTGACACAAACGAAAGGGGTGAGTACCTTTTCAGTTACTTACTGACCACTCAGATGGTCTTATTAAACCGGGGTAGTGATCCCACCTTTATTATTAAAAACCGCAAGGAGGTCCTGGACCTCACGCTTGCCTCTCATGAGATACAGCGTAACATTGTATCCTGGAGGGTCCTGGAAGAGCACTCCTTCTCGGACCACAGGTACGTGGAAACTGTTTTCTCCTTCTCAGTACCGAAGCCAGTTCGATTCCGGAACATCAGGCGGACGAACTGGACTCGGTACTCTGATTACCTCTGTCGTGTTCTCCTGAGCCCCCATCTGAGGAGGGGGTTCTCCACGGAGGCCACGACTCGTCTTCTAAAGATCTTTACCGACGCCTGCAATAAGGCGCTCGACAAAGCATGCCCCTCTGGCAAGACCAGAGGCCGGAAGAAGCCTGAATGGTGGAATCCGAAACTGGGTGAACTCCGGAAAGCCTCCCGGAGACTCTTCAATAAAGCTAAGGCTGAAAACGTAGAGCAAAAACTGGGCCGAATACAAGGCCAGTCTGTCAACCTACAACAAAGAACTTAGAAAGCCAAACGCGCCTCCTGGCGTATGTTCTGCAGCGAAATCGAGAGTAACTCAGAAGCCTCGCGCTTGCGCAGAGTTCTCTCGAAGACAACACCCACCCTGGGCTACTTGAAGAACACCGACCAGTCGTGGACTACGTCCAGCGATGAGTCGCTAAATCTTCTCCTAAATACCCACTTCCCTGGCTGCGATGAAAACAGACCCAACTACCTCGCGCCTCCTTCTGTCGCCTCAAATGCCATCCTGAGCCTGCTAAGCCAGGAAAACATATCCTGGGCGATCAGAAGCTTTAAACCCTACAAGTCCGCGGGGCCAGACGGCATTTTCCCTGCCCAACTGATTCACGCGGGACATAAGGCCATTAACTGGCTCAAAATAATTTACGAGGGAATCTTCTCCCACGGGTGCATTCCTGGCACCTGGCTTCAGACCAAAGTCGTATTCATACCCAAGGCAGGCAAGCCCTCGCACACTGCCCCAAAAGATTTCAGACCCATTAGTCTATCGTCCTTTCTTCTAAAGGCGATGGAGCGGCTCCTGGGGCTGCATCTCACGGCGTGCATTCCGCCCAGTCTGATCTCAGACTCCCAGCATGCCTACCGGAAGGGAAGATCCACCGAGACGGCCCTACACTCGATCACATCGATCATCGAAGCGTCCCTTAACTTTAAGGAGTACACCCTAGTAGCCTTCCTCGACATAGAAGGCGCCTTTAACAACATCCTTCCGACCGCTATCACGGGCGCACTGACGGATCTGGGCGTTGACTCCAGGACGGTGAGCCTGATCGATCAGATGCTACAATGCAGGACGGTTGAGGCATCACTGGGGACGTCAACGTGTACCAGATTTGTCAGAAGAGGTACACCGCAGGGCGGAGTCCTCTCGCCCCTCCTATGGAACGTGGCAGTGAACACACTGCTGCGGGAGATAGAGGGGTGGCTGCCGTGTGGTGGCGTATGCGGACGATGTTGCCATAGCATTCTCCGGAAAATTTCCGCAGACGTTGTGTGAGTGCATGACAAGTACTCTCACGATAATGTCGAAATGGGCAGACAAATGCGGGTTAGGCGTCAACCCGTCTAAAACGGAACTGGTGCTTTCACTAGGAAGTACAAAGTTCCGGTACTGATTCCCAAGACTATGTGGGGAAACGCTAGTCTTCAGCAACAACGCCAAGTATCTTGGCCTAACCCTCGATAGAAAGCTCGATTGGAAATTGAGCATAGAGGATAGAGTAAAGAAGGCCACAGTGGCCCTCTATACTTGCAGGAAAGCCATCGGACTAAAGTGGGGAATGACCCCTACATAGTTCGGTGGCTCTACACCGCCATCATACGACCAATCATGCTCTATGGAGTGGTGGTATGGTGGCCATCCCTAGACAGAAGGACATGCCTCAACAAACTCAGCAGAGTTCAACGCATGGCAGAGCTATGCATAACTGGCGGGCTTCGCACTACTCCAGGGGAAGCCCTGGATACTGTGCTGGACCTCCTCCCTGTGGATCTCATGGGAAAGAAGGTGGCAACACTTTCCGCCCTCAGAATGAGAGAAGCCAGACTGTGGAAAGCATCCGCGGTTGGGCACTCGGGAACCTGATGAGACTCCCGCAATTACCAGAGAGGACGGACTACTGTATTCCTAGTGATCACCTCTCGACGCCCTTCCAGGTATCAATCCCACCTAGGGAGGACTGGGAGATGGGCGAACCAGGACCTGCAAATGCGGTCCACTTCTACACTGATGGCTCAAAGCTAGACGGCCGCGTGGGAGGCGGAGTCTACTGCAGCGAGCTGAACATCAGTCATTGCTTCAGGCTCCCGGATCACTGTAGTGTGTTCCAAGCGGAGGTTGAAGCCATCAAGGAGGCCATTTCGATCGTCTCCAAACTATTCTAGATACGCACTTAGTGTGCGTCTTCTCGGACAGCCAAGCAGCTATCAAAGCTCTAGGCTCAATATCGTCGAACTCAGCGACTGTAAATGACTGCCGCAGGTCTCTGCACGAGATCGCAGAGCAGTTAGATCTTTTCCTTATATGGGTCCCCGGCCACAGGGACATAGAGGGGAACGACGCCGCCGACGAGCTAGCCAGGCAGGGTACTACGATTCCTCTCCTATCGGAGAGGGAGCAAGTAGCGATGCCCTTGGCTACGTGCAGGCTCCTAACGCACGAATTGTTCGAGCAAAAGGCCAATAGGAGATGGCAGCAAACCGTCTCCTGTAAAGTCTCAAGATTGATATGGCCATATCGATCGAAGAAGCGCTCAGCAGAGCGCCAGATAAACTCAGCAGAGCACAGTGCTCTGCAGTTACTAGAGCCATTACGGGACACTGGCAGATCGGCACTCATGCCTCTAGACTGTCAATCCCCTCATAACGACTTCTGCAGGAGTTGTCGCGACGAGGAGGAGGAGGAATCGGTCCCCCACTTCTTCTGCCACTGCCCAGCCCTTGGAAATCGTCGTCTTCGCATTCTCGGGGCCGCTTTCCTCACGGACATTTCGGACTTGTCCGAAATCAAACCAGGGACCTTGTCCAAGTACATCCAAGCCACCGGATGGGACTGCCCTTAACCTGCAGTAGTATGCTCTCACGGTTCGGGCAACGCGAAGGGCACATGCCCATGCGGCAACACAACGGACCTTTATAGGTCCAAGTGAGCTTGGGGCGGGAGGGTCTTACCCTCCAGGCTACCGCCTTAACCTAACCTAACCTATATTTCATCAGACCCTTCGTATACCACGGTAGTCTATAGGAGCCATGCACCCTTTTGGAAGCATTGTTACCAATAATACGACGGACCGTATGCAGGAAAACATTATAGGAAGTGTCTACACTAGGATGCGAGAGAACAGAAGCCCAATTGACATTTAACAAACTATCCCGAATAGCATTCAGGCTTACAGTAGAAAAGAAGCATTCATAGTATGGTTCCGCCCAGGGCGAATAAAAATGGAAATTGACTAACAACCAACGGCATATGATGCATGTCACATTCAGCGATCGGGGAGTTCGCAGCATGTAACACGGCAATCTATATCCGAAGTAACAAAAATTAAGTCTAGAATCTTATTTAGCCTATTAAAAACATTATTTACTTGGGATAAGCCCATACTAAAACAGTCATCTAGGAAAAGAATCTCGTTCGGCAAATGTACATTACTTGGTATCATAGCCGACGACTGCGGATCGCCGGACCATACCAATGAACCCAAATTGAAGTCGCCAACAACGCAGAGGTGCTGACGGTCTCGCAGATTACTATATATGTTAGCAATGTTCAGCGTGTGCGCCTTGTATATTTCGTAGCAGCTATTCGGCGGAATGTACGATGCGCTAATAAATAGCGTCTCCAACTGGCCAGCCACTGCCACACCAATCTGATCCAGAACAGAGTCTCCATCCAGGAGACAAATCCGATCGCAGCGTAGGGAGCGTCTAAATAACAATGACCCCACCTCCTCTGCAGCGCTTCGTTTTGGCACAGTCTCTGTCCTTACGAAACACCTGGAAAAGGTTCGGATCGAAGTATTCGTTGTCGAAAAAAGTTGGAATTGAGCCAGGTTTCAACTAAAATGACAACGTCGAAGTCACACGTAGAAGTAGCCAAGTTGACCGCCTGAGACTTGGTGCGCATGCCCGCTATATTTTGGAAAAAATTCGTATAGACTTGGCACCATCCGTCGGCACGGTCCCAGAAAGTAGCGGAGCCGTCCTGTTAGCGGCCACGGAAGATGGGTCTAGAGGGTCAGCCATATCCAACTGAGCCAGGGAGCTAGGCTAATGCGTAAACCTGCCCAAGCGTCGAAGTCCGAATCAGTAGCACACCATCCTCGTCCAAAAAGAGGGTATGGAAGCAGCCGGGAGAGCCAATCTAGGTGATGATGCTGAAGAGAGTGTTCCACATAAGAGCGCACGACGGGCTACTGACTCTTCCCAAATGTCGAGAGCAGCGACGGCGCAAGCATAGCATACGAAGCAATGCAATTGCGATTGTTGTTGTAATGATGACGTTAGAAGCGCACGTAGTCGGGAGAGAGCGCCAGCAAGAGCATCGTCATCTGATCCAGCAGCAGCCGGGCGAATATCGCACAAAAGCGCAGATCGAAAAGTCAATGTTTTGTTGTTGTGTCGAAGAGGATTGCCAAAATGAAACAACGGGCTGTTGCTCATAGCAAAGAGGCGAAAAAGTGCAAGTAGAATATGTTGCGGAGAAGCGGCGATCATAAAACCAGAGGCGCCGCTCACTGGGGTTTTTGAAGTGGATGGAACTGGAGTTTTCTGAGTCGGCGTGGACGTCCGCAATGGCACAGCTGCACACAGATTAACTGCCGTCAAATCAGCTGCCAGCCTCTGTTTATGCACAAAGCGGGAAACCCTTACCGATACTGGCCAGAATCTATCATCAAAGACCACGGGGAAAAGGGGTTCAGGGACCCCAAGTTTGAAATTCACGAACTTCAACGCAGATAGGTCAGCATCTCGCTTAACCAATTTCACGCAAGAAATTTCCCCCTCCGGCACCTTGAGTTTATCAGCAACAAATTTTATCACCGCCTCTGGCGCCGTCGCGGTAGCAAATTTACCAATATGCAGGTATTTGCTGCTCTGCATCACACTCAGCTGATCGCAGCTCGGGGCAACCCCAACGAGACGATTGGCATGTTTCTTCCGATTCTTCCTCTCTCTCTTTCTGACTGTGATGAAGCCCTCCAAATCAGATGGGGGAGCAGCAGCTGATCCCAAGTCAATGACCTCAGTCGAGGTGGCGGCCACCAGCCGTGGAGACATTAAGTCGGTCGCCGGCTTTGGCCTATTGGAATTTTCTTGGAGCGATCGGCTTCACCCGCTCATGAGAATTAATTGAAAGGGCAGACTGGAAATCAGACTTCAGACCCCGAAAAAGGCTTTCAAGCTTCAGAACCTTGTCGTTAAGCTCATCTATTTTCGAATGCGAGTCATTCGCAACCACACAGTTATCACACTGCCATCTATGTTGGTTCTTTCTAATGATTCACTTGCCATATGCTTTTGCTCGTTATCTTTCAATAAATAGTCAATGTTATTACAATTCAATTGGTCACTAATCTTATTCTCATTATTTTCATCCTTCAATAATCCATTATTATTGATATCTGATAACATCATCTCACTATCTCTATTTGTCAATACTACATTTTCAATTCGGTCACCGTCAATGTTCACTAATACTCTATTTTCATCTAAGTCACTGTTCACTAATTGTCAATACTACATTTTCATTTTGGTCACTGTCAATGTTCACTAATACTCTATTTTCAATTGAGACAATATTGCTTTGCGTCACCCGCTTTACATTTTCAATTTCATTTTCAAAAATTAATTTTACTCCATAATTTTCAAGGAAACAAGCCCCAGAAGGACATTGTACGAAATATAGTTGTTTGGTAAAACGAAAATATAAGTTCTTTTTCAATTTTATGAAAACTAAATTGACAATTATTCTCCCAAAATGCTTATTCTCGAACCGTTAACTCCAAAATACTCAGTCGGTTTTAGTACACCATCAAAATTTTCATAAGGTATCGCCGAGCGCTGCATCAAATTAATAGCGCTACCGGTGTCCAACATGCCAGACAGAAATTTAATTTGATACCTGCGTTTTATATCAGTGTAAAAATATACCCCTACCTGATTAACAATAGGAACAAAAATATTGTTCTCCTCTCTGTCGTCCATCGGCGGGTTGCTGGCTGCACCCACGGATCGCTGGGTTGGCATAGGCTTCTGTTGGCAATCCTTCACACTGGAAACACGATCCCTTCTCCAGCTTAGGTGCGGGACACGTCGAAGCATAATGGCCATGTGATGAACAATTATAGCAGCGCACCTGGTTCCAGTCATCTCCTGAAGCAGTCATCCCAGTGCGCTTAAAATTTGTCTGGGTACTCTTCCTCAAAGCCTCGTATTATCGAGCTAGCTCCTTAAGTTTCCGATGGTCGACGCTGAATACAATAAGGCGATACTGGAAGATCGATCACGAAAACCATCAACGATGAACTGCACTGTCAATTTCTCTTCGATGTCGGCACGCATGAACAAGTCCGCCTCTGTTCCCGCCTTCATCAACGTGCGCACACAACGAAGCTTAAAATTGCTGCTTTCGTTCACGCCTCCGCAAATCCGTTCAAAATTCAAGACCCATTCAGAGGCTTCATCATTTTCACTGGCAGAAAAATGGGCAATAAGTTGCTTGACCATTCGGATGTCATCGGTCACATAGTTGTCCATTACCATTAAGGCAGCCAGTTTCTTCTTTTTCTCAGCCACCCTTATTGCGGCGTCAAGTAATTCTTCTTCTTTCATATCGTCGATCTGCTCACTTTCAGACACTTTCCTCTGATTCAATATCTGATTTATTCACCAGATTTTCAGACACTTCGTCCATTCCGCCTCTTATGGCAAGCTTACGAAGTTGCCTTAGTGTTGCGCTGGCTGGAAAAAAATGATCTCCTTCTCCAGCAACCACTCTACAATTTTCTCTTTGTCAAGGTTTGCCATGGTTTCAGCCATTTATAAAATGTGGAAAAATACGCGGTCGGGGATGCCAGTAGACAAATACTTATGTAGGCAGATACTTTAAAGGGCTACGATCCCACTTCTGAAGTTATTGACGCAGAAAGTCCACGGATGTTTTGTAATTTTAAGATTTTATTTTACTTAATTCTTTTCTCCAACCTCTCCGTCTTGTCGATACAGCCAAAATTGGCCGTTGAACCCAGCTCCGATCTCTAGTTCTTCCGATCTAGTTTCGCATAGTTCTAGTTCGCAGAACTAGAACTATCGGACGATAATTCATATCGATACTTATTCAGATACTTTACGATATTTCGTACAACGTTCATAGTAAATACAATTGTAGATTAACACTAATAATCATAAGCTAGCAGCAAAGTAAATACAAATGTAGGGTTATAATACTAAAACAACCTAACAATATGTAATTTTAATCTAATAAAATTTTTCGGGCCAGCCGCCGATGAATCATCCTAACTTAACAACATTATGATAGCTGTTTGGTAGCATAATTTGTTTATAGATTTATAAAGCAATAATGAACAACCTATGTACTGCAAACGCTGTCGAAAACGCGCTGCTGCGAAAAACATTTGAATTATAAAACTTTGATTAATTTTTTTATTTTTGTAAAAATAACACAGCCCCCACAAAAAGTGTCGTGCGCGGCTGACCCGCGCTGAGTATCATATCCCTATGTATTTTGGGGCACTGAACACGAATCCAAGGTCAGATTTGTTCCATCACGTCAGGGTTTTTTCTAACCTCAAAACCAATCTGGTCGAAACATGGTGGAAACTCATTTGAAAAATGCATCGGATTTGCTTTGAAACTCGTCACTGGGGGCTTTTGGGGTCGCTGATTACGAATTTGATGTTTAATCATCCACATTGGAAGTAAAATCTAATAAGTTTAACGATTCCAAAGAATAATTATTTTCCGACTTATTTTAGTATCTCACATGTAAAATAAATGATATATAGATGTATTTGTATATGGATATCATTTTTAACTATTTTTCAACTTTGACTTAACTTTTAAAAATATATTCGGGATTTTCCTCGATATTTTTACACTCGATACTTAAAATGAGTATGGGGTATATAAGATTTGTGGGGAAAATGGATGCGTGTAACGCCCAGAAGGAAGAGTTTCCGGACCCCATGTTCATAAACATGGACAGAACCCGACAGCAGGTCACATCATAAACAAAAATACAGTCCACTTGAAGGAGGCCAACAAACCCGCAGTAATCACATCTCTAGCGGACCGCGGTCAAGATGTTCATGAACATGAACAGGAACCGACACAGGCCTTCCCATAAACAAAACAGTCCACTTGAAAAAAAGGACACATAGAATAATGAGCGCTTCGACAGTCGCGTCGAACACTGGGTAACACATGCGGTATGCATGCAGTAGGTGTCATTAGAAGGGATAAGCGTGGGAACAAGTGCCGCACATCTCTCCTTTTCTTAGCGTTGGTCTTATTTGTAATTAGATTATAGTTTCCTATATATACTGCATAAGTTTTGAAAACAAAACAGTTCGAATTTAAAGGTCAACTCAGCATTACCATCAACATTTGGTCTATCGAGCCTTTGCTTTTCCCCTAGTGGCAAGAAATTCAGAGATATCAGCACCAGAAAATGCATAAACCCTTGACTCTTGTAGTATGGTCGCAACATCAAGCACCTGTTCTCCCCCACCAGTGGTAAGAGACAGCATAGCGTAAACTCTTGATCTTTATAGTAAGGTGCTAGCGGCAATTAAACAGAATAGCGTAATCCCTTGGGTTTCAATACCAAGGTCGCTATCGGAAATAACAAGACGATAATAAAACACTGATCTCACCCACCAGTGGTAAGAGACAGTGTAGATAAAGTCGCAAACACAATAGAACAAAAAGATGATAATAAAACACTGATCTCCCCCACCAGTGGTAAGAGACAGATTAGATAAAGAACCTCAGCCTAAGTGAACACATCTCATCGACATCGACTACAATAAAAACACCCCTTACGGTTCACTTAGGACTAAACGATTTGAAAAAAGGAAGGATTATAAAAATTGGCACAGTCCGGCAAAAATTGCTAGAAGAGCAGGAGCAGCTAGAAAAAAAATTGTTGCAGCTGCAGGTTGATCTAGTAAATAAATAATCCGCAGACGCTCTGAAAAGTTTGGATACGATCAGAGGAGCTATTGAAGTAAATCATGAAAAATTGACAAAAGACGGCTACGGAGTAGAGCAATATTTCGAACTGGATATATTCCTCCTCTTAATGGACAAAGCCGAGAACCTAACAAGGCAACTGAAGTGTGAAAAATGTGAGACACGACTGGAGGAACATGTCAGAAAAGATGCCCTGCTGAGCAAACCAAAAGAGCCTGAAATCTCGAAGAAACATGTTTAGATATCAGAATAAACCAATCTGAAAGTCAGAAAGAAAGTCGGCAGACCATAAGTAAGGCAGAGGAACAGCTAAGGCCCCTTTGCGACGATATCCAAGATGACATAGACGAAAAGTTGTCGAAAAAATGTCAAAAATACGGCACTAACGTTATAGAAGAGTCGTTATCGAAATTGAAATGTAGATATTTTGAATGTTTTAGTCTCACAGAAGAAACCAGAAGAATTTATCGAAGGTAAGGCACATCGAAACCAAATGTAGAACCCAAGTAGTAGAAGCTCGAGAAGGTAAAAATACCAACATTAAATGGAGACATGAAGGAATGGAAAACATTCTACAATCTCTTCGAAGAAATGATGCATGATTAAAAGAATATACACAAAACGGAAAATATGATGCGACTAAAGAATGCGTTAAGAGGTGAACCAGCTCGTCAAATCCAACACTTGCAAATATCGGCCGCCAACAATTAAGTAGCTTTTTCGACGCTCAAAAAGAGGTACGAAAATAATAGGATGTTATTCATAGCGCAATGGGACAGACTTCTGACCAATCAGGGATAAACAGTGACAATGCCGAATATATACGACGTCTTCTAGATAGAACGAACGAATGCATAAATGCCATCACAGCATTAGGCATATGCATTTTTAGGAGGAAGACCGCTTCATCGGACAAACAATAATCCGGAAGCTCGATAAAGGAGGAATGCGACACTTTGAACAAACCGTTCAAAAACCCAGAGAAACCCGCCTACTCATGAATTATAAAATTTAAGTGTTGCAACTTTGAAGGTCATTACATCTCGGAGTGCCGGAGATCCGAACGGTTAACACCAGAAAACCGATTGAAATTGGCAAGAAAAAAAAGTTTGTGCCTTAGATGTTTTAAGCACAAGAGAAACGACCAGTGCTACAAAAAGAAACAAAAATGTAAAAATGCTACAACAACCATAACGTATTATTGAATAAAAAAACTCGGGAAAATGCTACGACAATGAAGTCCAAAAAGTGCATCCAAAGTAATCCTGGCAACAGCACAAGTAAGAGCAAAGCCGCCAACGGAGAATACGTGCTATAGAGAGCGTTAATCGATTAAGGATCACAGTTATCTTCGTTACCGGAAGAATTCGCTCAGCTAGGACTTCCTCGTCAAGCAGCCATCACGAAAAATACATGTGCTCAACGAGACGCTAGTTGGTGAGTCAAAACACAAAATCAATGTCGAGAAAACACCACGATTCCTGAGCAACCATAAAGAAGAAGTGGAGGCTGCCGTCTTGTCATCGCTAACCAGTGCGCAACCAGACAAATCATTCGAATACGAGATGGAAAACTGGAAAAATTATCATCTTGCTAATCCATTATTTAATAAATCGGACAGAATCGATTTAGTATTGGGAGGAGAAGTTTTCGCAAGGATTCTCGAAAAAGGAGTTGTCAAGATTGATAGCAGTCTCGGACAATTCACTAAATTTGGTTGGATAATAATAATAATAGTGAAGATACCAAAAACAAACCCATTTACGTGAGCAGTCACTAATTTGGAGCGGTTATGGGAACTGGAAGAAGCCGAAGATCAAGAAGCTAATAGAGAGGAAATGGAAAAATGTATGGAAAATACAACATCTCCGTCAAACGCGATGAAAAAGGGCTTTTACAGTGAAAGTATCATTTAAAGAGGACAAGGAATTGGGCCAATAACGAAAAATAGCTATGGCTCGGCTATTGTCAATGGAACGCAAGTTCAAGAAACAAGAAGAACTTCACAAAGGATACAAGAGCTTCTGAAGGAGTATAATGACCTTGGTTACATGGTAATGGTAAATTAATGATGGATCGCTGGGAAAATATTATCTTCCCCATGAAGCGGTCATTATTGAGGGAAGTGCCACTACAAAACTGAGTGTGGTCTTCGATGCATCTGCGAAATCATCAAACGGAAAAAGTCTGAATGAAATAATGTATACTGGGCCAAGGCTGCAAAAGACATTTTCGACATCATAATCAAATGGAGGACATGGAATATTGTCTTAGCCCCCGATGTTGAAAAAATGTACATGCAGATACCAATTTCCAAAGAAGACCGTCCGTACCATCGCATACTCTGAGGGATGATCCAATGAAGCCCATTGAGGAATATGAGTTACAAACAGTCACGTATGGAACATTGTCGGCAACCGTTTTTAGCAGTTCGAATATTAATGGAGATAGCCAATTACACTCCGGACTCTAAATTGCAAAACATCATTGTTTAATATGCCTAGCTTTTTGAACCTATTTGATTCCAAAATAAAACTGCCAAACTTCTTTCAACTTTAGAATATTTATTTATACAGGTGGCTTAGCTGAAGCCGATTGTTTGCTATTTTTCCCGGCCAGATAAATGTTTAGGAGAGGTCGATATGCAACCAATACGGCGAGAGATTAGAATAGAAATAAGTAGACGACGGCGGCAGATCAAAGTGATTGCCGAAGTGGCGGCAGCAGATCAAGGTAATTGCCGAAGTGGCGGCGGCAGAGAGCCCCTTTATCGGGAGAGCGCAGCAGCTCTGCAGAAAGTCAACGTTTGCAAAACATAGGCGGTTCACTCTGCTCATACAATAGCAATAACAATACTTAAATTTACTTCCTAATTCATTCTTCGGCGGCTGGCCCGAACAATCATCAAAACGATTTTTACATGGATGATTTTAATGACAGGAGCGGATACAATCGAGGAAGCGCAAATTATTCAAACAAAGATTACTCCAACATTCAGATCATTCAGATTCCATCTTCGGAAATGGCTATCGAACAACCAAAGAATAGTGGGAGAAATTGACTCAACCATGGAGAATGAAGTCGTAGAAATTAACGACAAAGAAACAGTTAAAACACTGGGATAACATTGGCAGCCAAAAAAAGACAACTTTAAATTTTAAGTCAACATGAGCGCTGCGAAGACTTGTGCAAAACGGTCAGTTCTGTCCCAAGTAGCTCGAATTTTGAGCTAATTGGATGGTTGTCCCCAGTTACAGTCATCGCAAAACTCTATGTGCAGAAACTATGGCTATTAAAAGTAACATGGGACGAAGAATTATCCAAAGAGTTCACAGACGAATGGATAAAGTTTACAGCGAGCATGGATATGGCAAAAGATCCTCATATTCTGCGATGGCCAGGCACTCAACTAAACTGTTATGCGGAAATGCACGGATTCGGCAATGCGTCAGAGAAAGCATACCCAGAAGTAATTTATATAAAAACACCCCACCACCATTAAGCTATTGACAGCAAAAAAAACAAAAGTAAATCCTGTAAAAATAGGAAAACGTTACCCAAACTGGAATTGTGCGCCGCTCATTTGCTAGCCAAGCTAATGAAACGTGCATCAGAATCCATACCACAAGCTACGGCCATGTACGCTTGGAGCGACGCAACTATTATAGCATAGATTCACACAAGTAAGAACAAAGATAAGTTCATAAGGAAACGAGTGGACGAAATAAAAGCTAACGTGCCACAAGCAATATGGCATCATGATAGCACAAAGGACAATCCCGCAGACAGAGCATCGCGAGGAATCTCCAGCCAAGTTACGAGATCTAAGTATTTTGTGGAACGGCCCAAATTGCCTTTACCTTGCCAATAGACCAATGGCCATTAACTTCAAACGTACAGACTGAACATAAGTCAACATTTGTTGATCTAAAAGAAAAGGAGAGTTTATCAATGAACTCGTATCGCTTTCATTCGAGTTGGTTTAAACTGAAGAGAGTTGTGGCATACATAAATCGTTTTTGCCACAGAGGAAGCACCTTATGGCAGTACTTGACTGCAATGGAGCTATAATTGGTGGGATTGCTCATTATCAACTTGTACCAACAGATGCAGTTTCAAGATTAAATTCAGCAGCTCAAAAGTGGAGAAACGGTAACCAACGCCAGCAGGATCAGTAACCTCTACTCATTTCTAGAAAAATATGGGTAATTTAGAGTGGGAGGACGGTTGACTAAATCTGACCTTCCATTCAACACAAAACAGCCAATCATTCTTATGAAGTCTCATCTAACTGGCTCATAATTATACCCGATACTCAAAATGAGTATTGGGGTATATTAGGGATTTGTGGTGAAAATGGATGTGTAACGTCCAGAAGGAACCGTTTCCGACCCCATAAAGTATATATATTCTTGATCAGCATCAATAGCCGAGTCGATTGAGCCCCTGTCTGTCTGTCCGTCTGTCCGTCCGTCCGTCTGTCCGTCTGTCCGTCCCTATCAGCGCCTAGTGCTCAAAGACTATACGAGCTAGAGCAACGACATTTTGTATCCAGCCTTCTGTGATATGTCACTGTAACAAGTATATTTCAAAACATCGCCCCGCCCACTTCCGCCCCCACAAAGGACGAAAATCTGTGGCATCCACAATTTTAAAGATACGAGAAAACGAAAACGCAGAATCGTAGAGAATAAATTTGTCTTCTAGAGTGCAGAATCTGAATTGATCGTATCATTATTATAGGCAGAATGAAGAAAACAATTTCATTTTTTTCTCGCCCTGTCTCTCTAACAATAACACATATCATAGCCGGCTTTGCTTAGCGCAAAACATTAGCGCCTATATCTCAGAGACTATAAGAGCTAGAACAACCAAATTTTTATCCACATTCCTATGATATCGGACCTTGACGAGTTTTGTTTCAAAATTCCCTGCCCCACCCCGTCGACACGTTCTGACTGATTTTCTGTCTCTCTCGGACGCACTCTATCTCGTATAATGTAGCCATACTGACTATGTATCGGGTTTAAATGTAGAGTTGCGGTCGCAGCAGCAACTCACAACGTTCCCCCTCGTTAAAGAATGTCATCGCGCCACCCTTCATGGAGGAAATCAGTTGATGGAAGCGATGATCAGACGGCAATATTGGATGATATGAGCCTAAAAAGATATTAAGCTGTTTGTGCGAAGGTGCGCCAAATGCATACGATACCGTCAGGAAGCAGCTAAACAAATGATGGGAAACCTTGACGGAATGAATAACAATCTCTAGCCCATTTACACGGCGAGGGAAATGTGCTCACCTATATTCTGGTAATGGAACGAATTTTGTGGGCGATAACCGATGTCTAGACGCAGATTTGAAAACGGCAATTAAAGGAATTAGGACATAGCCCCAATACTAGCCAATGAAAACACAGCATGGCATTTTTCCTTTCCGTCAGGAACACACTTTGGCGGCATTTGGGAAGCAGCCGTAAAATCGATGAAATATCATCTAAAAAGGACCATCGGAGAGGTCAAACTCACATTTGAAGAAATGGCAACAGTAGTAGCCCAGATTGAAGCAGTACTGAACTCTCGAGCCTTTATACCCTCAAGTGAAATTAATGGCAAAGATGTTTTGACTCAGGGCATTTTCTAATTGGTAAACCAAGGTTGTCGATACCAATTCCAGAAGAAAATGTAGCTGTAACTTCTCTTAATAAGTGGAAACTAGTTCAAAGGCTTCAAAGAGATTTTTGGAAACGATGGATGGAAGAATACCTGCATACGCTTCCAACAAAGAATTATGGAAACAACCTGAGGAGAACCTACAGGATGGAGATATAGTTCTTATAAAAAACGAAGACATCAAAATGGCCACTAGCTAGGGTTTTACAAGCCCACCCAGGCACCGACGGCCGGGTACGAGTCGTATAGTTAGATTTAAAAAAATTACGATCAAGCAACCAATACATTAAGTGTGCCCCCTTATTAAGATCAAGGAATACTCAGAAAGCAGTGATAAAAAACGGTGAACGAAAGAAGTCTCACTACTTTAAAGACAAAGAAATTTAACCTATGGGGAACAATACTCTGCTTACTACTGATCTGCCAATATGGATAGCAGCACCTAATAATGTCACAAATAAATAGTCACCATAACCTGACGGACAATCTTGGCCTGCAAAATGTTCAGAACATAAACAGAACTGGACACCAGGTTACGCCGCAGTAATCACTACCCTGGCGGGTCAAGATGTTCATGAACATGAACAGGAACCGACACAGGCATTCCCATAAACAATATAGTCTACTTGAAGCAGGCCACTTGAGAAAAAGGACACACAGAATATTGAGCGTCCGGTGGCGTCGAACCCAAATCTATTAACACATGCGGTATACATGCGGTAGGTGTCATTAAAAGGGATGAGCCTGGGAACAAGTGCCGCACATCCCTACTTTTCTTAGCGCTGGTCTTATTTATAATTAGATTATAGTTTCCTATATATACTGCATAGGTTTTGAAAATAAAACAGTTCGAATTTACAACTCAACTCAGCATCACCATCAACAATCACAGAAGCCTCTTTTGATACAACTGAATCACATTCTGGACGACTTAACGGCGCTACATTCCACCTAGAAAATACAAGACCAAAATTAAACGTTCGTTCTCTGTCGTAGTGACCAGACCCTGCTTTTTGTTTGCCCTCCGCTTTTTCCTTTTTATTTGCATAAACAACCGGTGTTTTCGTAAAACAATCTTTTATTAACTCCTAACCAGCCTACAATCTGGAAATCCTATACTATTCAGAGTGCATGCCTTTTTTCATCTGTGTAAAACATTATTTATTTTTATTTTTTGTGTAACGGTTAGTCGTATGTTTCTGTGTTGCGTTCTGTAAGTACGCTCTCAGGTTTAATTTAGCCCGCTCTATCCCGTAGCCTTTGCTTTGGTGCTCTCTCCTGTCATCCAAACCCAAATAACTGTTCTTCCTCTCTCCTCCTTAACCTTTCTTAGCAATAGCTCTCTGGTATTAGCTCTTGCTATAACCACTCTCCTCTTTGCTCTCATTTTGCTAATTCCCCTGTAAAGCGTTTTGTCTGGCACATTGGTGTGATACCTATTTATATCGAAAATTTTAAAGTGTTTTAAAACAAAAACAAAAAAATATTACAATGTATTTCTCTTTGGTCTGCGCAAAGAAAACTTGTAAGAAGGAGATCACCCATGATCAGCCGAGTGTCCCCTGCTGGCTTTGCGACAGTATATTGCACGCAAAGTGCTCTGGATTTTCTGGCCTCGTGGGTGATGCTATCGCTAAACGTAATGGTTTGCATTACAGTTGCGAGGCATGCAGTGCGGTTGGGAATTACATGGTAATATCTATGTAAGATATTATTTAGAGCATTGTTTATTCATATTATTATCGCGGTGGCCTGGTATGTGTGATTAAAAAGGTCTTAATGTTACGGCTTATTTCTGCTGATTTTCTGCTGCTGCTTGAGTCGCGTCCGTATGCTGCTGTTCTCTCTTTCGACTGCGTTTTTCTGCTTATCCGCTCTTTATCTGCATCTGTTGCTCTGCTGTCCATCTGCTGTTGATCCGCTGTTACTGCTGTTCACCACTGCTCCTCAATGGGCCAGCTTGCCTCCTTCTTACATCTATGAGGCAGCCCGCGGAAGAGCTTTAAGGAGCTTTGACCGATCAGCTCCTGGCCATGGAGTCTCAGATTAGCGGTTTGCAACTACTTAATGACTCTTTAAAGCGCAAAAAGGGTCACTCGCGGGATCTGCAAGTTCCAACTGTCACTCCAGCCGATCGTTGCCGAAAAGCTAAAGTCCGACCACTGCAATTGTGCAGTAGATAATCTCGTTGCCATTCCAAGGGCGACGACAGATGCTGGCGAAGCAGATCGGTTACCGAATTAATCGCCTCGGAGAACGTACAGCCAGAAAACATCTGTAGCGTCCGTGTCCGTGGAACCACAAACTCACTAGCTGTCCTGTCTTTTCAGATCGAACCAGTGAATAGACGTTCCGAACCTCCGGATATTACCACCATAGCCATAGCCGCTGGTTGGGGTGCCACCAAAACGACAAAAGTTTTTGTTTCAATGGCTGGCCCCTGACCTTCATCTAATGATGTAACTGCTTTTATAAACAACCAAAAGCCTTCGGTTTACAGGTAGAGAAGTTTAACTTCTCTTATGCCAGGGATATAGCTTCATTTAAGATATGCGTCTCCCCTTAACTCAATTCGACACCATTTGCTCTGGAAAAATTTTTGGCCGGGCTTTTGGTGGTGAAAAAGTTAAAGCTAAGAAGAAGAATAGGCCCCATAACTTTCCAAATCAGAATGCCAAATTTTTGTCCTCATCTTCTCGTTTCTACGTCCAACATTTCAAAAATTAACTTCTTCTTGTAGTAACCCATCAGAATGTGACACACTTACGTAGTAAGCTCAGCATTCTTATCCGGGATAGTGTTGCATTTGCTTCCACGTTATTATGTTTACTGAAACCTGGTTTGCCCGGACATTTCAGCTCCGAGGTTTTGGCACGACAGTACAACTTTAAGAAATTACCGTTCGTCTCGAAGTGCGGGAGGTGTTCTGATTGCGGTGGACTCAAACTTCACGTCGGAACACTTCACAGTCAAGGCGTTCAACAAGAACTGCAATTCCCTATTATTGTAAACTGATTCTTCCTCCTTCGCTATATTCATTACTTGCTCGTATATTCCACCTTCTTTGATATCTCCAATTTATGAGCGTTACTTTTCCGCTTTTAAAAGACGTTTCTTCCTCGCTATCAATTTAAAGATCATATGATAGTCCTTGGTGACTTCAACTTGCCCTGGTAGTACCTTGTAATGTTTGGTCTTCGGTAAACAAGTCTAATAAAATATAGTGCCATAAAAATACGATGCGCTTTATTCACGGCTTGCTTGACCAGTCCTTTGTCTCAAGGCACCCATGTAAAAATTCCTTTGGTCGATGGTTTGTTCTGTGCTTTGTATCGGCTCCGACCATAGTATTTACTAACCTGAGCCCCTTCCGCTCACTATACCTGAAGACGCCTACCATCCGCCTTCGAAGTGTCGCTAGATATAGGACCACTGTATTAGATCGGTCGAGTAGGCTACCTGAATGTGTCCCGCTGGATTTCGTAAAGCCGGGTTTGCGAAGCTTAATAGCATCATGGGGTTTTGATTGGTCTGTTCTGTGCTTGTGCACTGATTTTATGAGGGGCACAATAAGAATTGCCGATATCTTTGCCAAATTTTCCAAACAACCTATTCTCAAACTTCTCTGGTCAGCCGTAGCCATAAAGGGTTTCCGACGGTCGAACGGCATTTTTAGTCATTTGTTGAATGAACACTTTCTGCTTCATGATTTTCGACTTATCAAGCCGGTGCTTTCACCGGGTCCTGACGGAGTTCGGCTATTACTCAGGTATTTACGACGAGGCTCTATGGGGACCCTTGCTTAAACTAGTCATCCTAACCATTAATTCTTCTTGCTTTCCCCGATCTGGAAAAGAATCGTTTATTCCTCTCTCCATAAGAAAGGTAGCAAGTCTGATGCAAAGAACTATAGAGGTATACCTAAGTTATCCGTTATTCCTAAAATTTTGAAAATTTTAACTCGGCACCCAAGTAAACATCTCTGCAAAATGGACTATATATTTAGCTCAGCATGGATTTATAAGGCGGCGATCAACTACCCACAAATTTATTAGAGTTAACCTCTTACATCACAGTTGACTTCAAAGGAAACTTACAGACGGATGTTATTTACACCGATTTCAGTAAAGCATTAGCTGTAAACCCTTTCTAGCTGAGATGGGATTTAGCTACCTTTGTTCCAGGTCTCAAAGAGTCCTTCAAAACTCCATTTCTTTACCAGTCAAGGTTACCTCTGAGTACCACAGGGCAACCATCAAGGCCCCTTACTTTTTACAAATCTTCATTAATGACCTTGCCTAAGGTTTTTAACATACTCTCGAGTACTCATGTATGCGGATGATGTTAAACTCTGTGTCCAGTATATGACATTTAACTTCAAATCGCTTGCAATCCGATCTCAATAATTTTCAGTAAAGGGTGTTGTGTAAACTTGTTACACCTTAATGCCTTGAAATGCAAAGTAATGAGTCCTTTTGGCTTAGACCCTTTGCGGTGGTTCTCTTGAGAATTACGCCGGTTGATGATCTTAGTGTTATAATAGACGCTAAGCTAAAGTTTTTCTGAACGCCTTCTACCTCATGGTAAATAAAGGCATGGGCGTGCTTTGCGTTTATAGCAAGAGTCAAGCAATTTAACGACCCCTATATAGAAAGACTCTCTATACCTCGCTTGTTCGTCCGATCTTAGAATACGGCTCTTGTGTATGGTGCCTATTGGACCCACTACAAACTATTTTACCGTTGACCTTTCCGTTTTGTAGATCGAATTATTCCTGCATGAACCGTTTAGGTCTTATGCTCTAATTATTAAATTATTATTATTATTAAATTCTTTTATTCTCTTATTAAATTTACTTTCAATACTCTACATACCACCTCGTAATTAGTAATTGTATTTGTAGTTATATTTTGAATGCATTTAGTCTCTTTTAGCAAAAATTAGTTCTCAATTTTCCTCGAATATTAGTCTAACAATTATCTTTCTTGCACGTTAGCGTTCGGTTCGGTTAACGGGCGTCGCGCGTTATGGCAGCGCCCCTCGGTCGGTCGTGGGCGGAGAGGGAGCTGGTTTTGCCTAAGGATCCGCGGGTAACAGCCTTCTGCTGGTGCCAACGGGGCCACTTGATGGCGCAGTAATTGCCACTTGAAAGATGCTGTTATTGCATATCAACATCTAGGGAATAAAAAAACTTGTATACCTCCCGTGCAGACATCACATCAGTGACATATATTTGCGGGCAGCATTTGAGCCATGTGCCGAAGCTACATCAGGTACAAACGTTCCCTCTTTGCCAGATTTAAAGATTCCTAGAACACTATTGAACAAACCAAGTTTGAGGTTTGTGTCAAATTGATCAGTATGTTCCAATGCTTTTAAATGACTAAAGAAATGCAATAATTAACCTCTGTCAAAGTTGAATTGTTAGAGTTAATTAAAATTTTTGGGATACGCTCCCGGAAGGTCATCGTTTCTGACTGCCTGGATCAATGCACCAGGCACGCTGGATGCCCAAGGCGATTTATACCTTGCTTTGAAGTTTGCTGACAGCTCGAGAAACATATTTTCGAGAAAAATATCTATTTTACAGTGTGTTTTATATAAATTATTGGTTCTGGTCAACATTAGCTGTCTGATTTCAAATCTGTATTTTCAATTTATATGCGAAATGCAATAACCAGAATTTAACCTGAAAATTGCAAACATCGTTTTAAAAAGACTTGTAACCATTTGTGTATTTATCTGATGAAGATATCACACTTGGTGCATTGTTGGCCGATAAAGTTACTTTTATGGAGAAACGAGAAATGGCGAAGCAAACTCTTTTGGCACTTTGTGTTGGCGATGATGATGTAAAACTTCAGCAAAACGCCTAATTTTAAAAAGAAAAAGATTTGCCAACGTTTATTCCAAAGAGGCTATCTGATTTTGTGATACCTAATTCTTGCTAAATGTTTTGATCGGTTCAATATTTCCAAAGGGTATTTAACTGAAGATCCTTCAAAATGGCATAGTAGTAAAGATTATATATATCTATATTGTTTCATATCTTTAAAAATATAAAACATTTAAAAGGGATTAATGATACAGCCGAACGTGCTTTTGCGCAAGACTATAACCAAATACTAACCAAAAAGAGGAGTTTAAGAAGTTGTTAAACGTTAAAAGAATATGCTAGTCAATATCAGCCAAAATAATAAAAATGGCTTAGTTTAATATAAAGGTGGATTGTGTTAACTATTTATTGTTGGCATAAATGTTAACCAATAGAGCCAACATTTTAGGCGATAACCTCAATTCGGCACTTCTAAACGTTTTCAAATCGGGCTGAAACCTTATATTTAATTTTTTATTAAAAAAGAACATTTTTAGACCTTTGATTCACATATTTTTTTTCACCCATACAAATAAGCGCAACCCTTTATAGGCTATTCACACTGACGACCATCCACCATCCACCATCCATTTACGGGGATGGTCCAAGGTTTTGCCGTCTGAAAATTTCCTAGTTAGTCCACCATCCATTTTGATGTTCCAAACCGCGCGTTTCTATGCGCGATAGTTAGCCGATGGTTTTCAAATGCAACTCTGAATAATTGTCATTCACAATGGAAAAATGGTATTCACTGCGAAAACGTAAACAATGATTGTGACAAAATTAACAAAAAACAAAACAACAACAGAACAGCTCGAAGGACAGCAGACCAAATTTTCGAAAAATTTATTAATAAAATGGATTTAGAAAGAAAAACTCCTCCAGTGGTATTGAATAGATATTTGTTTTTATTGTTTATAATATAAAGCCATTATTACACAATGCAGCAAACAAGATAACAACAGCAGGCGGCAGGGTGAAAAGGAGTGCTGCGCTTGAGAGCCTGCTGATTGACATATGGCGGTGAAATTGAAGATTTGCGGGACCTCAGAGGACGAGCCTAAAGTGTATAGCGCAATGGCGATGCGCTTTTCCAAAGGAATTGCAGCTCGGCAGTTGTGTCCCTTTCGCAGCACTTCGCCGATTCACTAAAAATATCAAAGCAGGGCCTCTCCATTCGAAACTCTCTTTGAAAATGCCTGTTGTTTTTGGTACATCTTTCTCCCAAAATGTCCTGAACCTTCTAAAACCATAAAATATGTCCTTGTACTTTGAACTTTGGTTGTTATAGAAGTACTCACAATGACCATAATCTTCCTGGCTTGTGTTTTATGGCAGTTACCCAGTCAAGCATCCATGCGCTCGTCAATGTTAAAGTCATCATCGTCATCATCATTATTCATTGACAGCAACATTATTAGTTGGTGCAAGAAAAATATTTTGCTGTTGAACCACAGCCGAAATAATTGCTATATCTTCATCATCCATTATAAGAACCAAGAATTAATAAATCTTCCGCGCAAATTTAATGAACTTGTTATTGGCATCAGCTGTTTTGACGGATGGTGGATGGTGGATGGTGGATGGTGGCAGTGTGAATCGGAGTTTCACATCTGTCAAAAAATCCCACCATTCCCCGGATGGGCTCAGTGTGCAGAGCCTATTATGTACATAGTGTTAGGTTGTTTTAGTATTATATCCCTACATTTGCATTTACCTTGCTGCTAGCTTATGATTATTAGTGTTAATCTACAATTGTGTTTACTATGAACGTTGTACGAAATATCGTAAGTATCTGAATAAGTATCGATATGAATTATCGTCCGATAGTTCTAGTTCTGCGAACTAGAACTATGCGAGAACTAGATCGGAAGAGAACTAGAGATCGGAGCTGGGTTAAACGGCCAATTTTGGCTGTATCGACAAGACGGAGAGGTTGGAGAAGAATTAAGTAAAATAAAATCTTAAGAAGTACAAAACATCCGTGGACTTTCTGCGTCAATAACTTCAGAAGTGGGATCGTAGCCCTTTAAAGTATCTGCCTACATAAGTATTTGTCTACTGGCATCCCCGACCGCGTATTTTCCACATTTTATAAATGGCTGGAAACCATGGCAAACCTTGACAAAGAGAAATTGTAGAGTGGTTGCTGGAGAAGGAGATCATTTTTCCAGCCAGCGCAACACTAAGGCAACTTCGTAAGCTTGCCATAAGTGGTGGAATGGACGAAGTGTCTGAAAGTCTGGTGAATAAATCGGATATTGAATCAAAGAAAAAAGTGTCTGAAAGTGAGCAGATCGACGATATGAAAGAAGAAGAATTACTTGACGCCGCAATAAGGGTGGCTGAAAAAAGAAGAAACTAGCTGCCTTAATGGTAATGGACAACAATGGGACCGATGACATCCGAATGGTCAAGCAACTTATTGCCCCTTTTCCGCCAGTGAAAATGATGATGGCTCTGAATGGGTCTTGAATTTTGAACGGATTTGCGGAGGCGTGAACGAAAGCAGCAATTTTAAGCTTCAGTGTGCGCGTGTTGATGAAGGCGGGAACAGAGGCGGACTTGTTCATGCGTGTCGACAAATCAAATACTTACGACGAGTTTAAAGGAAACTTCCTAAAACTTTTGGCCGCAGCAATTCAACCGCCGACGTAGTACTCCTCTTGAAGGAAACCTTTTCAACCCGGGAAAACTCCGTAATGGGATATATTCTTCTCATGGAAGAAATTGCTATGCGTGCAGAGAAATTGAAGAGAAATTGACAGTGCAGTTCATCATTGATGGTTTTCGTGATCGATCTTCCAGTATCGCCTTATTGTATTCAGCGTCGAGCATCGGAAAACTTAAGGAGCTAGCTCGACAATACGAGGCTTTGAGGAAGAGTACCCAGACAAATTTTAAGCGCACTGGGATGACTGCTTCAGGAGATGACTGGAACCAGGTGCGCTGCTATAATTGTTCATCACATGGCCATTATGCTTCGTCGTGTCCCGCACCTAAGCGGGAGAAGGGATCGTGTTTCCAGTGTGGATCCATGCAGCACCAGGTGAAGGATTGCCAACAGAAGCCTATGCCAACCCAGCGATCC